>OZ021726.1:72930767-73530767 GCA_963978545.1 Linyphia triangularis
AAGGTTCATCGCACTTTATCGTGCCGAAAAATATGTTTATAATTTCACTAAAGAAATAATTTAATTTAACTTAACTCAATTTAATTTAATTTAATTTAATTTAATTTAATTTAATTTAACGTGTGATCGAGGTGTTCAGCATTGAGTGACAGACTACCTTTTCATCATAAATTATATCCAAAGGATAAATTCTTTAAAATGTATCAAAGTTTCAATAATATTATCTTCCCTGATAATCAGAGTAAAAAAAAAAGTTTATAAACAGTTTAAGCATAATATGATTATGTAACTAATGGTCTGTGAACACTTATGTCTGATAAGTGACAGATTATATAAATTGTGGAATAAGATAAGAAGGGCAGTTGACGCCCTGTATGTAATGTAATTAGTCGTATTAAAGAAATGGCCAGTTATTAAAGCTAGGTGCAAACACTGTAAACATTATTACCAATTGGGGCAACACAATTCTTCCGAATAAATAGGTATGTAGGTTGCGGCCAAAAGAGACCGGACTGTCCAGCTATTTTGCGTATTGAGCAATGTTTCAGTAAATTGGCCAACCAATGTTCAAACCTTTCTTGATTTTGATCTTGCAAGCCAGTTCACGAAAAAGTATGGAGTTATTAATAAAAATCTGTAAAAGGCGGGAAAAGCATATATGATTTATATATTTTTTTATAAATTCGTATTAATTTATATATTCACTTGGTGCAAAAGCTGATGAACCAAATTATACAATCCTGTAACCCCTAAAAAGAAAAGAAAAATCCTATTTTGATACCTATCTGTCCCTTAGCACCAAAAAATAAATGCTGATAGCCCTTTCGAGAAGTAGTTTCAGACATCTCAACCGACATATTACTTTATTTTGTTAAGGGGAGTCGGAGTTTAGGAACATTAAAAAATTAATTTTAAGATTAATATTGTAAAAAAAAAAAAAAAAAAAAAAAAATACAAACAATTTTGAATCCGACGGTGCAAAAAGTTTTAATCTAGCTAAATTAGAAGTATTTTTTATATATATTTTTAAAAAAGTGTTGTGCGTCAATTTGTATCCTCGTTTACAAAACTAATGGTCCATATCTCCAAACAGCAATGTTTAGACGTAATTAACATTTACTCAAAAACTATTAAAGATAAATGCCTAGAATTTTTAACATGTGTTCTTACTAATTCATTACACAGTTTGATTGTAGAGTTTTAAAATGTTTTGTTTAGTTTCTCGTAAAACAATTGCAAGGCTTGATATTCAATATTATTTTCAAAAATTATCATTTTTGTTGGCATTAAAACTGTATAAAATCTTTAATTTCGAAAATATTAAAATATACTACTATCAAATTGTGTAATATATTGGTGAGAATATATGTTAAAAATTTTAGGCATTTATTTTTAATAGTTTTCGAGTAAATATTCCTTACGTCTCCAAAATTGCTGTTTCGAGATATGGGCCATTAAAGTTGAAAACAATAATACAAATTGAAGCACAACACTTTTTTTTTAAAAAATATATATATAAAAAAAATACTTCTAATTTAGCAAGATTAAAACTTTTTGCGCCATCGGCGCCATCGACGCATAATATTGCGTCAGAGAGTGAAAAAGTTGCAAAGGATATAATTTTGTATTCCTCTTGTTGTAGTTGGAGGTTGAATGGGTGGTTGACTATTCAAGTCGGCTCGCTTATCGTTTTTATAGAACGTTCGATTTCGTTAAAAATTTCTGCTATTTTAACAATAATTGACCTTTTTTTGTCTTTTTTGTTTGATTCCCTTGATGTTTTTCCTGATAAAAACCAAAATGAATAAAAATGATAAGTCATTTTTATCACTTTTTTGAGCATTCTACGCGAGATTACTTTGCTAACTTCTAACCAAACTGCTAGAGTTACACAATTTGAATTTGACTTTATTTCAGAAATTTTAATCCTTTATAACATCCTTACTGGTTCTGAAGAACATAGATAGCATAGCAGTATTGGCCAGTGTCAGAAACATCGGTTTTGGAAAACTGGCCAATCCTGGCCGAAACTCGAGCAAAGTACAGGATTTTTTTATTTTTTTTTAATAAACATGTCCAAAACACACCACAACATATTTTTAGCCTTCACTTTGCATCAACATTTAAAAATGTCTAGTAGTCTAGTATATTTTATCCAGCATTGGGCAAGATTGGTGTAACAACGGTCAGTCTACAACCCCAGTCCACATCGAGATTATTCCAATTTCGAGCGATATTAGCCTTCTAAGGATGTGTAATATTTTTATGCAAAAAATAAAACAACAATAAAAAACGTTTGAGCTTCCTCAAGGCTAATGTATGCGTTACCAGTGTGACTAAAATGCCAGTTTATCCGTTGATTGGAATGCCAGATTGGCGTTTACACAGTACTAGCAACTGGAAGATATCCATCTATTGAGCAGGCATTTCGCCGTCAGTCAGTGGTCCCAGGAGAGTACTGGTGATGGAAGTTGACGCCAGCAAATAGAAAATGTTTAGTCAATTGACTATACTACTGTCATTCCAATCACAAACTGGCTTGTTTAGTGGCATTGCATGAAAGCTTTTACTCGGTGGTAGTCGCTGGCATCTAATGACTAGCAATCTCGACATGTAAGCCAAGTGGGTAATGCGTAAATCAACCTATAAGGTTGGCCTAGTAAGTATCCATTGATGGAAAACATTAGATAGAAAAAGAGATCTTTTAATAAATAATGAAAATACACAAGCTTCACAGTAGCAATCACGTTTTGAAAATCATTGCCATTTGAAAGCGGACGATGTGTTTTGATATGGAAGTTAATAAGGGATGTAATTTTACCTCACTAGAGCAAAATGAAATTCAAAGGAAAATATCTGAAGGAAAATTCTAAGGAATCCCCCCTACCCTCCCCCCCCCCCCATTTTTTTGGGGCATTTGTGGTGATTTTCCGAAATTTTACACCAGAAAAAATACGAGTGTAAAATTAAAGTTCGTAAAATATTCGTGTCGAATGTTTAAACTTTTCACAGCTTGTAATTAACGGGACGATAGTTAAATTTAACATTTACTATTAAGAAATACTCTCTCCATGGACCTGGTTTATAAAACTCACAAATACTCCAATATAATAAATTTCCAGGATACATGTCTACCGAAACAACACATAAAAAATTTATACAATTTGGAACCATAGATAGGAGCGATAAAAAAAAACTGCTTGATAAATTTAAAAGAAAAATAATAAGAAAAGATTTTTTTTCCTACTAACATTGCAAAAAGAGTATCTTCATCTTTCCCCCGTTATTTTTTTTTTTTTTTTGTTAACATGACTTTCTACTGTTTCAATTTAATTAGTTTTGAAGTTGATAAATAATATAACTCATAAAAAAGAATTTTAATATATATCCTTTACAACCATTGCCAATTTTTATATTCATTAACTACGTTCCGTTTCTGTTGTCAGCGGATCCTTGGTGTTTGCATCAACTTTAAATATTAAAAACATCTCTATCAGCAAAATATGCAGTGAAATACTTTTCAAAATTTATTTATTAAAATAAAAGTAAATTTTTGCATTCACATCCAAATATCTTTTATTTATTCTGATTAAAACTATTTATTTATTTGTTTGTTTATTTATTTATTTATTTATATTCCGAAAAACCGGCATTTTAGTGAGAGTCACAGCAATGAATGCATTTAATAGAATACATTGTCATCGACATAGAATCTATCTGCCAAGTTTCAGCCCGATTGGATGACGGCAAAGGGGATAATTAAGCCTCCACAGATTCGTCCGCCATCGACATACACAGCTACACACACACACAAAATCAAAGTTAATATAAAGGTATTAAATATTATAAGCTTTTAAAGGAATATCATATGAAGATACTGAATTAGATCTCGGGGCAGATGAAAACTCTTAAGAAGCATGAAAAAGCAAGAACAAGCTTCTAATAAAGCGTGTGGGTCAGGTGCCTGCAAAAATAATTCTGTTTACGCATGCCGAAGACTGACCTCTCGGCACTTTACAATTTATGCGGGCAGATTTCCGCAATTAAGAATTTTGATAAATTAGATGACCTTCGATAGTGTCTCTCACCTCTCCGCTTCCAAAGAATTCCTTCTTAAAGAGGGGTGTATTGGCTCCTTCGTTTGAATAGGCAAGTGGAATTTCTGATAAAAATGGGGTGGAAAGGTGGTGGTATTAATAGGGTCACTGGCTGAACTTTGGGTGACCAATCTCCTGGGCAGAAATTCAACAGATATTTAGTTCCAGTCCTGGTGGAAGTTGTGGCACCATTTTCAACACCACCTGATTAGATCAGTTTGTTTTTAAACAGATAGCTTTTTGTCGAACTTGTTGGCCTTATACTAGTATAAATTAACTCTTCAAGATCCAATTACGTCAAATGGAATCCAACTTTAAATAAATGTTTCCAATATATATTTTTCAACTTTAAATGTGATTTTTAAAACTATATTAAAATATGTTTATTGTCCGGTCGTATCACTTAAAGCATTTATTGGATGGTTTCTCTTAATAATAATATCCACAGATCTCTCTCTCTCTCTCCCTTGTTTCTTTATACTTTAATTCTTAATGTAAAGAGGATAAAAATATTGATTGCAATCAAAATTCATCCTTAATGTAACTTTGTTTGGAAAGGACCACTAGATGGAATATTGTTCTTTCTACAATTACCAAAGCAATTTTACATAATTTAAAATCTTTTGCTTTAAGCATTCTCTCATTTTCGACAAAAATTTAATAAAAAAAAAAAAAAAAAAACTTTGAGCTTACATCCAAAAGTAAGTGTGGAGATTTCTACATACATACGATTAACTGAGTTAGCTCATTTTATATTTATCACTGTAGTACGTTTAGAATCTGTTTGCAATTATAGCATTCATTACTTTGAAAAATTAGTGGACATGATATATTTTATAGTAAGTACTGTATTTACCTACACACATACAAAGTATATTTTCCTTATACAGTTATTATGATTTTAAAATATTTAAGCCATCGTAAACTCCAAACCAAAATGCTGAAGCATGGTTCTTTTTGTCAAAGTATTAAGCATACAGTTTTACAAATCCAGTTAATTATTGCTTTTTATTGCGTAAACAGTTAGCCGAATTCAACTTGTTTAAGTTGAAATGGAACTTGCAGACTTTGGATCATGTAAATTTTAATAGAAAACCATTTCGTATATATTAGTCGGGCCATTAGATAACAAATTAGGAGGATGGAACGAAAAGTCAAAACTCCTTTCCCATAAAATTTGGAATTTCTGGCAGCATCCAAACGAATGAATTGACCCTAAATTACACATCTGCAACTCGCCACGTACAATGACTTCTTGTGGCGTTTTTTCCCTCTACACCTGTAAGAGCCTTGACTTTAGCATCAAATGCGTCTGCCGGCACGAGGCTGGTGTTTTATTTTTTCTGCCCTGCTTGGCGCTCGCCAACAGTCGTAACTCACTTTTTTTTTTTACAACGCAGGTAAGTCAAGGTTCTTGGATGACCTTCGCTTTGGAAAGTTTGGCGGGAAAGCCAGCTAGCCGGAACCACTTGAAATCGCTTGTCTGTTTATTAAAAGAAAAAAGCGGTTCCGAACCCAGATCCGTTTTGGTTTGGTTTGGCTTCCGTTATGCATGTGAAACAACTTGCTTTCAGATGGACTGATGATGTTTGTTAGTGCTCTTTTTGTTATTTTCCAGTGAAATGTGCGGTCAAGCGTTGGAGATGTTTTGATTGTTTACCCTGATGCCGTGCTTACCCGTTTTCGAATTTTGTTTATTTTGGAATGATTGTTATAAAACGTGTGGTTAAGTATAGATTACGAGGACCCTTTCTCTTTCTTTCCATGTAAGAGTGAATAATAATAAATAATTGTGTTTCGTCTACAGTCCATTTTTTTAAGGTAATGCAAACACTCTTTCTGGAAAAGTTATTAAAGTGGTGAACTGTTTTGGAGTTGTTTTTAAGCCAGTATGGAATTTCCATGGAATCTGAGAAACCAAATTGGAGTAACGCAAAAACAACATGTAAATAAAACAATTTTAGAAAGGAAGGATGTTCAGCTATGTTTGTTGGTGCTTAATATGAAGGCCAATTTAGTATGGCCTACTATTCAAATTATAATTATGTCAAATATATATGAAAACAGAAAATATTCTCGTAATTTGGAAATTTCACTGTCTCAAGAAGTTTTTGCAAATTATTTAATTCGTCGCTGCATGAATGCTTAATTAATTTTTATATGAATTGTATTTTACAAACATTAAAAGGAATGATACTCAAGGTGGTTAATTTTTTTGTTTTAACCCTAATTTTAAAATTGGATATCTAAAGGAAATTTTAATAAATAATTATGTATTCAATAATATATGTATTTTATAGTTATGTATTAAATAGTTTTGTGATAAATTACCCATCGAATTTTTAAAACCTTTATTATACTTCTATTACCAGAGAATTATACCACTTTTCTCAGTATTACTTTTAATTTTCAAAATCTAAATAGGTGCAAGTGCTCCCCTTGTCCTGGCGGCACCCATAACAATTACAGTTTATTACAATTACACACCTATTTTGAATAGGCGTGATCAATAGCCGATAGTTTTTTTTAAGAATGCCAATTACTTAAAAAATACGTTAAGGTTGTTGGTTTTGTTGATTAAATATTATTTTATTTTTAATCAAGTTAGAAATTTTCATCGTAACCCAATTTCTGTCTATATATATATATATATATATATATATATATATATATATATATATATATATATATATATATATATATATATATATATATATATATATATATATATATATATATATATATATATATATATATATATATATATATATATATATATATATATATATATATATATATATATATATATATATATATTTATTTATATATATATATATATTTTGTAATTTTATACATAAGTAATTCATAAGTCTTTATGCAATCAAAGCAAGAACTAAAACTGCTAATTTAATTCAATTCATTATTATTTTATGTTTTTTTTTTTTTTTTACCGTTTCATTTAATTCTTAAATTCTTTTTCAAAATGAAAATACATTTTATTGATGTGAATATATTGCTAACGTACACTTGAAACACAGTTAAAGTTTGATATTTGTCCTTATTACATTTTTAAAATAAAACAGAATAGCTATGTGTTATGGCTTAAATTATGACTATAAAGGAATTTTTCGTCCCCTTACTTATCATGCATTTTAAATTGGTAAGAGTAATTTAAAGTTTGGTTAGGGTCAGGTATAGAAATGGATTTGGAAAAGAAATTGTAAGGGCCAAGATTTTCTTTAATTAAACATATATAAGACATTTAGTTTCAAGTTTAATGGTGTGTCCCATTGAATTTAGTATTAGGGAAATCTGATGGCTGTTCATGACCCTTTTCTATCCTTTAAAAGTTTGATCTATAGTGAATATGGTCATGTCCCTTTTCTGCCTTTTGCTTGATGCTTTACTGTTGAACGTCATAGTATGATCTATTATCTAGTAATAAGGCCATCTAGGTGTAGAAGTTGGACAAATATTTTCTTAATTTTATTCTTTCCCCTTTTTCAAGTATTTTATTCCAAATTCATGTCATTCATTTGTCATTCATGTTGTTGAGGATGTATTATTTTTTTTTTTAATTATCATGACATTTTTGGTTGTATAAAAATTATCACTATACACAATTTCCAAGCAGTCTACACTAAATATCGAAGACCGATAATATTCAACATATGATGCCTATCACCACAGTTCTACACTTTTCAAACCTGCAATATAAGTCGTAACGTAAACGCTACTGCTTATATTGCCGGTCTTTCCCCTTCAACATAATATTTTTCTAAATTTTTCATGTATTGATTTTAAAGGTATTTTAAAATTTTAAAACTGCTATAAAATTCGAATTGTATATTGTTACGTTTGGTTTGCTTCTGAGCTTGGGCAGAAAACTCTCTACACTCTCCTTAAGAAATAGATTAATAACATCTTGTAAATTCGATACATTACTTTGCATAATCTGCTGATTAAGAGTTTCAATACAAACTCTTCATAGTTTTGACAAGTGTTAAACCTAAGGGACAAAGTATTAAAGTTCTGTTTTCTTTGGTAGAGCAACAGTTGGGAAGATCAATAAGATAGAGAACTTGCAGTTTAGTGTTTGAGAAAAGCTGAATTCTCATCTTGATCTGCTCAATCAATTGCACTGCATTTTGCACATGAGAATTCGTTCTGTTTAAAAGCCGATTGATAGAACCACTTACTACTTTTGAAAATGAATATATAAGGCAGCTTACGTTAAGTTTGTACTACTGCTGATTAGAAACAGTTTGTTATTATTTTAAACTTGGTTAATGCCTGTAAACTCAGTGATACAACCAAATGGTACAGAGTGGACCCTCCGACTAGGTAATCCTCTACCTGCCGTAATCGAAAAAGCAATCACTCACATGGCAGCAAAATACTGACCCTAGTGCGCACTACTCATTTATATCATTATTAACATTCCACCCCCTCAAGAGCAGGCCCACGCCCACATCTCGGCCATCTTTGAAATTCATCAGACGATTTCTTCCCCCCCCCCCCCACGTGACCTCAACCCCTTTTTTTTTCCTTCTTGCTCTGGCCACACTTACAAGGATGTCCGGGTCCTAGTTCGTTTCTGCGAATTGAATTTCAGAGTTTGTGACCGGGTTCAGACCCCCCCCCCCCATCTCCACCCTACACACACTTACCTTCTTGCAAGCTTGTATGTTGTTATGGATATGAGAAGCCTTGATGGGGAGTGCTAAGTGTTTTATTGCTTGCTCAAGAACAAATGGTACGGGATGATACGCATGTCCTAAGGCCGAATTGTTATTTTAAATTCACTTTAGCGGGAGGATAATGGTAGTATTTGGCGCCTGTCTCCCAAGTTCACTGAAATTGGAATCGGGTGGCTTACGTCCTTTACTCATACACCACCACTGATTTCACTATTTGTATTCGTATTCCTGTCGCTTGAAGATATTAATTTGCAAAGTGGATGGATGACCAGACACTTTTGCAATTTTTGTATTAAAAGAAGAAAAAAAGAAAAAAAACTTGACATTGGCCCAATCTAGGACCCTCAACTCCTCACACTCTCTCTTAGAAAATAACGTTGTAGTGTGTGTGTGTGTGTGTTTTTTTTTTTTTTTTTAAAGTTTTTCCTGGACTAATTAAAATTCAGTAAATCCTCACTGGCAATTCTAATACCTCATTGCCTGGAAAAAGCAACTGTTCAGGATACTTAAAAATTATTTAAATAGGCGCTGCTTGACTGTTACAATGGTTACGTGGCTTTGGCGTAATTCTAAAAGATCACCGTGGTCTTAAGGTACAGATTCCCATTGCACCTGTTTTGACTCCCCCTTCCCCCAGAAACACTTTTCTCATTGTGAGACAAAAACCAACGAGTGCCAAAAACGCAAAACTGGAAATTGTGCCAATAGCCAACGTTTTTAAAATTTACTACGACTTATTTTTGAAGGGAGAGGGATAGGTTGAAATACTGAACCAGTCCATTTTCCAAATACTGTGTTCTATCACCAAATACTAGTGATCAAATATGGCCGCTCCTCTAAGTTTTGAATGTCACGTTGGTATGCTGATAAGGGTCTTTGGGGGATGAGAATGCCTACTGGCAATAGATTCCAGTAAAATGTAAGTATTCCAATACAAGTAGAAAAGTTCTAAGTTATCAATATAACTTGCATTAAAATACAAATCGTATTTTAGAAATTCATTTAATACGAAATTATTCAAGACAAAAATCATGTGTTTATCAACTTCTTATAAATAATAATAGTCTTCTCGGAGTAACTGGATAGCTGTAGTGATTAACGTCTTTGGCTTGTAAGCTCCAGTCCAAACCCGAGCTATTTCAAATATTTTGAAAACATTTACAATTTCATAAAATAATTAAGTAAAATTCAAATAAAATATGATATCTTCCACGATATCTCAAATAACTCAAAAATCTTTTCACAAAATCCAACCATAGCAAAAAAGGACATCATCCACAGAAAAAGGGGAAGCCAACAGTAAATACCCAGCTCGATGGCGCCCCAAAAGTCTTTCGATCGGAACCCAATGTGTAAAATTGACAGGTGACACGCCTCCTTATCTTTTTCCCTAGTTACCCCCCTCACAGGTGTTAAAGTACGCCAAAGTCATGCGATGTAACGCATTGTACCCTAAAGCCACGATATTTTAGCTGTACGCCAAAGCCACGTACGCCAGTGCCACGACACCGTTACAGTGATCTGTTGTTGAATGAATGTTACAATGATCTGAGTCAGACAAATATTTTAATGGTCGTACCACTGCAATGCTTGTTCTGAGACTTACGATGTATTTTTTAAACGGTCAAGCATGTTTAGAAATATATGAAATCAATATGTAACTTGCAGAAACGATGTGTATGAAAATCCTTGAGACAGTTTACCTCGTGTATTACAGTTGCTCATAGTAATAATTCCAATATAATAATATTCGATATGATTCCGCATGTGATGAAGTCTAAATTTTAAATTCTTTTATCATACTATTGATAATAATGGTATTCCGAGTCTTTATTGAGTCCTTATTTTTCCAAGTTCTTATTGACACTGCTTTTATTTAAGCTTCTGTTAGTAAGCTTATTAAAACACATATAATTTTATCATTGCACTAATGTTATACTATCGAGGTTAAAACAAAGTGAAAGGTAGAGTAAATTTAGTTAACTCTTACAGATGGTAGAGGCCATTTGTGCTCCCAGCGTACTTACTAGGATTCTTAATTTTTAGTTCCATTAAACTAAAATACAGAACATTTTTGGGGAAATTGGTACCCAAAAATTTATAAATAATCAATTTTGAGTCTGTTATTTTTTTATCAAAATATAAATTCTCCCTTTTAAAAGGATAACTAATTTGTAATAATACTTCAGCTAGAAGTTTTTTTTATAATTTTTTGAAGACAAAATTGGTAACTATTAGTGTTAGTAAAGTTTTCTTTTAAAATGCGTTTTTCTCAAAACTACATTTTTCATTATTCAAGTACCTTTTTCTCAGAAACTGCGCAAACTATCTTCCTGAAATTTTTACCACATATTCCTTTTATGTATCTGTTTATACTAAAGTGAAATTTTGTTGTTATTTAAAAAAAAAAATGTTTTGGCTTAAAAATTGTGATTTTTAGCAATTTTGAATGACTTTCACGAAAAATCATTTAAAAAAAAAAAAAAAAAAAATGAATCACAATCAAAAGCTAACTTTAGTAGAAAAAAAGTGTCTGCCAAATGCACTGAAAAAAAATTAGGCTTCCATGTCATTTACTTTCTTAGAAAAGGTACATGAATTATGCCAAATTAACATTACCGGTGTAGAGGGTACCAACTCCCCTTAAGTTTGGCTTTAACTACAGATGTTACCTAATCCCTAATAGCATATAAGTATTTGAGGCAGCATGTTAAAATACATCTTAATGACCAAACTTTATGGTTGAAATAGAATTTTTAATAGAATACTACAAATTCTTTGATTGTTAATAGTGTGTAAAAGGCGTTTATAAAAGTAAATTTTTTGTGAACTACCAATTTTTTTTCTTTCTTACAAATCTTTTGAAACAAATGGAATTTCAGGAAATCTCAATGATTGTTTGTTATCTTTTTAGGTTCACCCGTCTCTTGCGATAAAGAAGGGGCAGAAGTTGAAGTACCTTGGATTTCGTCTGATCCGTGCATCAGTTGCAAATGTCAAGCGGTATGTTGTCCAATATGTTGTAAAATTATAGGAAATATTGAAAATGAGAAATCAATTATCAACAAATATTAAAGAATAGAAGTAGCAATGAGAGTGAAAAGGTACTTAAAGGGAAGTTTAGTTTTTGGATCCCATTTGTATTCCTGTATTTTCAAGAGCGGCCAGAGAAATAATCATTCATTCACCAATGGGTTATTTCAAATATTTTCTACATTAAATGCTATTAAAAAAAAACCTTAAAAAGTATAGTATTGCATATCTTGATTAAAAAAATCTACTCAAAATATCCAACGAATCGAAGAACATGATTATTTATTCAAATGTTGGTAATAGCTGTGGCTTGGCAAAACCTTAGTTTGTCTTTGAGTCACACATCAAAATGTTGTTACTTTATGTTGCGTATATTTATTTCAAATTAAACATAGTAGAATGAGAAAAACGACAGACGTTTCATTGTTAAGAAAAGGATTTATCATCGTTTACTATTTAGCCAGAGCCACGATTGCCAAAACGCGATGAATGGCTGAATTGTGGTTTCGAATGAGTTGAAAAACTAAAAACCTAACCCATAGTCTTTTAACTTAGTTTATATATTTCTCACAGATTTGAAATCACTCCAAAAATATTATTGAATGTTTCTAATTGCAGAAAAGTAGACATTTTTATAAATTTCTTAGATGACACTTTTGATTAATGGTTTTCAATTCAAAATCAGAGCTCTAGCTAAATGGGACACAAAAAAAAGTTATTTTTCTTGTATTACTTTATTTCTTTTGAAATAAATATTCGTATCTTTTTTTACTATCTACTTGGTTGCGTGCCACCCAAAGTCCTACAACAATTTTGCTAAACTACGATCGCAATCCTCATTTGCATAAATATTCACGAATTTGTATTTCTTTGGACAGTAAGTGTATAATAAGTCTGTATATACACATAGAATTAAACATTTCTGTAGAAAGCCATGATTGCGTCAAAAGTTTCCCGGCTCTAAATTGTTTATAAAGCAAAATGCCACATTGAGATCTATTTCAAGTCTCAAAATTTTCAGTTGATAACATTTAATAAGAACTATGAAACAAAACAAAAAAAAAAAAGCATTCAGTGTTGTGGGGAAAAAATTGATTGAATTCATTTATTGTCCGTCTTTTACGATGGGAATCTTCAACAATGAAAATTAATAGAATTTGTATGAAAATGACGCCATAGAAATTTTTACAAAGACAACGCAGAAAAAACAACAGCAAAGGAATTAAAAGCATTGAACCAGGAATGAAAAATATTAAAAGCTGTTTCACAAATTTAATTATACCTTTAGTATAATTATGAAAAATACTACAAATGACATGGAAAAATTAATTCACTTTTGTATCTGAAATATAATTGTATCTGAAGAATAAGCGTATAATAAGTCTGGAATACGTTATATATACATAGAATTAAACATTTTGGTAGAAAAGCCATGATTGCGTCAAAAGTTTTCCCACTCTAAATTGTTTATAAAGCAAAAGGCCTCATTGGGATCTATTTCAAATCTCAAAATCGTCAGTTGAAAACATCTAATAATAACTATAAAATAAAAAAAAAATTAAAAAAAAAAAAAAAAAAAAAAAAGCATCCAGTGTTGCAAGGAAAAAATTTATTAAATTCATTTATTGTCCGTCGCTAACGATGGGAATCTTCAACAATGAAAATTAATAGAATTTGTATGAAAATGACGCCCTAGAAATTTTTACAAAGGCAACTCAGAAAGAATAAAAAACATTGAACCAGGCATGAAAATATTAAAAGCTGTTTCATAAATTTAACTATACCTTTAGTATAATTATGAAATATACTACGAATGACCTGGAAAAATTAATTCACTTTTGTATCTGAAATTCCAGATAAACTTTTTCAAACTTCAGGCTAATTTATGCAATTAAACGTATTTAAACCCATCATTATCACCTTACAGTTAACGTATGCGTTAACGTCTGTACTTATAAAACTGTAGACATCTTAGGAAGTTTCTAGAGGTGTGTTCAGAATTAGAGTGATAAGACTTAAAGATTTAATTAATATGCAACATAGTGAAAAATTTTGGGCTCGAGATATGAGGCTTACTTGCAACACACGGGAAATCTGAATTCATTTCTGGACCCTCAACGAACATCAATATGGAGAATATGGAATACACCATACACAATATGGCTTTTATTAAATACCTACCATGGAAAAAATTGAAGTATTATACTATTGTATCAGTTCATTTGGAACCTTAAAAGAGTCTGCCGGAACCTCGGAAAACCGAGAATCAATCTATCTTATGAACCTTGTTAACCTGGTAGAATGACGATTTTAGTGTAATGGTCTTTGAAAAACAAAGTGGTCAATGTCCTAACTGCAAGGCAACAGGTACATAGTGAAGAGCCTTTTGTTTTGAAATTATAAAAATATTACATAAATACACCAGTAAACATTTTCTTAGTATGATTGTGAAATACATTTTGCAACCACTAAATTTAGAGAGAAGAATATCCTCCAATGTCCCTGCATTAACTAGGGTCGAAATTATGCAACAGCTCTTTTAAGCTGTAAGTGACAGAGAACGTGATTTACATAAATTCAACTTGTAACTCTATAAAAGTTCACGTTTCGATTTCCGTCTTTTTCTGTTGCCTTTGGGTCGACCTTTTCAAGTACCACGTCGATGAAAAAAGAAGTCTGCAATATAAAGATGAAAAAATAGAATGCTTTGTATCGTTCCAACTGAGGACGATAATGTTCTTTTCTTCTTTCGAACCCGTGTTTAAACGTCCCGTGTGAGTGTTCGAATATTTGATTGTTATGAAGTGGCCACTACAACTGGATGTAGAAGTTGTTTGTAAAAAGAAAGAAGCAAGACAAAAAAAAAAAAAAAGAATTAAATAAAATTAGTGGCTTTTTTCTTCTTCGTTAAGATGGTCAAATAACTCGTCGATTGATGATGTAGTATGCATTTTTTTATAATGTGAATGAAGAGTAAAACTACTTGACTTCATTTTTTTTTCTCTTCCTAGTTGTTTGATGGAAAACTTGAAGGATTGTACAACATTCTCTAATAGACTTTCCTTATTGATTCTTGGGAAATTTACGAAGACAAAAAAAAAAAAATCTTGTGCTTGGAGGGGAGGGGGGGGGGGGCAGGGGCAGATGCCAAGTGTATTTCAAATAGTGATTGCACAGCTACTTATGGCCTTTCAAATATATAGTTTAAGGACTAAAAAAAAAAAAAAATTGCATTGATAAAAAAAATTATGTAATAATGATATAAAATCACCTTTATCTCAGAAAAGATGATAATGTATTATTTTTAAAATCTTGCAAATTACTTCGCATAGAAGTAAATGTCTCTCAAATTTTACCCGGGTTTGTTATTTAAAACTAAATATAACGATATTATCTATTCGTGTATCAAGGTATTGTCATAAACGATATTTTGTAATTGATTGTACTTAATACATGTATTTCATTCTATTTTAACCCTCCAACTATTTTTGGTTAAAGCTTTTTATTAATGTAAAAATTGTAAATAGCTAAAATGCGTTTTATAGTAATTGCTACTATGAAACGCATTTCCATTATTTTCCGCTATAGTTAAGGTCTTTAGACTCTTCAAGAAGTCAGGGGTAAACATCAACCTAGATAAGCTGTCGTGAGATTTTATCGAGGGCCAGTCCAGATCCGTTCCATCTAGCAATCTTATATTATAGTAGACATAATTTTAGTTCTATCTATTGGTGATTTGGGATTGAACTGTTGTGGATGCAGCTTTATTTTTCAAGCAACAGGAAGCTAGTGTTCAGTGAAGCGACGTTCAGTTCAACGTCGTTATTGAGTTGGAAAGACAAGAAGCTCGGGTGTTAGCTTGTTTGCGATTAGTAGATGCTGCTTTAAGAATTCACCAAGCTTGTAGAATTCTTAGTGGGTAATAAAATAATTTATTTTTGTAAAGCTGTGCTATCATTCCTCTGAGAAAAAGAGTTCGCAGCAGTATCGAGATTGTTTAGCTCCTGCTCATCACAAACCCCAACCATTATTTTGATCTTGTACTTCATCCAACCATTCCATTGAAATATGGCTCAAGAAACCTCAAATGAAAATAACTCTCATGACTAACTCTCTTTAATGAATTGATACTAATAATAATCCAACGTTTTTTTTTTGTTTTTTTTTTTTAACTTGGCTTCTATTCTAAGAGGTTTGCAGATGTTTGTAAGCAGAATGCCACATGAATAATGCTGAGAAGGATGTGTCGCCAAATTGTGGCAATCGTCGAACCCAATGAGGTAAACTAACAAAAGTGTAGAAAGAAGGATGTGTACGGAGAGTCTTGACGTCATGTTACAAGTGGCCACTTGGGCCCAACGTGCCTCAAGTCTGTGTATGTCCATTCATTGTTGGTGGAAGAAGTGGGGGGGGGGGGGGAGAGGAGAGGAACCGTTACATCGTTTTTTCAAGCATTTCTTAAGCAAACGGAGATGTATGCAGCTGAGAACACCTTTCAATGAAAAGAGTTGACGTGGACAAACTTTGGAGACCCCAAAGAGAATGGTTACGGGAAGAATGTTGAGCAATTCAAACGTTCTCAGATGTGGAGATGTTGCATTAACTGAAATCAACAGACAAGTCACTTAAGAAAATTTCTAATGGTCAAGTCATTATCGCTTTGTTTTTGAATAACAGAAAAAACATGGTTAAAGTTATATATTCTTTGATTGTTTGAAGTTTGATCAAAGCAAATAATATTCAAATTAAATGTAACTATTTTATCTTTTCTTTTCATACTGTTCATCATATAATAATCATTTTGGCATTGCTTTCAAAATAAATTGAAAATTCAGTTTTCTCTCTTATTAATGTTATGCATGACTTCGTTGTGTACTTAACGTTGTTGTGTGTACGTTGTAGCTTGTAGGTAAAGTGCGTACGTCTCTGAAACATAACATCGTGTACGTGTCTGACGCTATAGCTTGTAGTTAAACGAACATCGGACAAATTGCTACACTTTAAGGAATATAAGTAGTGATCGTTGACTGTTGGAGTTGAGTAATAGAAGGCAGCTTGAAAAGTGACCAGCTTTGGACATAGAATTTTTTCTTCAGCGATTTAAAAATATCTATGAATCAAGCAATTAATTTAGTAAAATTCTGCTCATGAAAAATGTATAAAAATGACGTTACTTTCCACCTGATTAAATTTTCCGAATTAAAAGTATGTACGGTTAAAAATACCCCAAAAATTTAAGGAACTATGTAGTGTTTGATGTTAATATGATCCTTAATAATTTTGAGACTTCGTGTATGTGCACAAAACCATAAGAATCTTTCTAAAAAATGTCAGACGATTCTCTACTGGCGACAAGCCAAGCAAACACAAAAATCAGTCATGGTCGAAGCTCTAAACGTGTTTTGAAGTGGACAATTCTATTTAATGCTTGTTTTTTTTTTTTTTTTTTTTTTCTTTCTATTTCTTCTTCTTTTCCTGTTTGAGGGCCTGCAAAAAACTCCTCTGAAACAATAAAGAGGTTTATTGAGCACCCTGGACCTTTAACCCACTGTTTGGAATTCTAAACATTTACGTACAGAGAGCCCTTAAGTTTTGTGTGTTATATCAAAAAGTTTTTTTCTTTTCTTTTTTTCCTTTTTTTATTAAATCGTTGCTCGTAAAAAGCAAGAAAACTATAGGGCTATTCATCCGATTATAAATACATAAGTTTAATTTAGATTTATTTTTTTAATTATGTGTATAATACAACCATAAATCAAATCAAACTTGCGTCTTAAGAAAATTTTGCATTTCGCAAAACATGCAAAATCAAAGCTGTATTTTGAATGATCTTTTAAAAACCGGCTTAGTAAACTTCATATTTTGGCTGTACGTTTTACCCTTCTTCATGTCTTTTTACTTTGCAGTTTGAAAAGTACAATATTTTTAATGAATGGATCAAAGTTTAAGTCTAATTTTTCGTATCTGAGATGCAAAACAAAAGTGATGAACTAGTATTTATAATTTATTATTTTTGTAGTTTTTTCTTTTTATGCTTCTCTTTCAAAGAATGTTGCAAAAGTGACATAAGAAAAATTAACTTCATAAAATTATCAAAATTAGAAACTGAAGAAAGTCATGAATAGTGGATTAAGAAATATTATAAAATTATTTATGAATGAATAAATCATAAAAAGTTGATTCAATGTTAATTTACATGTTCCTCTATCAAGTATTTTACAAGTCTATCTGAATGTAGACAGGTTTGGAGGCATAAGGGGACACAATCTTAGAAAACGCTATCTTTTACGGGGAACATTGTCTATACAAGATTGCTTCTCTAGCTAAAAGGCCCATTGCAAGCACCCATTAATATCCTGTGGAGAAACAAAAAAATTCCGTGTTAATACAATAAAACAAACTTTGGAACGGTAATTGCATTTCCCCTCCTCATTTCAACCCCCTTTCCCCACTCCAAGATTTTTTAAATCTTCCCTTCATTAATATAACAATAACCATGATTGTAATAATACTATCTGACGGGGGTTTTGAGATATGATGGCAAAAGTATTTGTTTTTCTTATATGTTAAAAGTTTAAAAAACTAATTAAATACCTAATTAATATTTTAATATTCTGGCTGTCAAAATAGAAATTAGAGGTAAAAAACTACTTACTTATTTTAGGACTAACTCTGGAATTAAACTTGTGTTTAATTTTCAGAGTTCTCCGAACACTGAGAGTTAGGTTCTGTAGACTGAATCACAGACACAGACTCTTTATTTTATTAGTATAAGTATGTGCAAAAAAACGTTGAGATGTATGTATAAAACATAAATGATTTATGTAGTTGGCTCGACCTGTTGACACGAGACAACATTAATGAGATGCTCTAAAGAATGTCCATTTTTGGAGCAATTTCAGTGCGGTATTTACCTATAGGCAGCCACGCATTTTACGTGGGAGGCTCTTCATACTCCAATTTAAATAATAATTTTTCTTAAGAATACGTGATTTTTTACAATATCTGTTTACAATTTTAATATGGGATTTTTACAATAATTATATGCTTGTCAGACTGTAATATTTTTTTTTAATGCAATTTGGTAGCAAAGAAAATTATTTACGAGTAATATATAATAATTTCTATCCACAGGGTTAGCACCTCTCTGAGTTTTCTAAAGCATCAAAAGATTGAAATTTTATTTAAAATTAGCAATTTTTTAATGACTGTTAATTTCACTCAATAGTGTTGTTACCGTACAAAAGTGATAAACTGTTTGCCAAATAGTATACAAAATACCAAACTGTAGAAAATTGTCATGGGGAAGAGGAATCATTCAAATTCTAATATTAAAACTTCAACTCAATAAGAAATAAATGTATAATAAAAACATGCAGAATAATTAACTGATTAAATTGCCACGTAAATTAATGTATGATAGAACGAAATTGTAAAGGATCATTTTAATAGTGTAATAGTATAATTAATTAAATTAGTTTCATTCTAGGGATAAACTTTGAATAATACGAGTTATATAAATGGTACAATGTCAGAAACCACTGGTGATGTAATAAAGACGATTTTCCCGTGCCAACCAAAATATCGTTACTAAGATTCAAAACACGTACAACAAGCAAAACTGTACTGTTGCCTGCTGTGTAATACAGAATACAAGATCAACGCCAACAAAAAGATGACACAATCATCTCGCATTCAATAAATGTTAGAGAGAGGTGGTACAATTTACATGAGGGCTAGCGAGTTCATGAATGGTAGATTATGAGGCCCAGGTGTCGTCGAATACTGGTGCGTATAATATTGGGGGCTGGCGTACATTAAATAGGCCCTGGTCTCAATATCCTCTCGTTGTTATGGTGAGATTGAAGAGTAAGGCATGAGCAATAAGATTTCGACCTCGTAATCTTATCACAGTTCAAAACAACCAGGTTTATTTGGCTGTGATAAGCACTTCAAAGTGGCAGAAATAGTCAGCCGGAACAGTGCAAACTAAACTCAACAATTTAAGTGTAGTGCAAGGAGGTTATATTTAACACGCTTCTCAATCCCTGCTCCCATCAGCAGTCAATCATAGTTAATAACATGAATAATTTATCCCATTTCATTCAAAGCGAAACATCGTATCAAAGTGTGATTGCTATCGAAATGAATAAATAAAAATAAAAAAATGCTACAAAGCCACAATTTACTTAACAAATTAACTTCTTTTAACACACCCGAATCATTATCTCTCAATCAATCAGATTTCTTCACATTCATAAAAAAACGCAAATTTACATGGAATCCCCTATTTGCATTTGCCACGTTAATCACCTCTGACCACTCCCTGTATAAAAAGGTCTCTACCTAATGATTAATAATCCGGATAGTTTACCGTAACCCGTATTCGAATCGGCCTTCAAATTAGAATAACATCCTTGCAGAAGTGAATGAAACTTGTCGCTAAAGAAGAAAAAAACGTGGCGGAAACCTACCTGCTGTTTGACGTTTCAGTCAAGAGTACAATCAACTCGGCGTCCTTGTCATCTCGAACAATAAACCACTGCCAAGAGATCAGGGAAAGGGTAGGGCCCGAAAGTTCCCGAGATCATAGACTGAGAGGCGACTGCAATTTTTGGACCTCATCGAACATCACTCTGAATTTTTTTATAAAAATTGGAGAAAAGTGAGTAGATTACGAATCCACTGGTCTGCCGTGGCAAAAGTGGCCGAAACTGGTCAAAAATCAACTTTTCTTTTAATAAGTTGAACTAAATCCAATTGCCAAATACGCCATAACTTGCCAAATAATGAGTATTTTTTTTAATTTGGTAACCCTCACTCTTTAATTTTCAATTAAGAAGGTTGCCGACGATTCGGACGTGTGGCTATGGCTTACTTGCAACTTTCACAAATGAGCCAAATTGGCAATAAACATTACATCACGGATGACGTAACTGATGTCGCCAATTTGGCTTACTTTTAAAAGATACAAGTTTTCCGAGCCAGAGATCAAAAATCGTTTGCGCTTTTCTCATTGAAAATCAAACTGCAGTGGGTTGCCAGACGAAAAAGTTTGTTCTGTTTTCGGCAAGTTATGGCATATTTGACAATTGGATTTTAGTTCAACTCATTCCAATTCGATTTTTGATAAGTTCCGGCCATTTTTGCCACGGCAGACCAGTGGATTCGTAATCTACTCACTTCTCTACAATTTATATAAAAAATTCAGAATGATGTTCGATGGGGTCCAAAAATTGCAGTCGCCTCTCGGACTATCAGTTATTTCGAGTCCTGGTGATGCCCGACCCTTCCAGAATGACTATCTAATTGAATCATATTAAGTACTATCTGAAGTGTACGGCGTTGCCTGAGCTCAAATAGCTACCCCTGGTACAACAAGGGTTCAAACTGGTTCAGTTCCGATTGCAAGTTAGGAGCATGGCCTCTTTTACCCTCTATTCTCTATTTCACAGTCTTAACCACAAAATATCGGAATGAAATTGCGTTTCAAAATCTGATTTTCTGTAGGTATCTTAAAATGTCGATAAAAAAAAATCCTTTCAAATTGGTTCTGTATATCTTAAATTTATTATTTTACCCGTTTAAGGGTTGGGAAGAAGTATAAGGGTGGTATTTCGAATTACTTAACCAATGAATTTCTTCTTATATTGAGGATAAAATGTGTAAAACTCCATTAACATCGCAATAATTGTGTAATAATACATCAACTTTTATATTAAGTTTTAAAAATATCAATTAGAATATCTTTACTAAGTTTTTATCCTACTTTATCTAACTCACAAATTATCGACTTTCTCAAAAATTGACCTCCCCCCCCCCCTCTCTCCCCATTTCCTGCTAAGAGTAACATACACTATACAAGAATACCTAAATACACCTTTCTTCACTTTCTTCTTCTTCTCCCATCGCACTTAATTGGAATTCTTTCCAAGGATTATTGAAGTTGTTATTATCATATAACTTTTTAACGTTTTATACTCTGAAAGCAAACATCAACAGACTTCTCCATGCTCAAGGTTTAGATTTTTGTTATCTAATCTATGCATGATGATGTCAAAGCAATTAGTAGTTTTCTGACTTCAGGATTTGTTTTGTTCTGTTACCATGGGAACTCTCGCAGAAATAACTTAATAGCCTCTTTGAATTTGAAATGTCGAGTTTATTTTTAAAAGTTTATTGTGATTGATCACATTCTTAATATGTTGTCTATGATGTCATCATGCAATTGGTTGTTTGACTTTATTGGAATTTTTTTTTGGCGCAAAAGTTACAAGCAAGATCTACGTGTTCGGTTTTTTCTCTATGAAGTATTTAAAGGGGAAATCTCCCCCCCCCCCCCATCGGAAAAATGATAGTAATATACTCGCAACTTTTTGTCATAATCGCCACCGTATCTGCTCACTTTGGAAAGTGGAACTACAGAGCTTGGTTCCTGAAACTGTTTTCATGGTGGGAAAATGTTCTGTGACCTGGTCGTGAGTGAATAGTCCAAAACTTTCAAGCGTTCTCTTCCCTTCAAAACTGAGCCTCTCCATATTTCCGAGATGCAACTTAAAATTATATTATCATTACATTTCCGAGCATTCTTCAACTTAGCAACCTAAGCCCACACACTCTCCAAGCCTGACCCTCAAATGATTGATATTCTTCTCACATTCGAACGATCTATATTATTTTAGAAGAAATACGTAAATTCTGCATGAGTAAAGATGCTGGTAAGCCCTATTAAATAAAAATGTGTCATCAAAAAAGAAAGCTCGTCTATTTGTAATCTGATATCTGATAAGGGAAATCTCTAACTGACTGATGACTCACTTGATCATTACTAATCTTTTCACTCCCTATTAAGTCAAAAGGATGGAATTTGGAACAGGATTTATCATTCTGACGGTACTTTAAGGTAGAGTCAGCGAATGACGTGAATATGGAGTTTATTTATAATTTCAGGCTCTGAACGAATGTGTACCAAATATATATATATATATATATATATATATATATATATATATATATATATATATATATATATATATATATATATATATATATATATATATATATATATATATATATATATATATATATATATATATATATATATATATATATATATATATATATATATATATATATATATATATATATATATATATATATATATATATATATATATATATATATATATATATATATATATATATATATATATATATATATATATATATATATATATATATATATATATATATATATATATATATATATATATATATATATATATATATATATATATATATATATATATATATATATATATATATATATATATATATATATATATATATTGTATCTTTACCAGTCCATATTATCATAAACACAGCTTCATTCTGATGTTTTTGAGTAACAGATTGAAATTGGGGAGAAGTGATTGAAAGAGCAAACTCAAAACTTGAGATCTAATGACCAATTTTAGCCAGATGTTTCCCTTAGCTATCTTTAACAATTGAGATTATTGGGAACAAGAATTTTTCCTTTAACCATTTCGGCCCTTATGGGTTTATGAATCTGGAAATCAGACTTTATTTCCTATTGGGAATGAATCCCAATTTTACATGGATTTTTATGTTTTCAGTGTCTTTAAAGAATTAGAGAATAAAAATATTATTAAAGAAACTTGGAAGCAGTGGTGTATTGTAAAATGAAAAGGTGTGGGAACGCTATATTGCGTCGTTACAAACGTATATATATTTTTTTTTTGCGTGGGGGGGGGGGGGGAATGACAACTAAGAATAAATAACCTTTATTAATATTACTTTAATAATCTCAAAACAGATAATGAGCGCATCAAAAATCAAAAAGAAAGAAAAAAATGTGTGTTTAGACTGTTTTTTTTTTTATTTAAATCACTTTTTTTAAACTATTAAGTTATATGGAATTTTAAACAATTTGCTTTGCACAACCCATTTTAAAAGATTGTTTGACACTTTATAAATACATTATAAGACATTTTCAAACATATATCGACATAAATTTTTAAACAGATTTTTTACAACAATTTTTTAAATAGATTTTTTACAACAATTTTTAAACAGATTTTTTACTTCATTTTCATTCAGAAAAATTTCAATGAGAGATCGAGTTTCCATTCAGACATGTTTGACTTAGAACGCACCCTAATAGGGTCATCAGCTGATCTGGGTTTTCGAAGCCTAGATTTAATATAAACATCTGACTTCCAGAATTTCAGAGATGCCTTACAAGCAATAGGTTCGGATAAATTCCCAGATTCTGTAGCGCCTCGAAATCTGTTTTCAAAATAAATTAAAAAGATTGCGATTGTTGCAGTTGTCAATTGAGAGTTTTATGTTTTTTCTCCATCTCGAGATGAAAATATAGAGAAATTCCTGGTGCTTGATAGACCCTTCCTTTTCTTTTCAAAATTTCTTTCATTAATAAAATGAAATTAACAACTAGAAGAATATCAATTGAAAAGTTAAAATTTCTTGATAAAATATTAATTTGTGTAACTATCTCTTATTTTAAGAAGGATATCCAACTGTAGACTCACTTGCCAAACGTTTAGATTTGCTTAGGACATTCCTGGTTTTTTAATTTTATCCAGTTCGGTTTGTCATTTTGATAGTGGTGACAATCGTCAAAAGTGGGTATGAATCGGGCTATGGAATCAAGAGAGAAAGCAAACTGCAAAATTTATATGATATTGCCATCAAAGTCACTAGATTTTAAAAAAGATCGGGGCAATTTCTTTATTTTATCGCCGACATTGTATTTAGTGTTGATTTTTTTTTTTTTTTTTTTAAAACTCGGGGATAAAGATTTTTTTTTTTTTTTTTTTTTTTTTTACGAACTTCTGCTACATTTTTGGAATAAACTCAGAAATAACTCTAAATGTAAGCGTTCTCATTCTCAAACTGAAAAGTAGTTTACTTTTGCATTTTAAAATACATTTGAATTGCTTTTCTACTATTTCACAGCCCAATTTCGGTGAATTATACCAATTTACAAAACCATCAGCAGTTTTATATTAAGCAAAATGAAATATATAACATCAACAAATGTGAATACCTTCACTTTTTGGAAAAGGACTGATTCATTATCATGGGTGGCAGCAGCATTATTTGTAGAAAGTTGTAAGGGAAAAAAATTCTTTACTCAAACCTTGATTTTTCAAAACTATTTTCCTTCTCACTATGATAAATATAAAATCTGTTATTAAATGGCACACAATTTATTTTTTCCGGTGAATTTTGGACTTTCCTCCAATTTTATAAAAATTTAAGCAACTAGGAGCGTCCTCCCATGCATCTTACTGGCGCCACTCATTTCCATTATTTTTACGCATTGAGTTAAATTAAGTAAGAGTAAAAAATCAATACAGTTTTGAATATATTTTGTCATGTTCAAATAACGTTTCAGTTTGATTTTTCCTTCATCAGGCAAACCAATATATTAACTGCATAATTCCGTGTTCTCAAAACACCCTAAAAGCTAATACAAAATATCAACATTCTACACTCACCTTTCATCTAGATTCTTGGCACCAACCAGTTTATTCCGTCAGAACCCCAGGTTTTTTCACTTTTTTGGATTGTCCAAAAAAATACATCTTTTATGGTCATTTATTTTTTCCTCTTGAAAGAGTTATTTTTTAGGTACGGCGAGAGGTTTACAAATATATTAGTAAGTGGGTGATATAAAAATTTAAAAAAAAAAAAAAAAAAAAAAAAAAAAAAACGTATCACTTTTGTTAATAAATCTGTGAGCGTTCCCGTTAAATTTTGAGGAGGAGAAACACTCTTCAAGGAATTGTATGTGCCAGACCACAGTTTTGTTCTTTAAAAATGGAAATAGTTGGCGTGAACTTGTGTATGGAAGTTTTAATCCGTATTCATAACAAGCCATACACATTTGACCTCTGGAATTCATCCACAAATACAGATCATTCGTTGAAGAAGATACTATTTCAACACCATGTAGGAGAGATGGGGCGGGGGGGGGGAGGACAGTTTAATAGATGTGTCGGATAGTTGATGCAATGGCCATGTGCGAGTTGCCGCGCCTTTTTAAAGTGTTTTGCAAATACTTGAATTTGCATGCTCAGCTATTAAATTGCGGATTGAAAACGAAAAAATAGTTCACACGAAAGAACTTTTAGTTTTCTTACTGAATTTTACGTTGAGTGTCACATAAAGAAAAAATAATAATAAATGCAAATTAAAAAAAAAAAATTACGTGAGGGAACGCCGTTCCTCCTTCTAAAAAGGTAAAGGATCGTCGTTCCCACGCGTTCCCGTTCCACTACACCCCTGCTTGGAAGCACTCTTAGATTGCAAATGATGGACTTATATTTTTGAACTCGTACGTTTTTCGATTGTTCATTTTTTAAATAAATTTGCAGTTATAACACTATTTATGTCATATATTTATATATATATAAATATATTAATGTAAAATAGTTCTTATTAAGCAATATTTTAGCCTTTTTAGAAGGCTAAAATATTACTTAATAAGAACTATATTACTTATATTATATTATGTATTACTTAATAAAAATATTACTTTATAAATTCTTTTTTTGAATGTATTCTCCCAGTCGTCTTTCACATTGGAACAATATATTCCATCAATGATCAAATTACTACAAGTTTATGTATAATGTGGGTGTTTGAAAGAATACGAAAAATGTATGGTAATTATTACAATATCCTTGACGATTTAGACAAATAGTCCCAGTCGACTATACGATTGAGATGTAATGTCCCAAAAGATTTCCAGGAAACGGAAAATTGAAAACCTTAAACTCATAATACATTTCTTTTAATACATCAACATTAAATTAAACTATTTTTCATTAATTAAATTTTAATCATGCAAATGTCGTGTCGAAAGGATTAAGCTAAAACTTTCAATGTGATTATTACCCGGGGCCTAAAGCTCAACTATATTGTTTTCAATTGGTCAAAAATGTGGTCCAGTGTCCATCCCCTCTTGATGTTTGTGTATGAGCCAGGAAAGATATTATGTGAGCTTGCTCCTGTTCCGCCTGATTGTATAAAAATAGATATATACTGTTACGAATTTTTCCACTGAGGCAATGATGGCACAGTTTTCACGGTTTAAAAGTATTTATTCTCCCTTCAGAAAACTCACAAAAATTTATTCACAGGCAACCGTTTAATTACTCTCAAGCTTCAACACAAGCTTCAACAAAAATAACTTCGAATTCAGCGATTATTCAAGCTCACTCCAATAGGTAAACAAAGCGATAAGCTTTCGTCGAAGTCCAAAGTCAATCTGAAAACTTTCTCGTTCTCCAGTCTTTTATATACAAGCGCGTGAGACATTCTCGAAATTTCCAGCCAATTCATTGAAAAGAAATATCTCGAAACTTCTCGATTACTTTTAGGTGTTGCCACCTTTTTCTAACTTGTATAATCGCTATTAATTACTAAATAAAATTGGATAAAAATAAATTACAATAGAATTTTGAAATAATACGTCACTATTTACAATATACTAGGGGGCTTCACCCCCTGCTCACTAACGCTCGCCAACCCCCAAACGCCTCGCTGCGTGGTTAAAACATCTTGCTGCGCTCGAATAGGTTTGCCAGCCATAAAAAATGTAACCAAATTTTTATAAATTTAATGTAAGGCCTAATAGAGAAAACACCCAAATTGCAAGTTTCATAATAGAAAGTTAAATATACTATCCGCCAACATACGTATTACGCCGAGAGTGATTGTTTCGTTCACGTCGCCCCGTTAGAGAACGACGTCCAACGCGAGGTATTTTCTGGATAGAAATACTTCAAAATAATAATTACTGTAATACAAAAATGCTTCAGAAAAACAGAAAAAATCAACTTTGAAACGAAGAGTTTAAAAAGAGCTTTAAAATTAGCAATGGGTTTGTTGTTTACATACGTAAGGATGTTGCCATTCATATATTCAAAATCATTGAGGCTTTGTAGTAGCTTAATGATGGAAAATATTGAAATTTAACTAATTAATAAAATGTTAATAAATTATTTTGGAACGTTTTGGCAAATCTACAGCTTATTTCCTTTAAAATGACACCTTGATCATTGAAATTGGTTGAGCAGTTTAGGCGGACGGACTAACCCCAAAAAACGTATTGCCTATTAAATATATAGATACAGACAATTTGTGCAACAATACTGATGCTCTGTTGTATTGTTGTATCGATGATTTATAAAACTCAAAAAAGAACCAAACTTTGTAATAGGCTCAAGACTTAAGTAAGCCCAGGGTAAACTGTACATGGATCTTAAGCAAATTATTTAATTTCTAAGTCGAAAAGCACGTCAGTTAATTTTTTTTCCCTTTTTTTTCTTCTTTTTTTTTTTTCTTTTCAATATGGATTCTTATCGCCAAATAAGTGCGGCTGCGAGTATACTACACTATTTTGATTTCTTAAAGCTGTGTGTCCCTTTTAGAATTAACACTAGAACGACTGAAACTTAGTACATACCTATATAGCCTAAAAGCAGTCAAAATAACTGCATTGTGAAAGAATAACAGGAAAGTATAACTATGTAAACAGAACTATAACTATGTAAAGAAATTTGTATAACACGTACAGGGCTGCCACTGGCAACTATATAAGCTACTAAAGCGACTATTTTAGTGGCCAGGCGACTATGGCGACTATTTTAGTGAAAAAAGGGCCCAAAACGACTATTTTAAGCAAAGCCTTCAACTATATTTGGGTTAAGGCTACTATTTTTTTTTTTTTTTTTTTTTTTTTTAAGTAGATACTGTCTGATTGTAGGACGGGAAAAAATCGGCACTAAGGTATTGCCGCAGTTTTGTCAAAATAGCGATATTTTTACAGGGGAAATGAACTCTACCGAAATTTGTGTTAATTTTAATTCATGTTGGTGGGTCGAGTGGTAACCTCGTTAGTCTGACGATAGTATCTCCCTGGTAATCACACTCGCGCAATTATTATTTTCGCCTGCCTGTTAGGTTCCAATGTTTTATCTTTCGCAGTGCGAGGCTTGACAAAATTCACTATTATATTCTCAAATATCAAATTATTTTGCCTTTATTTACTTTACTTGATAACAATGAATTTGTGAAATTTGCCTTGAATGCCGGAAGAAAATACAGTCAGTATGGACAACTTCCTTAATCTTTTTTTTTTTTATTGAATTCTTATATTTGCATAAAAATGCCAATTGAAATGTACATTTAGCAATTGAAGGTTGCCACGTAACTAGTGGGACATCTATTTTTGCGCAACTTAAATGGCTTGATAATGTCATCGTAAGTCATCTTTCTTCTGTTGTTAAAAAAGTCGCCTAACTTTGCCAAGGTAATTGCATTAGTATTAAAGTATAAAAAAAAACTTGTTATTTTCCTAAATCAATCAAAAGAGCAAAGTATATGACATTTTGGATGTTGTACAAAAAGTCACAAAATTCTAAGAAATTGTGTCATTATATACATAATTGTTTTTCTAATTGAAATTAAAAAGCAGTCAAAATGACTTCCTTGGGTAATCTAGTGTTAAATACTTTACCAAATATCTTAAAGTCTCCATTTACAAATTATCCACTACCGGATGATGCATTTGGTGGTGATGTATACCTACCTACTGTTTTGACGTCTCAGTCAAGAGTGCACTCAACTCCTTGTGTCCTTCTTGTCAGCCGAGCAACAAAACAACCGACAAAGAGAACGAGGGAAAAAGACAGAGGGCACGGAAGTTCTAAGATCCGTTTTTAATTCTAAATTAAAACGGTTGTTAGTGAGCTGCCAGGATAAATAGATTCTTGATAAGGCTCCAGAGTTGAGGAAGGAGTCAGTTACCCCTTTCGTTGCGAGATGGCCGTGTTGTGCTTCTAAACCGTTTTCCTTTTTCTTGGTTTCTAATGGAAAAGTCAGAACCACGTGTTTAGATTTTGTGGCAGTGTTTCAAAACTCGTAGGATTCTCTCGGGTGGCGATAGAACTTTCAGAGGCGCCTTGGAATTCTGTAGCGTCTAAGCCGGTGGTTTCCAAACCGCAATCCTCGAAGCAGGTGGTCCGAGAGGATCAAAAGTGATCCGCGGTGATACTTCACTTTTTAATTTAAAAAAATAGTGCCCCCAGAGCAGTTAATTTTACAGTAAAAAGCCAAAATATGTTGGGTTTGCTAAGAATAGGAAAAGGATAATGATTTTTGAGGGACCAAACCTCCAAAAATGTAGATTATTTAGGATTATGTATATCTCACTCTTATGTACTGCATGTTAAAAGAGTACTTATAGAGTAAAAAAGATCTACGATTTTGTTATTTGCTAGATTTTCATATTGGGCACCAGTACTAAGATTTGAATATTAAAATATTCATAGATATAGTAAACAGCAACAACAACAACAAAACTTTTGAGTTTGACAAATATATATTTTTAATATTTTAAAGGGTTTATTTTGTTTTACATTTTCTTTATGATTTTATATCGGATAAAATAAATAAGTATACACAATTTTACTCGTTGGTATTGAATAATTTCATGACACAAGTATGCACCATTTCTATACACCACATTTCTAACCTCTAGCTTATCAATATCTAGATGAATTTCTCGTAAATGATTACTCATTCAATATCCAGACATTCCATGAAACCTCGATAATTTTTTTAAGTAACATAACTTTATATGGAACAATTATAAATGCGAATTCGTCCCCAATGCGCTGAGCTGCCAATCAGTCGAAATTAAAAAAATAAAATAAATGTGCTGTTTAACTAACTTGAGATCTGCATATTATTTCAACAACTGGTAATTTATGTTAAAGGAACCAACCCACTTAGAAACATCTAAATAGTTTAGGTCTAAAAATAAAACGTTACCAAACATGTGTACTTTTTGGAAATTTAATAACTGAAAATGAAATAATCCATAAAAACAAAGTTTAAAAAAAAAAAAAAAAACTGTATATGCATTGCCAATTTTTATATTCATTAACACAGCGCCGATATCAAAAACATTTCGGTCGGTAAAATGTGCAACACACAACGTTTCAAAATTCATTTGTTTTAAAAAGAACTTGAATTTATGCACTCACATCCAGATATCATTTATTTATTCTGATAAAAATAATGTTATTATTTATTTGTTGAAAAAAGTTTTGGCAACAGTAAAGAGTTTCTTAAATGGTCGGTTAAATACTATTTTAGCGCGATAGAATGACGGTAAGTTGGTCTATTAGTATTCTGTAAAAGCAACCTTTTAGCGACAGTTACAGTCCCAAAATTTGATAGAATTCTTTGTCATCGACATAGAATCAATTTGCCAAGTTCCAGACCGATTGGATGACGGCAAGGAGGTTAACTAGGTCTCCGCAGATTTCTCCGCTATCGACACACAAAATCAAAGTTAATATAAAGGATTTAAAAAACCTTGCCTAGATGTTTTTCCTAAGCAAAAATGTCGCCAAGTTGGCGAATTTGGCAAAGAACTATTGGAGAAAACTTGTCGCTGAATATACAAGTTTTTACCCGATACCTCTATTTTGAAACAAGATGCAAACTTCCTACAGGACTTTAAAACTTCCAACTTGGAACTTCCCATTAAATTTGATACAATCCTTCTAATTTCAGAAGATACCTTCCAACTGATAGTTGACAAATGTGTTTAGCTTTTATAGTGTAGACTTACGATTTGAGAGTTATTTCCGGTCGTCACTTCCGGAAATTCAGGTCGTAACTAGCAGATGAATTTTGGTATGGAAACTTGTCTCTATGGGAACTTTCTTTTGAAAAATCACTCGTGTCTTTAGAATTTATAGTTTTGTCTGGGAATGTTAATCTCAGACAATTAGATAGATATGTATCGCTCTGCATTAGTATAGTGAAGAAACTGAAAGAATACAAAGCATAGATAATCAGCATTCTATGGAACAAGAAAGTATAATCATTATTTACAATATCGCATTGTATTCGGTTATACATCCTATTTGAATTGGAAATAAAAATCTTTGAGAGAGCACTTTAAGTTCTATTTACTGACGTTACTTACAAATCCCATCAGTTTTCTTATGATACTGTATTAATTTAAACGCTTTGAAACCCATTGAGACTTTGAAACCTACAACTATGAAGTTCGTTCATCCATTGCAGCGCAAGCTTATTTCTCATTGGAAGTTTGTTAGAGACATAATAGACGATATAAGGGCAGTATGGATCTCTAGAAGATTGAACATCGTCCATGTGTTTGCATATAAAGAGAAATAAGCTCGTGCCGCCATCCAACAATTGAAGAATGAACTTCATAGAAGTGGATTTCAAAGTTTTAGTGGATCTCAAAATGTTTAAATTAATACAGTACCAGAAAAAAACTGGTGGGACAAATAAGTCTCCTGCAGTAAATAAAGGGTTAAACCTCACGAGGCCATTTACAAGTAAATGATTGTGAAATCTTAATATAGAAAACCTCAAGTTGTTTCTCTACTAGTCTCTCATCGTGATGCTCCATTAAGTTATAGCCTCAAGGAGGTATTTTTTAAAAAGAATCATCATAGTTCATGACATTTCGCTAAGCACGGGAATAAGAAAAAACTTTATACAAATTTAGTTGTATGGAATTAAACAGCACCAAAATTTCCACTTAGCATTCATCAGCGCATTTTGGCATTTATACTCTCGTTTCTTTGAGAAACATGACTTCTTTTTTTTTAATTCTTTATAAACTTTCTTTACTATGCATTTATTTTCTTCCAAACAGAACAAGCAAGTGAAATGTGACCGAGAAGTTTGTCCGAATCACAAGGCATGCTACCTTCTTCTATTTGGGCAAGAAAAGAAATCTTGCTGTGACATGTGCAAAGGTAAGATATTCTGACATTTTATGTATCGTACAGTCGTTTTCTGGCTCTGAGGTTGTTTGAAATAGGGATGTTAAATCTTTTAAATGGACTATTCCCCCATTTTTTTTAATTCAGTTCTAAATGTTTCGAAAAAGCCATAAACAGAAAAATTTCTGCTCAATGCACTTTTTCTTATTTTTAATTTACAATCAAAGTTTCTCTGTTAAATTTTGGCGAGAAAACGGTTTATTCTAGAGGTCGGCGATATATCGATACGGCAATATTTTCATCGATATTTATTTAAAAATATCGATACAAGTCACCAATACATCAATATTTTCAAACATTTTTTTTTTTTTTTTCCTTCTTATAATCGTTTTGTAGTTCCATGTGTTTTTTCGATATTCTTTATTCCCTTTTCAAAAACTTCAAAACTCAAGTTTGGACTTGACTGAGAGACAGTTAAAATGGCACCCTAACCAAAAAGAAAGCATAATGTAATTGAAATATAACGTGTGCCTGGAATTTGCATCTAATTTTAAATATTAAAAACATCTCTATAAACAAAATATGCGGTAAACTACTTTGCAAAATTTCTTCTTTCAAAATAAATGTGAATTTATGCATTGCCATCCAAATGTATTTTATTTATTCTGATTGATAATATAATTTATTTATTAAAAAAAATTTTATAATTTATTTATTAAAGCAATTTCTATAATTTATTTATTAAAACAATTTTTATAATTTATCTATTAATACAATTTTTATAATATATTTGCGAAAACAATTTTTATAATTTATTTATTAAAACAATTTTGGCATGAGTTCATAAAGAGTAGAAATTTGCTCCAAAAAACTTCGTTTCTGGCAAAATTAAAAATCAAATAAAAAAATTAAAAAATCATGTATCGATATATCGATATTTTTTTTTCTATACAACAATATAGCATCGATATTTATTTTGATCGATATTTCCGACCTCTAATTCATTCAGTTCGAATTGAATGTTATGTCATGGCTTCCCAAACACCTTGGCTTGAAATGCGGCAGTTGAAACCAGTTTTGCAAATTTCTCACAAATCGCTCCAACCTGTAGGTGATATGGCAATGGTCTACCAACGCCAACTATTTGGCAGAAACCTCACGATAACCATAGAAACAGTAGAAACCTTTACGTCACAGATTTTGTTGTGTGTTTTGATCGGACTGGTTTTGGCTCGGTTTTGAGGCACTTTCATTTCTTAATATTTAAATAACTAATTTTTATAAAGAACTTTTGTTTAAAGAATTGGAATCAGAAAGAAATTTTTCATAAATATAAACTAATTTAATTCATTTTTAAAATATGCGGGAATTGTTCATTTTGTCAATAAATGAAAATAGTCTTGGTGGTAACATTTTCATGCATCTGTAATTCCAAAGACACTAATGCACATTGGAAATATTAATTTCACACTGTTTGAACAATTAAAAAATGCAACATTCCAATTTAAATGCAAGCACAATTATTCAAAAACCATGTGCCACTCATAAATCTTCGGGCAAGTTGGGCGGCCTAAGAAGTAAAAAAGTAGTCTCTCTCAAAAAATACAGTTGTTAATTTTTGCCAAAGTAATATATATTAGATTCTTTTTTGATGCGAAGCATCTAAAATGGTAACATACAAGTTATTTGATAAAAGTAATAAGTGTCATATCTCATCTTTCCTCCATGTACCATTAAGTTCTGTCATCTTACCCTCATACATCAAGTGTTTTTTAAACAACCCCTTATGATTCGACGACAGTAAGATTTTGTGTCATTGGTCATAACGGTTCCTACGCTTTGTCCAATAAACTCTTCATGATAGCATGAGAGTTGATGACAAATTCACGCAAGACCAAAAATGGCGTCCCCACTCATGCTGAAAGAATTCACTGTCCGAAAGCAATTCGACTGGAAGCAAGCAAGAATTACAATTCCTTCTATAGACACCAGAAAAAAAAATCCCTAAATCAAGTTGCTGGCCGGACACTTCAATATAAATCTCCACTGCTGCTCTTGTATACGAGATAATGGTGGAATTTTTCTTTATACCTTGGCGAGCGGATGTGGCGGAGTTTGGCGGAAATTATCCCCCATTTGGCCACGTTCCAGAGAGATAGAGTGCCACGTGTGTTACGTCATGAAGGAATAATGGACCATTGTATTTTTGTTGTTTGTCCACCATAATATACTTTATGCATAAGAGTTGGAAGAGATAACATCCAGGGAGGATGTGGGGCGATTTCTTATGGAGTGGTCGTGAATCTTCAGCGTGCCGTGAATTGTTTGGTTGGAATTTTTTGAATGGGATATTGTGTCCAGGATGAGATATCTTTGTTATTTCCGTTTTGAAAATGTATGGTGTTTTTTTTTTTTTTTTTTATGTTAGCAATGTTGAGTGAAATCGAGTCCTCATAAAACTCAAAACTTGTTAAAAAACAAAGTAGTTCAAATGAGTTCGTTTATTTTTTATAGTGCATAAAATTTAAATTTTAACAAAAAATTGTTTCAGCAATTTGATTGATCAATATGGTAAATTTAAAATGAATATATATATTTAATTTTATTATAAAAAATAAGATTTCAGATTCAACACAGTACAAAAATTCACAGTAACAACATTTATCTAACCAAATTTAAGTGTCCTATTATAATTGCTAAAGGGCCATATTTTAACTTGACATAGATTTTCGTATTTTAAACTATCAGATCTAAATACAATGTATATATTTGGTGTTATCTAAAAATACAGATAAATTGCATGAATTTTGAGTTCAAACTTCTACAAAACATTCTCCGAATTTGCTAATCCGACATTTCAACTTTTCAAATAACATCACATTTAAAGAAATATTTTTTTTGAAGCAGCTTTCATAAGAATACAACCACACGCCTAAAAAGGGAATATTTCCCTGCTTTTACTATAAACGATTACTTTGAACTTATGTTTCAATACGTCCAAAGACAATACCCAACAGGTAGCAAAATTAAAAAAATTATGCTGTGTTTGACCATTAAAAGCTTTTGAAATCTAATTGTCATTTAACATACCAAATATCTACAGTAGTCTCAATAACATTATTCAAATTGTTAAAAAAAAAAAAAAAAAAAAAAAAAAAAAAAAAAAACCTTTAAAGTAAGTAAAAACACTAAACTTTCGATGTCTTTAAAAACGTATTTCAAACATAAGGAATACAAAAATCTGAAATTGCCTCGCTTCTATTTTTCTGTATAACTTTTCTATTATAAAGTACATCAAAACCCATTATTAGAAATACCACTGCATCATACATTGTGGCAGTAAATGCAGTATCTTATGCAATAAAAAAAAAAGACGTTACAGCTGGAAAATTTAAACTTTATGAAAAAAATACCAAATTTCCAAAAGAAAAACTTTTAATATCATATGTGTTCAAACAGAACTAGTAATAAATAAAAGATCTACCTTACTTATTAATAAATAATTAGTGTTAAGTAAAAATCTGTTTGCAAAATGTATTTATTTTGGTAACCCATATTTTACTTCTTGAGCACTGAAATAATGAATATACATTGCAAGAATTTTGCTAATTATTTACAGCAAGATCTTTACTTTTAAAAAATTCTTGCGATAAGCTGAAAAAAAAAATCTTTTACAAGACTGGGAAAAATTGAGGAACTGTTGAAAACACCATTTACTTAAAATAGCATCTGTAAAACCGTTTTCTCAGCGAATCGACCCACATTGCAGCGAAAGCATACACGAGAGCCATTTAAACGGAAAGTCAGTGCTATGAAAAAGAATGGGTGAAACCTTTCTTAAAAATTCCAACAAACTTTCTTCTTTTCTTTCTTTCTTTTCTTTTTTTTTTTTTTTTTTTTTTTTTTAAATAAAAAAAATATTAAAGAAAACAACATTAACAAAATCTTGCATGCAAGCTTTGGAAACAGTTCAATCTGCAAATGTAAACTCCGGCTTGACAAAGACGATACTCTTTATCTCTCCCTCCGCGCAGTTGAACACACTTTCTTAATTTTATTTATTATTCCATCCCTACGCCATCGCCATTACTCAAATCACATTTTGCATGGAACACATCACCCAAATGATAAAATCCGTCCCATCTTTAAAAAAAGAAAAGGGGTATCCATTTCTGAAATGGATTGTTTTTCCTTATTCCCGAGCGGCGAAGCTTCACATAAATCATTTCTTTAAACTGCAGAAGTATAAAAATAAAATGTCAACCGTGCTGTTTGGACAGGCAGTGAGCACAAAGTAGTATCTAACGTTTGATGGATGAATTGGGTGACGGTCGAACTCACACACCGAGAGAGATTACTAAGTTTCGAGCTATTTCTTTCTCGCGTCTTTCTTTTTTTTTTTTCTTTTTTCTTTCTTTTTTTTTTGTCTTTTCTTAAACCGCAAGAACGTCTGGGTCCCTTCGCCAAGCGCTAATTGGTGTCTGTCGTTTAACATAGGATAGCGTGCCAGATTTCGTTTCTGTTTTGTTGCGTCGGTTTGAAATTTCTTTGTGACGTGCAATTTGGGAGGTTGATTTAAATCTCCGCAACTGTTGTCGGTGATGGTTTAAAAGGAAGTTTTGGAGGGATGAAACATATCAAATGTGCTTCAGTCTGCAGAAGTTTTATGAGAATGGTCATTAATAGCTTCAAAAGTATTTATTTCTTTCGTAGTGTCATAGTGCATTAAAGTTTTAAAAAGCAAGCATGTTTCTAGCGACGTTTTGGCATGACTGTTCACCTTGCAAATTCCTACTGCAAAAAGTGTGAGATCGGATTTGATTATAGTGAGACATTATTTGTTTTATTTAAGATAGTTATTAGTATTTTATCCTATAAAATATTTTGGCTGAAGGATTTTTTTTTAGGGGGAGGGGGAGGGGGCATTAAATCTAATATTCTAATTTTTTCTATAAATAGATCTGGTCGAGGAAGATTACCGATTCCTCACAATAAAAAATTGAAGGAGTTTAGCTGCCAGAGGAAAAGCCTGGAAATGTTTGGTTTAGAAGTCGTTAACTCTTCCTGGGCTGTCTGGCCACAAGTGAGGATGATGAATAAATTCTGAATGATATACTTAATTAGAAATGATTTCCTAAACTATTACACGTGCGAAAAATTATTGAAATACTTTCAGAAGATTTTTAAAGGTTTAGGTATAGGAAACTGGCATCACTCGCTTTTGCCGTCGAAATCATGCCGGAAAGTGGTCGATAAAAAAACGCTACTGAATGTGATAGATATGCTTGCTGTATTGACATACGTCGAATTTGAAATTCATTTACGACGTTCGGGATTTTTTTATTCATCGTGATTCTTTAATTGCTTGATTTTTTAACCTTATATACTAATTGAGAACTAGAAATAAAATACGACTTAAGTCCAAAAAAAGAAAAATTTTCAGGAGAGCCGAAAAATTAAAAACACGTGCTAAGTACCAGAGTGAATTTGAACTATTGCTACTGGAATTCGCACTTTGGAAGTTCTCCATTTTGTTTAGCTTGAGTATTTTTAAAGTTGTCCTTTTTTGGGCCAACTTTTGACACACTTCACATTTCGTGGATGTTATAAATTTTGTTTGCTCTTTAAGACATTTTAACGTTAAAAAAAAAAAATTGATTTTCATTTTTTTTTTTTTTTTTTTTTGTACTTAGGTCGTTTTCCATTTCTAGTCATCAATTCATGGATAAAAATTTTTCATTAAGGGTTTATTTATAAAAGAAACCAGTCCACACTGTTTTCTCAATCTCACTATATTTCGCTTTATACTTTACTGCTGATGAGTAAATTTGTAATTACTTATTTATTTTTATTATTGACTTTTAAAAGGAAATGTTTTCATTGTCGTATGAATTATATCGTAATCAAAATATATCTGAATTTTATTAACAGGATGTTCTCACAATGGTAAACAATATGCTAATGGTGCTGAATGGACCGACAGTGAAGATCCATGTAAAAGATTATCCTGCCAAGTATGAACACGAAGTGCAATTTTATCTTTATTTAACATCTTTTAAAAACATATTAACTTTATGTTTTATTTTTATTTATAAAACACAAAGTATCAATACAAACATACTTTAATAGAAATTGAGCAATTTTTAGTTAACACTGATTTAAATAAAAAAATAATACTGAATTTACTCCATTTCTCATTTTAACTAATTAAAAATTAATAATAATATAGCTCAAGCGAATAATAATATAGCTAGTAACATATTTTTACTCGTTGTTCTGTTAAAACCTGTTACTAAGGAAAAGTAATTTGCTGCATATATAAATAAAAATCACCATTTTAATACATACCTTTTTTTAACACCGTACGGAATAAAAATTGCCTATAAGAACAAAGTTTTCGTTATAAACTCTTTACATACGTGGCCAACTTTAATGTGAAATTGCAACTTACTTCAGCCACTGTTAGTTGAAATCGAATTTTCAAAGTGTTTGACCACTAAACAGAAAAACCTCGATTCCGTGCCATGTATTAACTCCTCCTCCCCCCCTCCCCCCCTAAAAAAAAAGAGAGAAAAAAACCTCGATAGAATGCATTGCCATCAATAACGAGTATTTGCCAAATTTCAACTCGATTGGTTGACGGCAAATTGATTAGGTTAATTAGTCATACTAGCGATAATAGTAGCGATAATAGTAGCGCGTGCAAAAGCGGCCGTTTAATGGCAAACTAAAACTTGAGAGAATGCATTGTCATCGAAACGAATCTATCTGGCAAGTTTCAACTCGATTAAATGACGAAAAATGGGTTAGATTAATTTATCAAACGAACCCTTAAGAATATAGTAGGTAAAAAGGTCGTTTAGTGACAGACTCAAAACCTTTTAGAATGCATTGTCATTGACAACTAATCTATCTGATCTACCTGCAACCAAACTATATCATTTTATCTCAATTGTATGACAGAAAGCTATTAATTATAAAGCGTTTCGCATATTTGCTCTCCCCACACAAACAGGCCGACCAAACGGTATAGTGGTTAGCGTGCTGGCTTCTAGACCGCGAGGTTGCGAGTTCGAGTCCCGTGTTAGGCATGGGTGTTTGTAAATGTATGTTGGCTTGTCTAATGACGAATGTTTCGGCGCATTATAGCCCTCGTGTTGCTGACGGCGCCAGATAATCTGAATACAACCAACCCCACACAAACAGACAAAATCGAAATTAGTATAATTTCACTTCAGTTTCATTCACATTCATAAAAAATGTAATGATAATGCACGTACTATCAAGCACCATATAACTTATTTTTATACAAAAACCTCTCCAACCAAAATATCTGATGGATTAGTGAAGTGTGAGGAGAATATGAAAATCTACTTTATTACGATGTTTTCCAATTATCCTGAAATATTAAACTTTACGAAAGCATGGTTGACCTTTATGATCATAGAGCCTTGTCACATCTTTTTTTCTAATTTCTCGGAAGGACCTACGATTAAATTCAGCTGCCAGGAACCGCTTTCGAATCTGGCAACTTCCGGCTTCAGTGAGCTGACCGGAAACCAAGCCCGGACCCAAACATCCTTACTCGCAGCACTTTTTAATGCACACTTTTTTTTTTTATTCCATGTCTGCCCTGCGCAATTTTTTAATCGAAGATATTAATTTAACTTTTTTCGAACACTTTCCATCTAGGACTTGTTTACCTTTGTATGACGTAAATGCAACACGTCTGACGTGAATAGGACTGCATGTGCTCTGGAATTATAGTAGAAAGGTCAAGTGATAGTCCTAGTGATATTGTGGAATTGCCCAAATCAATTTGTTTGCGCAGTGGTCTAAAATTAATTTAAGAGTGTATAGCAATAACAAAAATCTACAGGAATAAATCAGATGATAAATAGTATTCCTGGAAATCATCCTCTTTAAACCAAAGTAATGTTTGTTACTAACATGCAAAATATATATTTAGCATTCTCTCAAGGATTATTGTTTTTTATTTATCATATTTTTATATCGAAGCTACTATAAGTGAAATTTATTTTTATTTTACTGTAAAATGATTCTTTCAATTGTTTCCTTTATATTGTTCCGTATGAAAGTCCAACTATTTTATTAAATTTCATAATACATCTGTCTGATATTACTACGGCCGACCAAACGGTATAGTGGTTAGCATACTAGCTTCTAGACCGCGAGGTTGTGGGTTCGAGTCCCGTGTAAGGCATGGGTGTTTGTAAATGTATGTTGGCTTGTCAAATGACGAATGTTCGGCGCATTATAGCCCTCGTGTTGCTGACGGTGCCAGATAATCTGAAAACAACCAACCTGATATTACTACGTATTCTGCCAAACGATTCTATACCTATCATTCTATAATTATAGTCCTATCCAGTTTTAGTAAAACAAAATGTCGCTCTATAAGTAAATGCATCAAATTCTTATTTCTAAGTGTAATAAATATAAAAAGCTGTTAAGCATAAAAAAAATTGTCAAGTTTTTACACAGGACCACAAAATCTTAAGTTGTAACTCAAAGGTTCAACAAAAGATTTTAATACATCTAATATTTTTTAATATTTTGAATAATATTCTAACTTACATGTTATAGTACACCCATCGATATAGATAAACAACTGGATAAACTGCTTAACGCTGGGAAAATGAATCCGTTGCCAGATGCCGTTGGTGGGATAAAAAATACGGATTGCCGAGGATTGAAAATAAAATTTTGGGCTGTACACAGCAGAAATGTCAATAGTAGACCTTAATTAGTAATAATGTGCAAAAAATATCTACTCTAACACTTTACAAGGTTTTTCGCATTCCCATCCAACTATAAAAGTGAACTGTGATTGGTTAATCATCCCACCAGCTTCGCAATCCCCGGCGCGTTTTTCTCTTTGCATTGACAATGGAGCAGTCTATCCAGTTGTTTATCTATATCGATGAGTTTACCATGTGAATGAAGCCAATGGTTTCTCACCAGAAAATGAATAACTATTTCAATATTTTCAACTCGAATAGGAAAACTTTTGAAATAAAATTGCATAGCACAATATTCTGCTATCAAAATATCGCCATATATCTTTATAGAAATTAGTTTCTAGAGCTTATTTAATGTTGTAGAATGTATTGTTCAACAGCTTTTTTTTTTTTTTTTTTTAAACTTTTCTCTGACTGTTTAGTGTTTGTGATTTTTTATCAATATCAGCAGTTTACAATTGATTTTAACTGACCTGTCACTATTATCCGTACTAGAATAAGTCACTTTATTTCAGTTTTGTACTATAATAGTTAATCTGTGCATCAAAATGATGCTATTCTGTTGTGGTAGCATAATTTTTTTGGAAAATTGGTCCTTTGCCATACCCAAAGAAAAGATTACTGTTTCAGAAGGACATTTTCCTACGCAAAAGATCACCTCATCTTCTCACTCTTGACTACCAAACATCGAGGTAAGCAAGACGTAGTGATCTGCATTAAGACTATCTTACCTACAATTTTCCCGAGAGTAAAAAATGAGACGCTGGTAGTTCTGGTAACGTGAGTCCGTGACAAGACATTTGGTATATTTCGCACCTTTTCATTTTCAGCGGATGAATATCCCTGAAAACGACGCACTTCAATCAGAATAGACTAATTACAAATTGATATCTCTGAGTCGAAAGAGCAATTAGATGATCGGTGTTCGAGGAAATTCTCCATAACGGGGACTGCCTTCCTCCTTCAGTGAGTTCAACCACTCTATCAACGGAAATGCGAGTCGGTCTCTTTAGACGGCGCGTCGCTTACGCGGAAAATAAATGTATAGGTACTCCCGCTTTATAATGGATCACGCGATAATAAATCCAGAAACTTACATAATCCCTTACGAAACGACCTCTGTGGATAACGACTGCTACTGTTACTACCCAGGTAGCACAGCAGTATTGAATAATCTCAGAAACAGGTGATCTGGAAGATTGGACAATTATATATGGCCGAAACTCAAGCATCGTTCCATAATACACGATTTTGATTATTTTTTTTTTAATAAAATAAATACGTCAAAAATATCACAAAACATATTTTGTAGCCTTCCTTCCTTTCTTATAAATAAAATATTTCAATTTTAAAATTGTGCATCAATATTTCAAAACTGACGGTGTATTTTATTCAGCATTGGGTGAAATCGACTAAGACTTATAACGACGGCCAGTTTACAACGGTCCATATCGAAATTGGCCAATGTCGAGCGGTATTGGTCAACAATATTGTGCTAATAGGGTGGTTTCAGGATACCGCTGCCCACTTAATAGCTGTGGTGTTATCGCTCTGGCCTTTCATGCTAAAGGTGCCGGTGTCGAATCCTGGTTTAGGCATGGACGTTCGTTGTGGTTCGGAATCCACTTTAAACTGTAGGCCCCAGCCTGGTTAGCCGTTATTTCTTTCTGTAGGTCCCGACCTATTATTGTGCACAAAAATAAGTCGTTGAGCATACAAACCAACCAAGATAACGCCGGAATTATACAAGTTTTATGCTATATTATGATGCCCAGTAATAGAGAAAATGTAAAACTCGGAAATCATAAGGAAAGTTTGAAAAAGCATTTTACAAATTCAACAAACTTGGAATTCCAAAATTGAAATAGTAAAAAAAGCGATTATATGAAACGAGAACAGCGATTATAAGTGAACAATTATTGATGTATTAGGGATCGTCAGCTTGCCCCTGCTCTATAGGCCTAAAGCCTCACTTGTTTTGCCACTATATCTGCCAAAGTATAAGTTCAAGAGATGAGAATTCTTTCACCAGGTTTGACAACAGTAATAAAAGATCATAAGCAAAATTTAAACGGTAAATATCTAGTGTTTTTTTTATAATTAAATTTTAGTTTTTATAATCAAACATTAAAAAAAAAAAAAAAAAAAAAAAAAAAAAAAACACCTTTTAAAAATGTAATAAAAACACCCTGTTATGTTCCATTTAATTTGCTTCAATAACTTTCTATTACTGCTGTTATACCAGGTTTAAAAATCACATGTTTTAAAATTTTCTTTTTCAAAAGTAAATTACTAAATGATATATTAAAATGATAAAAGCTTTCTCTGAATTAGTTTAACTTTCTTAAACAAAAATAATGCTTGTGTCAATTCAAGTGTATATGCTAACACACGTTGAAAAGATCATTTTCAAAAGTACTTTTGTTAAATATTGCGACTGTAAAACCATAATATTGTAAAAAATTTCAAAAAATAATACTTGAATAGAAGAATAACACTAGTTTCCATCTTGTTTAACTTTTGATATTTAGAAAGGACAGACGTCAAAATGATTCTATTGCATATAAGTATTCCGTTTTTGACCTTTGACGAACGGAACACTATAAATATAAAATCTTTACATTTAAATTCAGCATTATTGATACAAATTACCTTTCAGTTTCCTTGTGAAATTTTGTATTGTATTTTAACTAATATTGCATCATTAATCATTTCTTAGGGTGGAATAATAACAGAAACAACTATCCATTGCTACCACTCTTGTAGAAATCCAATTCCAGCAGAACCTGGAACTTGCTGTGCTACATGTCCAGGTAGAAGATATATTAAAATATCATAATTTCAAGTTAATTGTATGTCCTTAGCTCTAAATTTTTATTTTCAACTCAACTTTAAAAACACAGAGTGATATGTAGTACATATTCAATAATGATTTAATTTTGTTCTCAATAACAGTTGATAAATACTAATAAGATTGCATTAAAAAGAGTACAAAAAGATTTCGACAACACATTTGATTTTAATGTGGTTTGGAAGAACTTACAAATTTACCGTTACCTAAATTAATGTTAAATGTAGTTTGTGGAATTGAAAATTTACATAATTTTTTTTTTTTAATTAAATTAAGAGTATAACAATAGTGTTCTTGCTTCTTGAAACAAAAATGATTGTCCCAAATGACAAAACTGCATACGGCATCAGATTACATCAAAATAATGAAAGCTATTAAAGTAAATGCAGCAAACTTTTAAATTTGTGTTATTTTTTTTTATCAAACCGATGCGCTTTATTCCAATAGGTAACCATTTCATATTAGTGTAAGGTATCATATATTTCCTAACAGTCATGGACTTATTTTTAAATGTTACTTGAAACATTCCATCTAATAACAACTTCAAATCCAGTTTTTCTGTTTTCTTTCAAATAGATTGTGCCACCGAAGACTCCAAAGAAGGCGACATAGAATTGGCCCTCCCCCAGACAGATCCATGCGTAACATGTGTTTGCTTGGTAAGAAACCCTTTTCAAAGCTCTAGCATTTTCTCTCTTTTTTTTTTTATTTTTTTTTTTTTTATTGCAAAGATAACTTCACGTGTTAACCTATATTCGTTAATAGGGAAACAGTAGTTCGTGCATGAAGAAAGCTTGTCCTGTGCTACCCTGTCCACCTTCTAAGCATGTCTACAAGCGAGGTGTCTGCTGTCCCGATTGCCTTGGTAAGCGTATTAATGAATCAAATGTAAATTTTTAAATGTTAATGGTAGTGGTAGAAGTGTATTCAATTAAAACGTGAAAAATCGATATTATACCATCCCATATTACAGGAAAATAATTTATTAACAAAATTAATTAACTTGTAAAAGCCAAGTTTTTACGATAACTTCTTTATATACATTGTCAACTTAGATATGTAATTGCCTCTTAACTAAACTTACATTCTTCGATGATTTGATAGGAATATTACCCCAACTCTGTTCGGTGTTGTGAACAAGTCATAAATCACTTTTTACTTTTTGATTAATTGATTGTTAGACCCCCCCCCCCCGCCCCATGCTCACATATTTCCCCGACGACTCAGTATCTCAGCTCACACCGTTGACTTCAATTCTATTGTTTTTTGATTTGCAAAAAGTGTAATTTTATGATCTTCTATAATAAACTTTTAGAAAAAATGGCGTAGGAGTCGACCATGATCTAAAGTATTTTTCAACAAAATTTTCCAACATTGACAAAAAGAATTATATGCTAAAAAAATATTTTCGCTTTTACGCACGACTTGTACAAGTATAAAATTAACTTCCACTGTCAGATTAGGAACATTTTTATCAGATGCACATAATATGTATGTAGTTCTATTTTTTTTTTTTCTTCTTCCTTTTTTTTTCCAGTTATTATCCTCTTCATTTATTTTCTAAATGTAAAGTTTTCACTTTGCAGGGAATCGTCGAGTGTTTAACATGGACGGAAAATGTCTATTGGGAATGCAAGTTTATAAGACGGGAGACATATTCCAGAAGGATCCTTGCACTCTTTGCGTTTGCAACGTAAGTTAAAATTTTCATTTTACAACGGAGCGCTATTTCCTTGATCTTTAATCCTCCTACATCTGAATCACTCAAGTGCAGGATTGAAAATAAAGCATAACACAAAAAATCAACCGGGTATCCGAAATGAAATGTGACCTAATGTGACCGAGTCTATGTTTGACATTCGTGCTGAGTCATTCATTACTTATTATGAATCTCCAGCAGAAATTAATTGCAGGAATCAACATTCAACACTGCTGCAAGTCAGTTGACCAACTAATGGAGTTTGTTTTGCACTCCAAACCACAGCAAACCATTAATACCATCCCAAGATTCAATCCCAGCACCTGCTAAGTCACAGGGTCTGGGCCACTTTTATTTGTTTTTGTGGTTGAATATAAAACTGGTGCCGATTGTTTTGAACGCCTTGAGTGATCTCATCGTTTGACTCAAAGCACTGACGACCCGCTCTCTGTAATAGTTGCCTTTTCAAACACAGTTCCCACTGACGCAGCCTTTCTGTTATTCCCAAAAACAATCAACTGAGCGGTATAGTTTAAATAAATGTAAATTTCTAGAATAATTTTATGGTCACAAAGAGGCCACATGTCTGGTGAGAAGGCAAACAGTTTTTGGGAAAGAGAACGAAAAGAAAAGAAAGACGATTATGTCTCAAAAACATAAAGGACCACGTGACATACACCACATGCTGAAGCACGTGCAAAAAATTAGAGAGAAAAAGTCAGAAATATTTATCCGAGTAAAACGTAAATAATTTTCACCGTAATTCTTTCTCCTCCTGGAAGAAAAATGTGCCCTAAAAATAACAAACTTTATTAGTTCGTCTTTTTTCTCCTACTTTGGGGCTCTGTCTGTCCATAAAAGTTTGACAGACAGTTGACAGACCCCAGGCATGCATGATACTGTATGTATATCCTTATGAGTATCTGAGCACGTCATTGTTACTGACGGGTTGGCAGCTAGAACAGGGTGCCTATAACAATCTAATGTAAATACATTTCTAAAACTGATTTTCTTAGAGGAAAGACGGCTTTCTTATTAGTTTGTGATGAAGTCTTTGTCGTATATTCCGTGCTCTCCCAGCTCTTGTTATAATACTTTCAACGAGTTTTCGGATGTCAGACACGCAAGCGTCTTGTTACGGAGCATGGTGATGAAACTCTCAAAGGCTTCCTACAAAAACAGCTTTGACTGAAATAACTTCTTAGCGAGATTTTTTTAAAATTATTTTTGTATCTTTTGTTTCTGGTTTTCTAATCTTGTATTTTTAGGTCGGTAAGTTAATCGATGATAAATTCTATACAAAATATTCCCAAGGTTATATGTTTAGTCTAACAGCTTTTTTGAGGATGTTTCATTGATTTATATACTGTCTCATCAAAAAAACATTTGTTCGGCAAAATGAAAAGACTCGGATTATTTATTACGGAAACGTTATATTACAAAAAAATTAATTCTTAACGCTTTTATTATCTGTTTTCAGAAAATATATTCGAGTTATCGATTTGCCAAAAAAAAATCATTATCTATTCAGGAATGATTGGTATTGTGTGATTGATTGCCAAATGATCGACGTTATATAATAAATTTTTATTCTAGTTTTTTTTTTATATTAATTTTTTTCGAAATTTCGAATATACATTTTGAAAGAGAAAAAATCAGTGTGCAATCAGATAGTTTCAAATAATCAGTTGAATTATAAATTTTTACAGTAGTAACTTATTTATCAAAAATTCAAACTCTGGAAGGGTTTCGTGGATACACATACAGATTATACACATAAATAATATACACTTTATAAATTCGCCAAGTCACATGTTGTATGTAAATAGTTCTTGTATTAGTTGTAAATAAATAAAAGGCAGATAAGAGTACTTTATTTCGGTGCAATGGTTGTCAAAAATTAAAATTTCGATTCTAGGCTCTTTTTTTCTATATATATATACATACATACCAATATATTCCTTATGTATTAAAAGATCTTCTTTACAAAATATAAGCTTTGACAAAAAACTTCTACAAACCTTATGAAAATTAAAATACACACATCTTTAAACCGCAGTCATAAAAACTACGTAACAAAACCATACAAATGTGGTTTTGAGTGTGACAAGAAAAAGAAAACCAACTTGCAAAGAAAGAAAATTACGTGTAACACTTTGAAGCGGGTACTCTTTATCGGCACACGAAATGACGCATGCAAACGTCAACAGAGCCGACCGTAATTGCCAGTGCGGGCATGTCTAAAAAGTACTACACCACACGCAACCAAGGCAAAACAATTAAAACCAAACAAATGGTTTTACCCTTCCCGATAACTGTTCTCTTCAGTACCGTGGAGAGTGGGGAAAAACCCAAATGACCTTTCGGTGGCCATTTTTGCTTTTCGATCTGTGAATATTTTGTGCTTTTCTTAGGGGAAAATCCCATCCGAGTTCAAGAAATGGGTTAAATAGAACTTTATTTCATGAATGTACAAAATGGTTATGAAGGATTGTTTTGTAACCTATATCTAGATTTTGAACGCTCATATATTACGTATGGTTTTATTAATTTTAGTATGGCTTTGAGGGCTGCCTGTTTATTTGTTCCTGATACCTAATGCTCAATTTTGTTAGTCCCAATGTCTGCCGAAGTATTTAAAAATAACTAAATTTAGTGATAACCAGAAATAAAAAAATTCTTAATAAATTTTGAAGAGAAAATAACTGTGCCCTTATTTTTTTTTTCTTATTTTTTTTCTTATTTTTTTTTCTACCCATTAAAAAATGTATAGCAAGCTTATAAAATGTTTTGAAAAAATAATAAAAAATATGCTGTTGTTATTATTATTAACTATTTATTTACCTTTAAATCTTGTTAATGATCTTGTATTATTGTTGTTATAACTACCCCAGTAGCATAAATACGCTGACTAATATCGCACAACATTGGCCAATTCCGATGTGGACTGTTGTAGACTTACGGATCTTGGCCAATCTTACTCAATGCTAAATAAAATATGCTTAAAGTTTTGAAATGTTGATGCACAGTTTTAAAATTTAAATGTATTTTTATAAGATAGAACAAGCACAGAGGTCTAAACAAATATGTTTTGTGATATTTTAGATATTTTTATTTAAAAAAAAAATTGTGTATTTTGGAGCTAAGCTCGAATTTCGGCCAGGATTGGACTACCTTTCAAAACTCATGTTTCTGACATTGGACAATGCTACCTGGGTAGCATAAAAAATCATATATTTTTAAAGCAATACTTTAGTGCATATTGTGAGTAAAAGATAATTTTTAGGACAGAAATTGCTTCCACTTGTCCAGAACAAATACAACTCAAATTTCGAAGGTTGACTCACAATACTCCTTGCTGTGTCACCATGGGTTATGACCCAAAATGGCTTCCCTCCACTCCCAGACAGCATCAATCTCAAAACGCCCATTAATCATAAGCTACACGATTCCAAGAGCGAAGCATTCACGATCTTACAGCAGGGCTCCCTTCTCCTCTTAATGCGAATATTATGGTGATGAAGCCCGTTTAAGTCTCGGGGTGTGCGTCTGTCTTCAGACACGCGCCTCTTTCGTGAGTCAATAATACTCCGCTTTAACCACAATTCCATTATTGTTACCATTATTCCGCCTTTCATTTCCATGGATGACTCATATCGCTCGTCATCTTTATGTAACACCATCGATGTGCTGTTTTTTGCAAGTAACATAGTAATGGTATTTTTTTTATGGTATTGGAACGGTCTTTTTTTGTTGATCGGAGGTTTTTTTAAGCATTAATAGCTCTTTATTAACCATAGAATTACAAGAATATATATTACCCACCAATAGAAGTCACGGAAATAAAAACCATAAGTTTATTGTCTTAAGACAGACTAGTATTCTACATTTTTTTAGGTTTCAGAAGATTCGATTTAAAGACCGTAAAAAAGGCATCCGTAGAGAATCTGCCCTTTCTTATTTTAAGATATATTTAGAAAATAGAAAGAAAAAAACTCGCTATTATATAAAGTTTTTGGGGACATTTTGGAAATTTAATTACAACAAATTTCGCTAAATTTTGCGAGCTTGGAGAGGGTTTTGGCGACAATTATAGTCGTATCGCTTACTTTAGTATAGAAGCTAAAAAAAAGTTTAAATAAAAATATTCTCTATTGCAACAGAAACTAGAGGTATGGAACATCGCCCAACTTTCAATTACACTATAATACTGATATCAATAAGTGCCATTTACCGTTTTTAAATTTTTATTATCCATTTAGAAAAAAATGGTAAGTTTAGCAATACTTTATGCGATAATTCTTATACGAGTCTTGGAAGAAGAAGAAGAAGAAAAAAAAAAAGGGGGGGGGGGAGAAGAAGAAAAAAAAAACTTTGTCAAGATGGTGATTTTGGAGATATACTTTTCGATAATCCTTTTACTATCCTTTATTATAAGTGAAACTGAGGAGAGAAGAAAAAACGATCATTGATGAGGTACGCTCAAGGAAAGAGAACTCTGTGTTAAAGGCTTTCGTTTTTCAACTTTTTACGCTATTAAAGCATTTTTACGAGAATTTTGGAGGTGGGGATGTTTAGAACATCTTAAGAGTCACTACCACAGCAATTTTGATTAAAATAGTTTAATCCGTTTTTTAGCAATTACTGAAAAACATGATTTTTTTCAATAGCTTCAATAGCATATGCGATTTTGACGAAAACCTTAATTATAGGTCCCATGGCCATCACCTACCCCGCACACCAAATTTGAACATCGTAGGTCAGTTTGTTTGGGAGTTATGCTGACCACAAGCACACAGACAGAAATTTTTTGTAGATCACTTTTTTGAAATCAGGATGTTCCAAAACTTAGAGAAATACCAAAAAATTGAATTTTTTTTTGGACAAATGCTATACTTTCATTACCCTATGTATACATAAGGATAATTGAAAGTAAAAAATAAAACTGAAGATTTAAAAGAATTTTATAATCTTTGTCATACTCTGTTTTCATCAAAAATTGCCGTGGCAACCATTGTTCATTGTAATCAAACAAACACAACAAATATCTAAAGCTTCCAGACCTTTGCTCAGGCCTGAGTTTTCTTTAGGGTTCAGTTTTCCCAGTCGCTTACACTTTTCCAGTTTCATTTCAATAGTCTCAGTGTTTTTTATATTTTAAAGTATAATTTCTAAATGACCAGCTGACAGACACCGTATAGATTTTTGCATTTCTTGGAATCATCGTGTCATGTTGATGTGAAGCAAAAAATTTAATTGGTTTTCCTATTTCAAATTAATTTTAATAATGCTATTTAATAAAAGAAAATTTATTTAAAGCAACAGAAATTTTGCCTCAATATCTACTCTTATGATTCCTTGTGCGAGTTTTCAACTTGTGAAAAAATCTTTTCTGATAAGCCGAAAAAATTCAATAGCTACAAATGATTTAAGTAATGGTCTTCTGCTATTTTTCCCTTTTGACTCATGGAAAAAATCACAATGCTTCTAGAAAAATATATGTTATATACGACATTTGGTATCTTCTCAGTAGTTTATAATATCAACCCCAGATATTTTGATCTTTATGATCGTTCGTGTATGTCATATTTATTACTTTTAGGCATTCAGAAGATTAGATAACGTCTTTTTCCGAGAACATTGTCTGCTGTTATTCTGCCAAAAAATATAATTGCCATTCTTGTCGATTTTGTGCATTAAACATGGTTATGAGAAATAAATTTATAGTCATACATTCAACCCATTCGTATGTGTAAGACTATTTAGGAAATGTACTCTACGAATTCGATCTGATGAATGAAAACTATTTCGTTAAAAAATAATTATTGTAATAATGACCGACTTATTTGAGTTGTTAATTGGTTTAGATGCTTTTGGATCACTGTATTAGTAAAATTTGATGATAATTATAAGAGAAACTAAATAATTATCATCAACTTTAAAACCATGAGAAGCAATCTATGAAATTTCATACGAAAATCTTCTTTGTTAATTTCTTTAAAAGGTTGCACTTAACGATCCTTGGCAAATTTAACCAGCTATTTCCGAGTTCTTGGAAACAATATAAAATTGAATGTTCATAGGAGCTGTTGCAGTTCAAAGGAGTTAAGGCAAGGTGATACAGTTCGTCTCAGATATATAGACGAATTTTTGAGTTTTCATATGGGAGAGCATCTATGTGGCAATAAAGAATTTAACTTGATTTTGACTTGCACAATTTCATATTATTAATTGCAAATCTCAAGAAGACGTTCTTACGAAAAACTGCCCTCTTATGCCTTTTCTTGATGCGTTACTCTTCTTCAAAAATAAATTTTTGCTGGGATAAAAATCTTAATTGAACTTATTTAGTGACAGCCTATCAGGCAAAATGGTTTTTCAATAAATATTATTATTTACTGCAATCTACACCAGCGTATAACAATTAGAAAGCAAAAATTCTATGGGTAATTTTCAACATTATTCTAAAACTACTCAATGCTATAATGTAATTAAAACTACAAAAATATTGACTCGTTTTTCTAATCTCAATTTCTGGTGTTAAAATTGCTATCAATATATTTTGGAATGACCAAAACATAAATTGAAGAAAATAATTTTTAACTTTATGACAAAACTGGTCCCTGAAAAATGTGACCATTCGACTGGTCAGGTCTTCTTTCTGCCCGCATGGAAATTTAACGATACAGTCGACGTACATCTGAGTTGATCCGGAGTACTCATCTGTTGCTTGTGTTGATATTCTCATCTACTTCTCAGTACAAAACTATTTCTCTGTGGAATTCTCAATTACCTACTTTTCCAGAAGTCCACCATCTTTTGCGATCGTCGTTCGTGTCCACCTCTTGACTGCTGGCCCGACCACCAGGTGAGAGACAGTAAGGAGTGCTGTCCGAGATGCAGGGACCCCGAAGAGAAGAAGGCTGTATGCATGGTCAACGGGAGGATGCACGAGGTAAGAGATATGTGCAGCTTTTACACTGTGACATCATCGCTTACAGTACTGGAAAATTCATTATAGAAAATTCATTCTTTGACAAATGGTAATGAACAAAACTGAAGTCTCCAAGTACGCATAAAATTCCGGAATAATATGAGGAAGGGAAATGTCTCTGATAGTGTCTTGGAAACTTCGCTTCAATGATTTGTTAATTTTATATGTATAGTTTAAATGGTAATGAATGAAACTAAATACTCCCAAGTACGCATAAAATTCCGGAATAATATGAGGATGGGAAATGTCACTGACAGTGTCTTGGAAACTTCGCTTCAATGATTTGTTAATTTTATGTGTATAGTATAAATAGTAATGAATGAAACTAAATACTCCCAAGTACGCATAAAATTCCGTAATAATATGAGGATGGGAAATGTCTCTGACAGTGTCCTGGAAACTTCGCTTCAATGATTTTTTAATTTTATGTGTGTAGTATAAATGGTAATGAACGAAACTGAATACTCAAAGTACGCATAAAATTCCGGAATAATATGAGGATGGGAAATGTCTCTGACAGTGTCTTGGAAACTTCGCTTCAATGATTTGTTAATTTTAAGTGTACATGGTATAAATGGTAAGGAACGAAACTAAATACTCCCAAGTACGCATAAAATTCAGGAATAATATGAGGATGGGAAATGTCTCTGACAGTATCCTGGAAACTTGGCTTCAATGATTTGTTAATTTTCTATATGTGTAGTATTCGTACTGACGTTGACGGTATTGGCAAAAATATAAATCCTGCACTTGAAGGTTGAACTACACGACACTCAATCTTGTAAATAATTGAAGTCATTCGATTGAAAGTAAATGGGTAGTAATGAACGTCTAAAAAAATGCGGATATGGTGTGATAAGTGTAAACAACTCTAGTGTCTAATCGTTAGGTTATTGAAACAAAATTGCTGTAGTTGAGTTCGAAAACTCAATAATTAAACGATATTGAAATTAAGTGTCGCTATTTCGAACTATTCCTTGAAATCAGGAAGTGTACTGGTTAAGTGAAAACGCCATTCAAATTTGAAACTGAGCTTCAGATTGCCCCAAATTTTAATCTGTTCGTTAACCATAAGGCTATGTTTTTTGTGAGAGTGTGTTGTTTTTACAAACTCGTAATTCTGAGCGCGTAGGATAGGAAAGTGTAAACCACTAGGGAAGGAATAGTTAACTTCCTATATTTAAAATGACTTTAACAGTGTGCATGACATATGTTTGCATCAAAAAAAAAATTGTGAAGATTTTGAACTTGGCTTCACACTTTAAATTATAGTACATGATTATTATAAACCTTACATTGAATTTTATATTAAAAAAAAAAGTAAAGTAGTTTTTTATTATGTAGATGGGACTTAATTTTGTAGCAGTTTGAATAAATAAAGAGTGAAACGTTTTTTAAAAGAAAAGTACTTAGTCGCAAAATAAATATTAAGAGTGATGAAAATGTATTTAGTTTAAAAAGAAGAAAATCTTTATTTTGCAAACCACGGAAGACAGAGAGCGAGAAAGTAGACATTATAGGAAACTTCTTTTTCGTGACTTTTCAAATTCAATGTTGTTTAAATGATTATATTTATACAACTCGATTTAAAGTTCACTTCTTGCAATGCTTTTTCACTTAATTAAAATTACTTTTCTTTTTTCCCCCACAGGATGGTTATAGATGGAGAATGGAGAAATGCACCCAGTGCATCTGTCGAGACGGACAGGTTCAGTGTGCAGTGGAACCATGTGAGACACAAATTACTTGTCCACCTGGACACACACTTAAAAACCGTCCGGGTAATTGCTGTCCTTCTTGCGTGGAAGGTAAATTATATAATACGGTTATTCATACATTTTCGTATACGCATTTATATGACCATAGATAACATCTAAAAAATTAAATTAAAAACTTTTTTTAAAAGAAAATTTAACAGATAGTTAATTTTTTTAAAAATCATGCTTCAAGAGTAAATATTTTATGCCAGTTATTCAAAATGCTTTGGGATTTTTTTTTTTTTTTTTTTTTTTTTTTTTTTTAATTTTTTTTCCCCTTAACCTTTTTCAACTTGTAAAGTTAGCTTCCATGTAACTACCTAAAGAGAAGCTTTTCTATCTGGTTGCAAAAATTTGAATAGCTGTTTGTTTATATATCTTTCAGATATTATTTTTCCATAGTATCAGTAGCATATTTCAAGTTTATTAGAACCTTTATACGGTTCGAAACTTCGTCAACTTCCCTGTACTTTTGCAAAAAAAAAAAAAAAAAATAGGTTTGTAGGCATAACTATTTGTATTTTCATTAATTTTTTTTAAACCACACTCGCTGCTTTTGAAGAAGTTTCATTAAAAAAGGATCTTCAAAACTTAACAGAAAAATCTCGAAAAGGATATCGTGATCTCTTATTGCATTCCATTGTACTTGATTTTCTACTTCAACATTTAATGAATTTAAAAGGATATCCATTGGGTGCTGAACGCTGGCGTTTTTTCAAAAGTACATAAAAAAATAACACAAAATGTTAATCACAGAATTGAAAATAATATTTTAAAAATAAAGTATACAAGCTTTCATGACATAAGTTTTTTTAAAAGAAACATATATTATTAATTCTCAACAAAACTAAATGTGCCATTTTCTTTTCGCTAAGTTGTCCTATACCGTAACGCTATATAATATTGTAATCTATTTTTAATACTATTTAACTATCAATTTTCATTACAAATGTAATAATCAAATTAGGCCTAATGTAATAATCAATTTTCATTAATAATACATTAATCATCTGTAATTATTAAAATATTAATCATTTTTAATTAATAATATATTAATCAATTTTAATTAATAATATAATAATCAAATTACAATGCTAATGTAATCATCAATTTTCATTAATAATGTATTAATAAATCTTAATTTATAATATAGTAATCATTTTTAATTAATAATAGAGTAATCAATTTAAATTAATAATATAATAATCAGTTTTCAATACTAGTATACAATAATTAGCCTTCAATACTCTGCCGTCATTAGTTAAAACACACTAAATTCTATATAAAAAAATAAAAATAAAAATTCATATTTTTACAATTTCTGTTAAGTCCTTAGAAAATTATCTTTTTATTTCATGGAATGGCTCAAGTTCTTAGGTCATACAAATCTATACAACAATTTAAAAAAAAATTAATTTCATAAGACGAACGCAAAGACGTCAAAATATGCATTTGAATTTTTTGGGATTAAGGGCTTTTTAACTTATGACGGCTGTACTCCATAACAATCAATTCTAATGTTTCCATATAATGTAACAATCAATTTTCAGTACTAATGTAATGATCAATATTCAGTGCTAATATAATAACCAATTTTCATTAATAATATAATAATCAGTTTTCAATACTAGTATACAATAATCAATTTAAAATACTAATAAAACAGCTCATTTTCAGTGCTAATTTAATCAATATTCACTGTTAATATAATAATCAATTTTTATTAATAATAATATCAATATTCATTGATAATCTCATTATCAATTTTCATTAATAATGTAATAATCAATTTTCATTTATAATGTAATAGTCTATCTTAAATTTTAATAATAAGATAATTAATTTTCATACAATGTAACTATCAATTTTCAGTACTAATGTAAGGATAAAATTTTAATACACAATAATCAACTCTCAATTTGAATACATAACAAACATATATCAATACTACTGTTATCTCCATTGTGTCCATTCACAGACGATGGCGTGTGCACAGTTTTTGGTGATCCCCATTACCGGACATTCGATGGCAAGATCTTCAACTATCAGGGGTCCTGCAAGTACGTGCTGGCCAAGGACTGCACTAACCGGACATTCTCCGTCGAGGTGCTCAACGAAGCGAGGTACTCCAAAGAGTACTCATGGACTAAGTCCATCACCATCAAGGTCAGTGTTGTAGGTTGGCAGTGTTTAGATAATAAAAAAGGTATTTCTTTATTCCACACAATACCGAACAGAAGGGGGAGCTGAGAACGATTTCTTGAGAGGCCTACCTTCAATCACTGAAAAGGCTTTAGGTAAATGGGTATCTTGGTTGCTATTTTACGTTGCTGCATTTGAAGTTGAGAAAAAAAAAACTATTCAAATTTACTTATAATACTTAAATACAAGGTCTTTGAGAAAAGAGTCCCTAACTTTGAAATAACACAACTGATAAAGAGTGGAAGACAGAAAGAAGAGACTTAATTAGACATCACTTAGACGATAGATCGCCACCGTGCTCATAGGTATTTAATCCATTTTGGCGGAGTGAAGACATAATTCTCGCCAAACATTATAGCCTTTTGTTCTCTATAGGGTTGTGGTTTGGCGAACATTATGCTTTCACGCCGCCAAAATGGATTAAATACCTATGAGCACTGTGACGTTCTACCGTCTAAGTGATGTCTAGTTAAGTTGAAGTTTAGTATAGTGTGTTCGATAGACCAGGTACGGAATTTTAAATACACCGGTTTTTCAAAATTGATTGATGGGAGTAAATTTGAATACCTACCTGCATATGGTTTACCGATGAGGCCCATTTTTATTCGGATGGTTTTTGCCAATAAACAAAACTGATAAATATGGGGAAATGAAAACTCGTTTGCATTCTGCAAATGTTACTCTTTGGGCTACACAAAAGATGCAGTAAAGAGATCAAAGGGCACTTTTTCATGAGGGAGAAAGATAAACATACATCGATTTTAATACTGTAACTGACCGTCTATCCAACATATACCACTTGCCTCATCTCTCTGTCTCTAACTGTTTCGCAGTTATGTCATTTCAAAGTTGAAAAGTCCTTTCTGAAAGACCCTGTACACGTGTACATACGTAACTAATTATTTTATTCTAATTATACAGATTATTAGAAACGGACTAGGCTTTAATATGTTTTTAATAATGGCAGCATAATTTCGAACAAAACCCTAAAATAATATAAGATTGCGAAAAAATCAATTACAATTTCTTGACTTAAAAATCAGACGATAACGAGTTTAAATAGTATAATGAAGAATATACCACTTACAAAAATTTTAAATTTCTTGTTCGAACTCTGAGAACGAACTCCACCTAGTTTTCAAAATGAAAGTAACAAAACTAATGATTTAAAAATTATATATATTTTTTTAAATCATAAATAGAAAATATAAGCATACATTTTCTTTTTATATCTAAAAGATGGATCTATTTTTCTATGTGAGATTTGCATAATGAAACGCGTATGAGGGTATTCCCAAGTTTCTAACTCATGAGTATTGTATAACTGTCAATTAAATTTGAAAAACAAAAAAGCATTTATCTATTAATATTTTTTTTGTAGGCTTATTTCAATTTCCATTGTAAATTCCAACATGTTATTAATCATCATTGAACCTTAACATTATGTAACACTAAAACAAGTATTCTTATTAAATGAGTTTAAATTTCATACGTGCAGAAAGCACAAACTGCTGTCTATCTCGACTCAAAGTTAAGATTTGCTCTAAAGAGACACAGGAAGAACGGCATTTGGACAATTTAAAACAAAAAATGTCTTTACTGGCCTATTAAGGCATTCTGCGGTGAAGCAAACGTGACAGTTTTCAACAAGTTGCTGGAAGCGAATGGCGGTGGATCAAACATATCATATTTATGACTAAAGTACTTTATTCTAATAATGCTTGCAAGTGTTCTAATAATAGATAAATTAAGCATTAACAAATTACCACCACAAAGTACTTTATTCACATAAGTGTTCTCATAATAGAAAAGCTGTATCAATTAACTATGGATAAGTATTGGGATTGTTTTTCATTTCGCCATTTTCTCCCACATTTTGAAAGTTGTATGATTTAAGTTCGTTGCTTTATTATTATCATTATTATTATTAATTTTATGTCTTCAAGAAAATATTTCAATCATTGACTTTCTCAAAGTACATTAAATTATAATAATGTGCTTTTTGGTTGTCAGAGTAAAGTTTTATTTTTTTAATTTTTATTTCATTTTTTCCAAGGCAAACGGAACAAAACTTCGACTCGGCCAGTATATGAAGATACACGTTAATCACAAACCTGTGAAGTTGCCCTACATCGAATTAGGAGTTCTTACAGTTTCACAAGAGGACCGAAATGTTTTAGTTCGAACAAATTTAGGTAAAATTGTAAATAAATCATATTATTTTATCTGGTAAAGCATCATAAATTAGTATTTTAAGAAAATTTATGATATTCAATCATTTAAATATTGTTTTCATTTAGGTATTATGTAGATAATATTTTCATATATAAGTAATTAAAAATTTCATAACTAATTAAGTTCATCGTAATAAATATACACTTAACAGTTTTTGTCCCAATTACAATAAAAAAACCATCTATTTAATTAATACACAGTTTCACTCAAACACATTTAACATTAATCACTTTTATGAATTCAGTATCAGCCTAAAGAGGAAACAACTTTTAAAAAGTTTTAACAAGTAAACTCATAAAACTTTTTAAATATTAACAATGCTCATAATGTTGCGTTGGACGGGTTCGAAATATTTGAAGCCAAAGCAGATCAAAACTTGCAGAAATTTATTCCAATATAACTCTTCACAGATTCTCTTACAACTCCAGAACTTCTCGTTCTAGTAGACACAATACAGCTCTTTTCACAACAATAGAGCACAAAACAGCAGTTAAAAACTTGACAACACAACGGCTCAAATCGCTGCAAAAGACAATGCAATACAGTTCGCTTTCGGAACTATCTGAACGCTCACTGAGACTCAGGATCTCAACTCAGTAATTCCAGTCAACTAATGGACTCAGCTAACAACTCACTCCCCCGCTCTCTTGGTCAGCCTTATATAGGACAGGTGAATCTTCGTGAATCTTCTAGAGTTAGATATTTGGAGAACTTTCCAGATCGTAGTCGAAAAGTCCTATACATGTACATTGGGACTGAAAATGTCGCCAAATGGTCGCCAAGTTTGGCAACATTTGGCGATTTCTCGCCAAATTTGACCAAAAAAATTAGTCACCAAAACCGTCGCCAACTTGGCTCTATCTCGCCAATTTGGCGAGATTGGCATTACCATAATGTTAAATGCCCTGCTCCCCTTGTAAAACTCGCTTCCCAGCGTTACCTCTGTAAAACTCGTTATCAAGCATCAAGAGACTCATTGCAGGGAAACAAACTATTGCATTACCTTATGCGAAATGTACATAAATTTTACTATTTACAAAATTAACACTACGAAATATTTACAAAAATACAACAATTCGTAACAATACTGTTTTTTTTTGTTTTTTTTTTAACATTTTGTTCGTAATTTTTTATTGTTGTTGTTATTCCAGGCAATCCGTAGTAAACAAATGCCAAATTTCTATCAAATTTTTCCATAGCACTCGTTTTCCACTGAGACCGTTTAATACTCACACCGACATGCCCTGTTGTTATGGCTATGCTGACATTAATTAACTTAAATGATTTGCAAATGCACAAAGTTTTACCTTTGTCTTACGATTCTTCCTAAGTAGTTTTGAACTATTGCAATGGATTTAATGACTTCATTCGTGTATTTTACGAATTATTTTAAATTTTCTCCTCCCTGAAAATCGTCCTTTTCATGATGGAATTTCAGAATTGGATGACATAGCTAACAACCTAACTTAAATAACCTTAACTGAAAACGATAATTTCTGTCTTTTATGAGTAATTAGAAGGTAAAGACGACCTCAGATCTATCTCTTTGTAACTGTTGTTATTTTAAACTTACATTATGCAAGAAGTTATTTTGAGTGAGATGGCAACACTTGAGACGTGCTTGTAACTAATCAAAAATTATCTTTAAAAAAAATCGAATTTTTACGTTCTATCATTCAATCACAAGCACATTTCATTTTTCTGCGAAAATAAAAGTTGATTGTGACGTATCCATGCATAAACCACCATGTAACTCAAATCCTCGTTTTTTGTTATTTTCTTCTAGATATTAAAGTATTCGCTTCTGATCTTTAACTATAACTTCTGGATAGCTTATGAACGGTTTCTGCTCGGCAAGCAAATGAAGCCAATAGAATGCTTCCTCGATCTATAATGCGTAATAGGTTGTCCGATTTCCATGGTTACCAACTCAGAATGTGAACTAGGGAGTTGCTAGTATAGATCTCCATTGTGGTTGATGTAGAGTCTTCTTCAGTTTCAAGTCAATAACCAAGCATGCACTATCCAAAAGTTGGTGTTAGAGATCGGTTGTATTCGCGTTTTACCAGAATTCTTGGTGTGACTACTCTCCATGACATTAGCAACATTCCAAGCAGCGTTCAATTCCGTCCATCAACTATGGAATCATAGTTGGACGGAATTGAACGCTGCTTGGAATGTTGCGAATGAAACTTGTAAGAAATTAGTAGTGATGAAAACTTAGTACAGGGTTGCCACGCACCTATAAAACAGGGAAAACCTGGAATTGTGAGGGAAAATAAAAATGCCTAAAAAAGGTCAGGGAAAACTAAAAAATGTGATATTTTCTGGAAAAGTCAGGGAATTTCTTCCAGATTCAAGTTTTCTTCCAAAAAGTTCAGTAATTTTTTTAGAACGCAAATCTGCATTTTGAAATTTTGATATTTCAGTTGATATTTTCTTGTAATAATGTGAAAAAGCACCCGCTGAAAGCAAACTGTCTGAAAAACAGGCAAACATCTTTCGCTTTTACGATGATTTCTGCTTTTTTTCTGAGATTTTTCACTTTTTTTACAATTTTATTATTTTTAATAGATTTTGTTGGGCTTCATCAGACTAAACTTGCCTTAAACGCCCCTCAGAAAGAATGTCTAACTTCGCCACTATTCTGTACACACATTAGTATACAAATATATTCTTATTCAATTATTTTGTAGTTAAAAATAACACTGCATGTATATTTTCCTCTTTTTTTAATATTTTGAGTGTTTTCACCCAAAGGAAATATAAAGGGAGATGCACGCACAGATTGCTCTTATACCATCTGATCAATTTATCTTCTTGTGCAAGTACATCAGTGTTTGGTGACACAAATCGTAAACATTTTACTATTCCGCAAAAGAGTGGATTTCAGCTGTTTTTTTTTTTTTTTTTAACCAAAATTTTGATTAATTGTTAAAAATGCACATTAAAATACCATAAAAAAAATTTCGGAATAATCATTGGTTTAAAATTGAAATTTTAACTAACTGCAATTGTATGCAAAAAAAACTCTTTACTTCGGCTTGAAATGGAACCTGGAAATTTAAAAAAACTGTCTGGAAAACCTGGAAAAGTCAGAGAATTTCGCTCTGCAGTTTGAGTGGCAACCCGGTTAGTAGGATATTACAATGTTTACTATACACCCTTTCAGGTATGAAGGTCCTGTGGGATGGGAACAGTTACCTCGAAGTTTCCGTTCCTTCTTACTTCAAAGACCATCTGTGCGGACTGTGCGGAAACTACAACGGAGATCCAGAAGATGACTTCAAAACGAAAAATGGGAAACTGGTCAGGACTCCCGGGGATTTCGGAAATTCATGGAGAGTAAGTATGCTTGACATTGGGAAGAACTTGAATCGAGATTATGAAACAGAACTGATAACAATTTTGTCTTTCACCAGGTTTTAAACTCTTCTCAAACATTTCGTTTTACACTATAAAAAAATAAAAGAAATATCTTAGTGTAAGTTAATTAGTACTTTTATTCACTACCCTATTCCTTGAGTGAGGTTTTATCATCGTCCAAAAATTGTGATCAATCACAAAATACCTTAAAAATAAATTCAAATTTGCAGTCAATCATAAACGCGTTTTTCCTTTTTACCCATCATTCTGAAAAACAATTGCCGTTGATATCAATATGCATTAGATTGTCTTACTAGTCAGTTTATTTTATGAAGTCCATCTGTAAGCGAAACTAGGGGCGTGGAGCATCACACAAATTTTAATTATACTATAATACTGAACTATGCATCTAAATTTAAAATTTATTGGCGTAATTTACTGTTTTTGCTTTCATATTCTCATTAAATTTTGGGCAATAATATATAATTACATTGGCCAAAAAAACGAGAAAAATTGACGATATGTTATCAGGTAATTAATTATGTATTTCGGGTGAGTAAAACAAAGGAAAAACAGTTGTTGATGGGCAAAGCTCAAAGGGAAAAACAGCCCTGTGTTAAAGGCATTTATTTTTCTAATTGTTACTCCTTTATCGAATTTCTAAGGAAATATCGCAGTTGGGGATGTTTAGAGCATCCTTAACCTTTAATCAAAATCGCTAGGATCGTTTTTTTTTTTTTTTTTTGAAATTACTGAAAAATATAAATTTTTCAATGGCAGCTACCTTATACGCATGCGCAATTTTGACGAAAACCTTAATGACTGGTCCTATAGCCACCACTAACGTGTATACAAAAAATTGAACATCGTAGGTCAGTCAGTTCGGTAGTTATGTTGACTATTGACAGACAGCTAGACATTTTTTGGACCACTTTTTTTAACTTGGGATGTTCCAAAACGTTAAAAAATATTTTTAAAAAAAGTCGAAACTTTTTTTTTATTGGCCAAATGCAATACTTTCAATCCCTATATTATATTTAAAGTGATTGAAAATAAAAATCTATTTTATATATCTATGGCGAGAAATCTCTCGATCTTTCTGTATAAACGTCATCATCTTATTGTTAATAATGGAAAAGTATCAATTTTTGTGTTTCTTTTGGATCACCCCTGTATATAAGTGTTATTTTTTTACGCGTCAACAGGTGGGCAAGATGAAGCGTTGCGTGATGTCCCAGCCATCCACTTCCGACATCGTTCACAGAAGAAACAACGAAGTTCACGTAAGAGCACTGAGAGAATGCAACATCCTCAAGTCGCCAGTCTTCAAAACATGCCACAAGACGGTCAGCGCAGTACCCTACTTCCAGTAGGTTACTTCTTATCTAGAGGAAGATACTTAATTATTGAGTGGCTGATTGGGCTTTTTTATTAAGAATTATTCTCAATTTCTTGTTGGCTTATACTGAAAATGCTATATTTACCAAATATAATACCAAACTCAGTATTTTCCGAAAATTACTTCAAAGTATATGAAAATTTTGTGAAAGATATTGTTTCAAAGATTCCTGTAGCAGTAAACATATTATTTTAAAACTAATTATGATGACAGTTAATAAGTTTTTTATTCGATTAAATAAATATTCTTATTGTATTACTGTTATAACAGACTGATTTTAGTCCGTTACAACAGGTGGTGTAGGCTAGACGAAAACAAATTCATAGATGCCTAACTTTTTAATAATAAAAAAATTGCATTTTACTTTTATCTTCAAAACTCGAAAATCGGAACTCCTCTTCCAAATATTGTCCTCCAAGTGTTGTTAACATCTAGTAAAAAGAATCACCACATAATTTAATCACAAAACTAGGCGCTGATATCTGAGTTAACTCTTCTCGCAGGCATATTGAGATCTCGCTTTATTTAACGTACAGCAACGCCCATGACGAAGCACAGGCTTGAATCCTTTGGCCATCAGTGTATTAGTTATCGCCTACCTCACCAGACCACTCATGTTCGTGCAATGCAATCAAAGGGAAATAAAATTAGAACATAACGCATAGAGCGATTGAAAATTTCGTGTCCTAAATTACCACATTACTAACTTTTTTTCATTTCAGCTCCTGTTACTTGGACGCCGGCGAATGCAGACCCAGAGACCGGTGTTACTGTGAATCATTGACGGCATACGCTCGGCAGTGCGCACGGGCTGGACAAGAACTCGGCGACTGGAGAACCCCGACCGGATGCGATGGTAAAAATTCGCATTATTTAAACCAAATAGTGAATAGTAGCTTTGAAGGAGGATAACATATGAAAATATGTGTTCCTAGAGTGGTTCGGAATTTTGTCACGTTTGTTAATACTTTTTTTTTTTTTTTTTTTTTTTTTTATAATGAACTTGACAAATCAGTGCTGTAATATAAAATAAAAATGTAGAGTAATATACTGAAGAGAACATATTGAAATTCTTCAAGAACGGATTAAATTTTCATCCTCTTATTATAAGGTAGTGAAATGCTGTTCCACCATGCTTCCTCGCCACTGCCACACTTCTAACTAGACATTTTCTTCAGAATATACTGCTTTCGTCATTTTTATATCGCAGACAGGCTAATGAAAAATAATATACCGAGAGGTTACTTCAAGTTTAAGTGTACCCTATCGTACATCATTCTGAATTTGTTATAGAATGTTGAGAAATACTAGTATATTATGAATATACTAGTTTGCCAGGGCAAAAAAAAAAAAAAAAAAAAAAAAAAACTATTTAAAAGTCGACTTTAAATAAGTTGCACTAGATCGGAATGCCAAACTTGGCATAAATTGCCAGATAATGAGTTCTTTTTTATTTGGTAACCTACCACTTTTTAATTTTTAATGAGGAGTAGTGCAGACGATTTCAGATCTCTGCGTCATAAAACGTGCATCTTTTAAAAGAGAGCCAAGTGGGTGATAAATATTAATCACTCATAACGTAACTGATAATGCCAATTTAGATCATTTTTAATAGATGTAAGTTTCCAAAATACGGAAAGTTATTTGACAAATTATAATAGATTTGGTAGTCTATAATAATAAAACAAGCTGTGTGTCTGTCTGTCTGTGGATCTATAAAACCCACTTAAAATTGGAGTAGAGCTCTGAAATTTTCAGCATAAGTAGTTTTGGCCTTCTAATTGTATACATCACAAACAGAATGTTACAATTTTAATTAGTTCTTTTTAATTTATGTTTTTTATTAATTAATATGTTACAAAACGATATCTGATAGGGCTACAGCTCTGAAGTTTTCAACATAAGTAGTTTTGGCCTTTTAATCGGACTTTTAAAAAACAAAATTTTAAATTTTTATTTTGTTCTTTTTAATTAATTTTTTTTATTAATTAATTAATATTTTACAAAATGATTTCTAATAGGGCTACAGCTCTAAAATTTTCAACGTAAGTAGTTTTGGCCTTCTAATTGGACTTTAGAAAAAAAAAATATTTGTTTAGTTCGTTATTAATTAATTTTTTTAATTAATTAATATATATATATTACAAAACGATTTCAAATAAGGCTACAGCTTTGAAATTTTCAACATAAATAGTTGTGGCCTTCTAATCAGATTTTTGAAAAACAGAATTTAAAAAAATAAAAAAATAATTAATTAACAAATATTTTACCAAATGATTTGTAATTGGACTACATTTCTGAAATTTTCAACACAAGTAGTTTTGGCCATCTAATTGGATTGACAAAAAGAATGTTAAAATTTTAATTTGTTTTTCAATTAATTTTTTCACAAAAAGCGACTTCGAATAGGCCTAGATCTCTGAAAGTTTAAAAATAAGTAGTTTAGCCTCTAATTTTGCTTTCCACAAACACGTGTTAAAATAATCTTAAAAGGGTTTTGTATTAATGGGGAATTTTTTTTTTTTTTTTTTCTTAACGAGGGAGAGGCTTCCAAAATTAAGGCTTTACGTAGCAATTAAATTTTAGTGAGTGAAGCTAGCTTATCCTTACGCAGCAATGAACCTTTCAGTGAGCGAAGCGAGCCTATGCTTTCATAGAAATGAACCTTTTAACGAGTGAAATAAGCCTGTGTTTATGTGTCCATGAACTTTTCAGCGAACGAAGCAAGCTCGATTTTGCGTAGCGATGAACCTTCCTGCGAGCGAAGCGCCAAAAACTGGGTCCTATACACGAATGACAGATTTCCGCAATGCGAGGCCTCACCTGTAGCTAAAATATTGCACATGTTAAAATTTCGTAGCGAAGCACTGGTATTTAGCTAGTCGGATATGATTCTATAGCGTAAGCTAGCTTTCAATGGGCGACGAACGGGGTTTGAACCGAGGACCATGATGTCTCGAAATAGATACTTTACCCCTGTGCAAAAGAGTACTCCAGTGCACAGAAGTTTGATCTGTTATTTGATGTCGCCACAATTCTATTCAGGTCAATTTTTTTATTTGTTTCAGCCATTTTTTTTATCCCAGCAGATCAGCATATCTACTAACATTTTATTACATTCTATAAAAAAATATTCAGAATGGTTTTTGATGCAGTACCTAAAGTTCAAGTCACCTCTCTGACCAGTGGTGATCTGATTCAATTTTCTTTAGAGGGATACCAGTACATCTAAAAAAGGCAACTTAAAACGTAAATTTACCTACTTTCATTTTACTATTAATTTTTATCAACAAATCATGACAGATTCTTATCGATCCGGATTGAAAATGGCGTATTTCAAATAATCTATGAAAATTATGTGACTTACATCTCCGGGTTGGTAATTACGCATTAACGCCTCCGCAGCTATAGATTTTTGCGGTTTTTAAGTGCCGCCAATAAAGTGTTTTATGCGCCAATAAATTTTAAATAAAGTGTTTTATTTTATGATTTGTCACAAAAATTTTAGGTGTAGGTTGACGGCACTTAAAAACCGCCAAATCTGTAGCTGCGGTGGCGTTAATACGTAAGTACCTAAATATTATATGCAGGTCTTATCCTTCATTTAGAAAAAGAGTGCCACACATGCCCCCAATTTTCAAGAAAGACCATTCTTTTGCATCGATTTCGTTCTTAAGCTCTTCGTAATTTGCATATAACGTAAGAAAACTAGAGGTGTGGGACATCTTTCAATTACACTATAATACTGACTTGGATTTGTGTCAATTACCGTTTTTATATTTTTATCATTCATTTTTCAGAAGTGGCCAGTTTGGCGATATTTTTTGCGATAAAAAAAAAATCCAATAAAATGATAAATTTGGCGATATACTTTTCGATAATTCTTATATAATCCTTTTTTATAACTGAAACTTGGGCGAGAAGAAAAAACGATCGTTGATGAGGCTCAAGGAAAGAGAGCTTTGTGTTAAAGCATTTCGGAGGTGAGACGTTTAAAACACTTGACAGGTTTTACCACAGCCAATTCGAACAAAATCGTTAGAGCCGTTTTTTAGCAATTACTGAAAAGCATGAGTTTTTTCAATAGCAGCTACTTTATGCGCATGCGCGATTTTGACGAAAACCTTAATGGTAGGTCCCATGGCTACCACCAACCCGCATATCAAATTTAAACATCGTAGGTCCATTTGTTCGAGAGTTATTCTGACCACAGACAAACATACACACAGACAGACATTTTTTCTAGGTCACTTTTTGGAAATCAGGATGTTCCAGAACTTGGAGAAAAGCAAAAATATATATATATATATATATATATATATATATATATATATATATATATATATATATATATATATATATATATATATATATATATATATATATATATATATATATATATATATATATATATATATATATATATATATATATATATATATATATATATATATATATATATATATAATTCTTTTTTGACCGAATGCTATACTTTCAAACCCTATGTATACACATGGGTAATTGAAAGTAAAAATTTAACACTCTCTTATAAAAGGGTTAAGGATTTAAAACATTTCTAAAGCTAATATTTGGTATTGTGACAGTCTTTCTTCAAACGAATAATGAAGATATATTATAAAGATATCATAGATTACATTTTTAAGCGAAAAATAGAAAACGTTCCAAATAGCCAGCTATATAAAAGTTAAATTATTATAAGTATATTTATTGGTTCTTTCTCGATCGGATTATAATTACTTGCTATTTATAACTATTAGGGATTGATATTGGTACCTGTGTTTTGAAATGCAACAATAGAGATTATGTATTAAGTTTCTCAGCTTAGTGACATTGAATTGATTTTAAATTAATATGGAATCAAATAGCCGATATAAATATTTATATAAAAATCTATTGATTTGGTAGTTTAAAAATTATGTATAACAGTTTTTACATATCCTTGTAAATATTTTAATGCATTTATAATATGTGAAATGGGAAAATGAATTATTTCTAAAAACACATCTTCTTCAAGTCTAACATTAAATTTATTTATGAAAGTCTTAATGCTTGTTTTTTATGCAGATTGTTCTTGAACTGAACATTGTTGTTCACATTTTTTAAGCAAATGCTTCACAGTGACTTATATAGCTACTATTTAACAAAACTTTTTCAATCCTCCAGGAATGCGTTGCCGCAACGGTCAACAGTTCATGAACTGCGCTCCAGCATGTCGCCGAACCTGTAAGAAACCTAAGCGGGACAAATCCTGCAGGAGGCAGTGTCGACCAGGATGCTACTGTCCTCCTGGCACAGTGTGGCATAGGAAGAGATGCATACCATTGGACGAGTGTCCGTCTTAAAAAACATACTCTTGCGCCTCCTGCTTCCGTGAAGCAATGGATTTCATTAACGACAGACTGCTTTCAGCGATTCGCTGGTCGACAAAGAACAAATATCTGTGTGTTTCAGCTTTACCTACCAAAACATACTGAGGAAAGACTTGGATTTTGGAGTGAGAGAATAGTTGGTTGAGTCGTAAAATAAAACTTGCTGTGTGTGGTATAAAAAGGGCCAAAGAACCGACCTTGATTGGGTTGGGAGAATGGCTATCAGTGCATGTGTCTCCTATAGAGCTGCTTTATATTTCCCTAATCATGTTCGTTGCCGAAATGTTGCTTTGAAAAGTGTGGAATTTTTACTAGATATTATGACAGTAATGTATTCTTAAAGCGAGTTTATGGGCAATTAAACCTTTAAAAATGAGTGATTAAAGTAAAAACTATGCATTATTTTTACTTCTTTTTAACAGATGGCGACGCAGAAAGATAATAGGCTGCACAGTGTTTTCCTTTTATATTTTGTTAACTACCTTCGATTACAATTGCTCTATCTAGTATAAATATGTTTCAAAGCAATATTTCAACTGAATATATATTTTTAATGTCTCCGCTTAAAAACTTAATTCTATCTCAAACTGAGTTCAAAATATTTAGAATATGCGTGATGCATATCTCAAAAAAATACATATGAGAACAGAAACTGTAGTTTTCTTCTTCTCGGTGCTTGTAACAGTTCGAAAGTTGTATGATTGCACAGCTTTTCTGCCATCTCCTTGGTCAAAAGAAAAGCTAGCGAACGAATGTCTATCAACCTATGATATACCAGAGAATATGTTCTCAACCATCCATACATGTTTAGCTATTTTCCTTAGACAGCTTAATGGGAAAATCGAGATGGGAATGGGAACAGGAGAAGGATGGAATTACAAACTTAGCTAATTCGTGGTCCCTCCCTATAGAGAAGCAAGGGAGAATTTCAGTGATAGAAGTATCATTGAATATCGCATATTATAGAAGTATCTCAGTCATAGTTCTTCGAATTTTTCGGTATCAGGGTAAAACTGCCCTTGTATTTTCTTTCTCACCATGTAAAGTAAAAATTGCAGTGCTTATATTTTCGGTTTTACAACTCTAAATTTTGACTCATTTAGTAAACCAGCATCGGTTCTTTGGAGATTGGCCCCTCTTCCGTCAAAAGCTTTAAATGTATTATGTGTTGTTCAAAGTACTGCATTGCATCACTGAGAAAAAGTAAGTTTGGCATAGGAGAGTGAGCTCACAGATAAGAGAAAATGTACAAAACAGATGGAATTCATTGAAATGGCATGTGGTTCAAAATAGAAGATAAATGGTTAGAAGAAAAAACTGCAAAACACTCAAATGGCAATAAAACCTGAAAAAAAAATAGTTTCACTTGAAATCGTTTAAAAATAAACTTAGTCACTGACTAGAAAAGAACTCATCACTCGTCGAAGTCACTTGTATTAGAATATTCAGTGGTCAAGGAAGATAAATCAAAGTGAATTTGCTCATTGGTTTTTTTTAATGGAGGTTATGAGTGATGTCACAATCAATTCATTAGAGTGTGACTAAATGTAACACGCATTGTGATTGCCTAATAGGATTTGAAAATTTGAATTCGTCTTTAGAGATGTGTTGAAATTAGTCACAAGTGTTGCCATTCGATGCAACTTTACTCCTGATAGCACTGCGCATAAGGTCCACAAGAAATTAACAATCAAAATGAACGCTTGAAAATATTAATAAAATGTAAGAATTATCCTTATTTGCGAAGCCATTTTTTCCATTCGATTCGACTATCAAAGATTAGAACCAATGAATACCAGAACTGTGATCTGTGTGCTTCAAGAATGTAGAACACTTTTGTTTTCCAGCTGGCCTGGGAGTATCATTTGATTGGAAGAATACTGAAACTATGATCTCTATCTATAAATGTTATGTGTACTGCTAAGTAGCCATTAGATTTCTTTATCTGAACTCGAAATCTCATTTGTGTGATTTATAGTTGTATGAATTTTTATGTGAGGATCATATTTTGTTTTTTAAGCTTCATTGTGGCTGTTTGAATATTTGATGCTGAATATCTTTTTTTGTTATTTATTTTTTATTAGAGTCAATGTTGGCTAAGGAAGTAAAGTTTTGATTGCTTTCGACTTTTTTCAAATTCTTTATAAATAAATATCTTCAAAAACATTTCAATGTTTTTTTTATATATATATATAAATTTCTAAAATCAAGTGATGCTTTTTAGATTTTTATCTTGATTCATCTGATAAAAAAAATTAGTTCAGATGACATTGTTGAATAAAGACAAATCCTATCCATATTTCAAACTTCCTTAGTTCTCAAGCTGGCAACATTACTTCGGACTTCAAGGAATCTTATTTCATCCCCAAAAACAATTAAAATATTGAAAAATTATAAACAAATGTAATAAATAAACTTGTAAGAAAAATGCTTTTATTAGTAATCACAAAATATACATCACATAAAACAAAAGATTGATTTACATATTCACTTCTACTTTCCGTAATGCCCAAATACCTATCTGACAAATTGCTAGAATTAGATACAATTCTAAAAGAATTACTTACCTACAATAAAACATTTAAAAAAAATTCATTCATGACATTTGTGTTATTTATATATTTTATTATATTAGCTAGTTCATCAAACTAAAAATTCGGGTTACCTCATTTGTCGACTAGATACTTTAACTTTCATAGAATAGTGAACGGATTGAGGCAGTCCAATTTACAACCCTAAAAATCTGCTATATAAGTAAACAGCAAATATTAAGTAGGTTATATTGAACAGCCCAATGTTACAGATGTAATGAAAAGAAAATGTAGGAAATTAAAAACTGCAACATGTATCAATGCAAAAACTGCAATATATACCAATGCACTAAACAAAAAAACTTTCAAAGCAGATTCCAGGCTTGTACACTCGTCTTAAAAAAATCAATAGCTGCTTCAATCGTGTAAGTAGCAGACATGTTATGCAGTAAATACATTCTTAAAACATTAATATCACAATTCACATAAAAAGATTTTGTAGAAAAACTGGACATCAAACTATAATTAAACATAGATTCCTTTTTATTAACATATTGAAAACTAGTAGAAATCAACATAGCATTCTAATACAGTAAAAAGATCTAAACACAGAAATCAAAATTAATTAGTCACCTCTTAAATAATGAACAAGTGGTGTTTAAGACTTTATTTTTTCTAACATTTTTTTTATACAAGGATTTTAACAAAATGCTATAGGCAACCAAAAGTGGCATATAAATATTATAATAAAAAGAATGAAAACTTAAGTTCTAAAACTTTCATTTGTTCGTAACATGCTTTATCAATATTTGTTTACAGTGTCTTATGTTTTTCTTTTAGATGAAGAACAGTGCATTAAATGACAGCCCACATTTAAACATGGTGAAAATGTTATGTTAGAAATAAAGCAATGCCAACATATTTTTTTTCTCTTTCTTTCAAGTTACAAGAAAACGATAGTAATAAATTTAAAATTTGCACTTTATCACAAATTTATTTCAATTTTAGACTACAAATCTATTTGTCTAATGTCATATGCAAACATATAGACAAATAATGCCACTACATACTCCAATAAAAATTATTTTATGACAATGAAATAATAAGGCAATTTAAATGTTAATTTATCAAAATAATTTTGAAACATTGTTTTTTTTAATAAAGAACTCTGCTAAAAATTTATAAATTGTTTTTTAAAATTGTCTGTATTACAATGCCAATTAAAGGACTTTCAAATTGCTTCAATCACCATAAAACTTTATGGTTGAAAACACCTTTTTATATTTCATTAAAAATCTCGATTTTGGTAACATCTACAGCTAAGCTTCTTTTGTATCATACTAGAAATTTCAACAAATTAGTGTGTAAATATAAATTGACTATTAAAGAAATCTAAAATTAACTGCCTTTAAATTTTATAATACAAACAAATCCCGTTTTTGGTAACATCTACAGCTAAGCTTCTTTTGTATCGTACTAGAAATTTCAACAAATTAGTGAGCAGATATAAATTGACTATCAAAGAAATCTAAAATTAACTGCCTTTAAATTTTATATTACAAACACAAAGTAATAGTTTAGATACAAATATTTCTGCTATACTTATTTTGATATACTTAAATCTTAGAAATGTAATAAATAAAATTACAAAATAAAAATAATAACCCAAATATTAAAAAGCATTAAGAGAAAATATTATTAAAAATTATTCATATCACTAATCCATTTACAGAAAATTTGAAGATTGTCTCAGCATGTTTCCTACAGCAATATACAGTTTATGTAACAGTCATCTCACAAACAGTTTTTAATAGAATATTGTGCAATAAAAGTGTTACAACAAAAAAAGAGAAAAAATTAAAGCCAAGTTCCAGACTTAGCTTATAAAAATTCATAAAAGATTTCTTGACAAGTATTTACAAAAAGCTCAATTAGAATTTCACAAACTTAAACATATTCAGTGGGGTATGCAAAGATAACCAACATCTGTGTAGAATATTTAACTTTATATAAATACATACAAAAAATAACATTCAGATGCAAATAAAAATTGTTTATTGTGGATTATTTTACTGGAATTTGATTTTTAATAAAAATAAATCAACATACTCTATCAAACTATAAAATATTAATTCAAATATTTTCATATGAATGTTCAAGTAATTCATTTCAGATAAGATTCATATTCTTTATAATGTATATCTATATAAAAATAATAGGACTCATGCAATAAAATAAATAAAATAGGGAATTAAAAACTTACCCCAAGAAGATTGCAAGCATTTTTGCAAAAGTACAAAGAAAGAAATGTTTAATGCAATTAAAAACGGTATTCTTTTGTGAATAAAAATCGGATGAAAAGAAATGATGGAAAATATGTTCTAAATTTTTTTAAACCTTTAAAAGCAAAAGTGTGACACAACTCACTTTAAAGGCAAAAGTTTCTATGCATACATACTGCTACCTTGCTGCAATTAACTGTTTTCTAATTGCAACTGAACTAATCAGTTAAATCTCATTAATAAAAACCAGTGTTCGCCAGTAAAATATTTCCAAAGGATATTTTCTCCCCCTCTCCAAATTTTAAGGGGTATTTTTAAAATCCAAAAGGTATTTTTTTTTACTAAAATTTTTTTTAACTAAAGCAAAATAAGTTTTTTGCAAAAATTAATAACTGCAACAGTAACAGTGATACACTATCGCGATTTCGCATATAAGAGTTTGAAATATGCTTTATAAACGATTACTAAAAACACTTGATGGTTATAAACCTTAAACTATTAACACTATGCCATTCGGTGACACCACATTGGTGTCCCCCGAAACTATCGGGCAAATGTCGGCGACACCTCGAAAACTATCACGCAAATGACAGAGAAGTAAAACTTGACGATTTACGATATTCCGAAAAAACACCGGCTATAGACGAAGGCGAAATTATCTAAACCAGTCCTACTAGCGCCAAAAAAAAAGGAACTCTGATTAGATGTGCAAACATAGTATTAATCTACATTTTCCATGAATTCACGCATGAGGTTACTTTTTTTCTCCATTTTGTGCAAGAAGCCCTAAAAAAAAAGCTGGTAAATAACACTTAATCAAGGAACATACGAAATGGCACTTGGAAATTGTGGGCCGGCCCCCTACTATCCACCTACTGATAGCTCGTGTGGTATCAGCAGACATTCAATGACTTCAGTCAGCCACGTTTGAACATGAATGAGCATGTGTGACAGGCGATTTCGGAGGAGGCGATCCACATATTGCATTCAGTTGGAAAATTAATGAAAATTTTGCATTTTTTCAGATAAGGATGTTATTTTTAAAGAAAGAGTGCAGGGGGTAGAGCCGTCCTTCGAAAAACAGCTAGGATGATCTCCGATTTTATAAAATGGGGAATTTTTAAAAATTTAACCATGATGTGCCGATGCGTGAATTCACGCATGAGGTTAATTCTATGGGGTGAAATTGATTTTATATGCGTGTTCACGCAGATTTCATGCATTTTGGCAAACCCTGATAGTAACTTAAAAAAAGATGTACAAAATCTTTTGTTCTTAGTTAAAAAAAGACAAAACATAGTTAAAAAAGATTTGAACTATAAAGTATTTTATCTAATCCCAAATACAGATATTTGGACATATAGATTAAAACTTGTATGAAAACAAAAATTATGGAAATACAGAAATTTAGATGTGCACAATTTTAAAGTTGAAATAAGTAGATATTTGTTTGAAACTCAATAAGTGAGGAATTTCCCAAATTGTATACAAATAAAAAACCAAATTAAAACAGGTATTACATGTCCCAGTTTCTTTTCAATTAACTATCATATAAAAAACAACAGCAGTCACAATCCTGCATGTTATGTATACTAAATCTTTCTTGATTGCAATGCTCATATTTATAATGTTTTAGAAAATAAAGACCAATTCTACATGTTAAATGCATGAATTACAACTTGTAATGATCAATTACTTCAATTAAGAAAATATCTTAATTACTGATGAATAATGCATATTATTAATTGGAATGAATTTTTTTAGTTATCTATAATTATTGCTCTCCCCACCCCATTCAAAATATATATAGTTTTGCTTCTACAATTCAATTTGTATTTGCAAAGGCAAAACTATACTTCAGTATGCATTTTACATCTATAATATGCACTACACTTAACCATAATTAGATTACTTATATTTAATTTGTTCAAAGGAAAATGACAACTAAACATTTAAAACATGTGTATTTATACTCATATTTGAAAGTTAAATTGTCAAAAAATACACTAAATCAGAGAAATAAAAACAAACACATTTATCTCTAAGAATCTATAGAAATGCAATGGATACATGTCGTGTGATAACAGCTTTTAACATATAAAATCATTAAAATGTAAGATTAAGTAAAGATGTCACATAGAAAAGGTTATGCATAAAAAATAAAATATTTTAAATATACTATATTCATAAAAATACCATATATTTCACTGAAGGAGAGTTAAAATCCAGATCTTTGATATAAACACACAAACAAAGGAAGTATATGTGTCAATATATAGCTTAAACATAAATTAATTCATCAACATAATCTAAAATTTAGTAAGCAAACTTGAAGATAAAAATCAAATTTCTTAAATAGGAGGTAATGTAGGTTTACTCTCGAATTCATTTACAAAATATCATACACATTCATCAAAGCTAAATCTGGCAAGATATACTTTTTCAATAATCACTCACTCCTTTAACAATTACTTAACTATTTTAAAGTTCTAAAAAATGTTAAAAAGAAGTGTAATTCGTGTGCAACAGGAGAAAAACTGTTCAAAAATTTAAAAACTCAATTTTGAACATAACCTCCATAAGTTTTAAATGCTTTGAGGAAAAACAGGAAAAAAAATTCTATCATTATCCTTTAAAAATATTGTGGCTTTGGGATAAAAGAAACAATATTTTGGGGATAGACAAAGTATTATAACTACTACACAAAATTGGGATGAAAGTATTGCAGCCTTGGGAAGAAAAAAAAAGCATACATACATTCAACACATTCTAATACAACCACACTCATGAAATACAAACATAGCATTTTGATCGCAACGTCAGGACATATATATATATTATCTTTGCAATATTGTATGATACATATACAGATTTATTCATTTTTACTGATAAGTTTTCAATTGAAGAGTGGAAGGTTGTAGAAATTATAACCTCGTCGACCTTTCACTGCACAATAAACATAAACCACATGGTAAGCTGAAAATAAAACGCATCATTAGATCAGTAGATAAACTGATAACAAGGATGATAAATGAAAAGTTTCAGAACCAGGGTATCATAAACAGACAAGTAAACTATTCATAATGCAGGTCATAAAACAATTGTATAATTAAAAAAATGATTGACACAGATAAGGTATAAATAGCAAATTACAAACTGATAAGAATTATGATCCATGTTGTTAAAAGAGCAAAATTTAAAATATCACATTTGATAAAAAAAATAAAAGCGAGTGAGGAAAATTTTCTTATATTAGATTAATTGAATTTTCAAGAATTTGTAAATTGATACATGGGAAAATTTTCTATGAAAATGAGCCAGATCCGCACATTTTAGAAAAAGTGCTCAAAATTAATAATATTTTGAAACACACTCATAACTTAAAGATATATGCGTAAAAATACACCTGGCATAGTTAGATACAATGATAATTTCTGACAAATACAGCCAAGTTATAAGCATTGCTAAATATAAAAAAAAAAATGAATCTGGATTACTTTGAATGCAAGCCCCTCAAGTATTGAAGTTAATGCTTTACTATTTCTAAAAACCATTACTCAAACTACATTTCAACTAAACGTATTTTTTAGTAAATTAAAAAGCAAAAAATAATCTGGAAAAACCCAATAGTACATTTTAGTCAGACTTTTAAACTAAAGTAAAATTTGTTTTATTTAGTTAATTCACATTCTACATATAAAGAGGCAAAACTATTGATATCATATGTTTCAGAATAAAAACATGTTCTTTTTTTAAAAAATCTTACCTCCAGGAATAAAACATATAGCGCCTGCAATAAAAAACACAAAACTTTGCACACCTGCAAAAAAAAGTTATTATTAAACATTTTACATACTTTTCGAAAATTTAATATTACACTTGAGTTTTCAAAACAAAAATGGGAATTTATGTTATTTAATTGTTTTTTTTAATAAAAAAGTTTTGCAAGTCCATGTATATTTCATTTTCTATACTACACATTTCTAACTACATCTCTATCTCATTTTCTAACTACATCAACAAAATATGAGCAATGATAAAACTTTTATAACATTTAAAAAGTCATTACTATTTGTTTGTTTGGTTAGAGAATATCACTTAAAAAATTATATAAAATAAAGATATAATTAAAAAGAACTGTTTGTGCAAAATATAAACAGGAGAATTATTTCTTCCATTAAGACAAAATTACCAATAAAGTTAAACAAATTATATTGAAAAATATTTAAATATCTTGGAATTCAACTAATAAAAGTATGATAATATTTTATTTAATCCCTCTGCACTGAAATATATATTAGAGACTTATTTTTAAAGAAATAGCTAATATTTTAGAAATCAGAGAAATCTAAAAACATATACCAACCCATTTCTGGCATAATCAATACCAAGACACCAGTCACCAGTAAGCCTAAAAATATATATATATATATAATTTCAATTATTAACTGTAAAAAATTTTAAAAAAAATAATTTCTGTAAAAAAAAATACATAGATAATATTGCATCAGTTTTTTTTTTTCCTGCAATAAAGCCAAAAGTGTACATTACAGGTATAGAAAATACTGTAATAGTTCTAGATTTACGCAACATATTATGTAACATTTAGTAAAAAAGAAAATCAATTCATTTTCTCATTAAACAAATAATTTTAAATTTATTTCTAGAAAATTACCTATTCCAATTATGAGCAGTCCAAATGCTGCAAACATCACTTTCCAGTTCTCTTGGACTTTTGGATGTTTCCACCATCTAATAAAAGAGTTATTTAAGAACAAATTAGATGCACTATAACTAAATACGAAAAGTGGCAAAAAAAAACTTATACCATAACTTTTAAGAAAATCCCTTAATTATGCATATGTTGAGTGAATGAAGAATAAATTTTTTTAAATCAACAGAATTTTCACTACAAAATAAATGATGGATCAATTGACTATGTTATACCAAAGTCGATTACTTTGGTTTCAATCAATGATTCTTAAACCTTCAAATTTGTAAAACTTCTTTTTTAAATTTGATAAACAATTTACTTTATGAAAAAAAGCAGAATTTTTATCCAAGTCAATATTCTATGCAAAATTTTTTTACCAACTGTTTGAACATGTCAAAAGAAATCATATTCAGAGTATAATCATAAGGAGGACACAACATCTGTGGCTGTCAACAGATTTATCGAGCAGACTGAAAATGTCCTTCAATCAATGAGGAATAATCGAGTGGGGAAGATGAACTTGTGACTGCAGGAAATTAAATGGAAGTAAAGGTTTCCACAGTGAGAGAGAAAATTAACAGTAAAATTGACTGCTTGGAGGAAAGAATCCAACATATGAAAAATAGAGAATCTGAAACAGCAGCGGTCGTGATTTCGAGGAACGTTTCCGTTATAGCACCACACTCTAACATCAAAATGACAACTTTTGATGAAAAGTTGTCATGAGGTGTTTATCAAACACAATTTGATTAGTTGTGTCTTTAAACAGTTGGGACGACAACACAAAAGCATTTCATTTCCCTGCATTATTTTGCAAGGAAGCTGCTGGCATCCTTCAAATAATCCCGAGAAATAAAAAAGATTTAGCTGTTTTAATGACTGGTCTTGAGCTGAGATTTGGAAAGCAGCATTTAAAGGGTTATAACAGACTACAATTGAAAACAAGGCAGCAAAAGGTTGGGGAAACTCTTCAAGAATTGGCTTCAGATATTGAAAGACATGATATTTGCTTCTATTCAGATATTTGTTTCAGGCATTTCCAGATTATCCCACAGATGCACGAAATACTCTGTCCTTACAGTATCTTATAGACACTATCGAAGATACAGCAAAATATGAGATTATCTAAAAAAACAGGACTGGAAGTCTATCCTCGTATACGCCATGAGAGTTGAGGCTGTGCAGCAAGCTTCTAGAAGAAATCAATGATTTGTGTGTGGGGCATTAACTGAGAATTCTTCTGAACTTTTTGCAAGAAAACTTCAAGAAATGGAAAGCAAAGAGGAGGGAATTATGAGAAGTTATCCAGGATCAAGGGATCAAAAGTCTAGATTTACTTCCTGAACAGGACAGGGTATAACACTACCTCTGAATCTCAAAAGTTAAAATTAAGAAAATATCACCTCACAGGGCAGAGGCTGTAATGTAGAGCAAGTGTCCCACTCAACCGTTTCCACATTCTATACCATCAAGGAGGAAACTAGGATTTTATTCGGGAAGAGAAAGATCAACAGAACTCGCTATCACCTAATCGTCGACTCGAGAGTGAATGTAACGATCGTACAGTCAGTCAGATGTAGCTCGGCACCTGAACAGCCAACACCTCTACACAGCGCCTTCCGTTTCACTACAAACTGTATCTGGTAACAAGATTTCTATGCAAGGAAAATTAGAAGTTAACATCTCCTTCAGAATGTTTATTAAATCAAAGCAGGAAAAACAAATAAAACTTACATTGTCCTTGAATCAAATTTTTCTGGGCGAATAGAATCTCCATGTATAAGTGAATCACTGTCTTTTGAGAAACTCTGAAATATAAAATAAAAAAAATAAATAGATATTATACCAAAATGGCAATCAACTATAGACTCAAGGCCCATCGAAGTTGGTCCTGTTTAACTTTTTTGAACAATCCCCCAAATAGATTCATCTGTCGTTTAAAATTTTACTCCAGGACAATTTATGGTGTGAACTAGCTAGTAAATTGTTTCTTTTATCAACCACTCCACTGGAATAAATAACTTGGGGGGAAAAAAACACTCAAATAACTATTTATTTAAAGCAAGTCATGTTTATTAAACAAGTGTGCACCTTTTACCTTTTTATCATCAGCATTCTTTATTGACATCTTAATAGTCCATCAATAATTTACTATGACTAAAACCAAAGTAGGTAATTTTAAGAGTTCCATGTTAAAACATTGAAACACAGCCACACATAGCCTGAAACCAACTTGAAGCTATATTTCCTAGAATGGTTTGATTTAAAAACATATAACTGGTTCTAAGAGATGGTGAAACACTGACATATTTCAAAATAAACAGAATAAATATTTTGCCAGCTTAAAGAGAAAAGATGGTAACTCCATTTTTTGTCAAAAAGCACCTTTAGTATTTTTGGAAGTAGGAAAAGGAAGACCCACCGATTACGAAAAGCTATAACTTAAAATCACTGAAATGAATTTGTTTTAAATGAGTGATACGCAAAAGTAGTAAGCTCATGTTAAAAGGTTTTTTTTTTTTCGCTTTCCTAAAAACTTTGACAAATAACAATTAACATTTTTGTTACTCTAAGCCAGCGTTCGCCATTAACTTTTAAAGGAGGGCCGTATGACTTATGTTAAACATAAACCTTTTTGAGGGCCGGATACTCCAAAATATGTTTATTTAATTATCATCAATTTAACAATATATAGCATTTCTGAAAACTGATTTTTTTTTTATCTTAATAAAATTACAATTGATATTTAATTCTTTTTTTTTCCTTCAAATAATTTTTTAAAAAAATAGTTTTTATTAGTAGTAAATTAAAGTCTAAAACAAGAAGTGAATCTTTTGTTCCTACTTGACAATGAGACCTTTTAATAAAAGTATTTAAACTGTATACAGTTTACTCCATTTTATTCGCTATCAATTCTGATTCGATGGCGGTCGAAATCATTCAGTTTGTTTTATGATAAAGTCAATGTCTTTCAGAGTATTTGTTGCAGTCAATTTTAATAAAATGTCCAAATGAGATTCAGTTAAGTTATTCCTGTATTTATTCTTGATGAAAGTCACGTTGCTCAAAGCTTCTTCATATAGTTTCTTGAGGTACATAGTGAAGAACTCTGTTCTACATAGCTTACACATATTATTTCAGATAAATTATAATTATGTAAAAAAAAAAAGTCCATACCATGAAATTTGATTTTTTTTTATCTTCTGCGGTGCTATGACGCAGAAATATGTGTCGTGGGCCACGTAGTGGCTAATGCCGCTCTAAGCCGATGACATAGCTTTCTTTGAGTTACAGATTAAAAAAAACATTGCTGAATAGCTTTCGTGTCACTGTTTTGACTTGTAATTATTTTGTAATAAATAAGCTGTGCTAAATATGTACTCTTTTATAGCTATACAACTATGACTATTCATTATTGTGCCTTACAAGTGTATTTCATCAATAAACTAATTAAAAAATCTAAATATTGCACATAACTTGTTCTTCTATAAATAAGAAATCAAGTGGCTTGGCATAAAATTAACCTTTAGCCTACATCAGGCTATAGCCGTGTCAAACAGCAATGCTACTTCCAGGCGTGTAGCCAGTGTGTGGAGTAAAGAGAAAAAGCTCCTCCCGAAATTATATGTTAATCTCATTGGACTATAGATTCAATACAAATTATAAACATTGAAATTTTTTAATTATATTACTAAGCTCATTAAATTTAATGCTTACAAGTGATGTAATGACAATTTACTGAAGGAATGGATTAGATTAACAACAATATTCTTTACTCAACTTCTATGATCCTTAAAAAGCAAAACTAAGGGAAAGAAGATTACTACTTATTGAATACAAAGCATGTGTTCAGCTTCAGACTACGTTTTTATGAAAATCCAATTTTTGGTTCATTCAATTAATATATTCCTTGCTAAGAGATATTTTTATACCCTCATTGAAAGACTAACACCAAACTAATGTTATACTGCAATTTTTCACTAATGGTAGAAAACAAACAACAGTGTTCTAACCAATGTTTCCAATTCCATCCTAAGACACAAAAGTCTCTCCCTTATATTTGAAAAAGATTAGACAAGATGGTGGTTATGACAGATGGTCTCCGATTGATTGCCAGCATAGGAACAGAATTTCTTTTATTTTCTCTGAAAGTGCTTGTTATCTCTAATGAAACTTAACCAACTTTGATTTGAAACAATCGTCAATGGACAGTGTTGTGAGAGCAGGGTATTTTGTTGAAGTGTAGAAAAACTTCCAATTGTTTTAAACTGAAATGGTAGTTAAGCATTAAGTAGCAAGTTCACCAAATTAATAAGGTAATCAGAGGTTACCGTCCCACTCCCATCCGGGGGTATTTAGAGAAAATTACTAAGGTAAGCCAAATTGGTGGCAAACTCCTAATGATTTTGTAGCGCCACCCAACAGTTAGAACTCTGTTTTGCTTGCCAGAAGGACTTTACAGCTGTTGATTGTTTCCTTTTTAGGAGAACTTTGAAAGTACTCTTTTTGACGATGTTGCTGACATGCCTCAAGAACGCGATATGCAAATTTTATAATAGGAAGATGTAGAAAAGCAGATTGCAGAGCCAGCAACTTTTTAATTAGTTTTTCATTATCCAACTTTTAAACTATTTGTCTAAAATGTATGATATGCATATTCATAAATTCTTACTGTTGTACGAGGACATTGAGAAAAATTCCCACGTATAATTTATATATATAATTGAATAGTGAGCAAGAATGAGTTTTAAAAATTCAAAAAACTTAATTTCATACCTCCTCCCAAAGTAAATTTCTGGCTATGCCCTTGGCTACTTCTCAACAGTGCAAAATAATAGTGAAGAAATGAACAAGCAAAAAAAAAGCATCTTAAAACTGATTTCTTCAAATTCACTAAATTGTTACTTGGCATATTCATGGTTTATACTCTAAACCATTTAATTAAAAACTTATAGGATAAGAGTAAATGGTAATACTGTGCTAAAATGAGTCAATGAAAAATTTAAAAATTCACACTGTTTTTGAACAAATTTCCACAGTAAAAACTAGATAATTTTTGAAATTGTATTCATCTATGGAAATATTCATGTTTTAATGGCAAATTGATAATGAGTGTCATATAGATACGATACTCATAATATATATCTATATATATAAAAATGTTATGTTGGTTTGTGTACGCTTCAAAAACTCAAAAAGTTCTGCACCGATCGAGCTGAAATTTTAGCATGATATATAATCCGCATCAAGGATTGTTTTTATCTATTTTTTTCATCAGGTTTTTTAACGATCAGCAGTGTACCAGTGACAGCGCCATCTGCCGGAAGCGAGGAAAACACTCGCTGACAACAGCAAATATAAGAGCTGTGAGAGCCATAAGAAGTTATAATCTCATTCCTTTCTTCTGTTTCAGTGAAAACCGAAATAATGCCTCGCAGAAAGTCAAATTTAGGCTGTCGCACTCGCCACACAGAAGGATCAACGGCTTTCGAATATGACTGAGGAAGAGCGAGCATCCGTACGAGAGAGGAACAGACTAAGCACCATCCAGACACGTAATGTGGACCAAGCAGAAAGACGAGCAGCCAGGCTTGAGGATGCATGATTGCGAGCACGTCAGTCGCGTTCTGCAGCAACAAATTTGGTTCGTTCTGAACGCGAAAGGGTGAGGATAGCTGAAACACGAACAGAAAGAACAGCTGATCTGCATCTGGAATACAATCGTCTTGCATTCCGGTACAATCCAGCTGTTGATTATAGTTCAAGTCAGCATGTTGTTATTGGTCAGATGAGTCATGTCTGTAGCTACTGCCAGGCTCTAAAGTTTAATAATGAAACGAAAGGGATGTGTTGCGCTGGCGGAAAAATCAAATTGCCTCAACTTGATACGCCACCAGAGCCATTGAAAACTTTACTTGCTGGATCTACTGCTGAATCGAAGCATTTCCTATCAAACATCAAGAAATATAACTCTTGCTTCCAAATGACGTCATTTGGTGCGGAAATCGTGACTGCTCAATTCATGCCAACTTTTAAAATCAAAGGGCAAATATAGCTAAGAAGCTAAACAAAGCTGGCTCCCTGCTTCCGTTCTCAGAGAGTGACCATAAATTCCTACAAATGTACTTCATTGGTGATGATAGAGATGAAGTAGATGCACGTTGTGGAATATATACCTAGCTAAGATCCATTATTTCGCAGCTGCAGGAGCTTTTTCACGAAAGGAACAATTTGGTGCGTTTGTTCAAAACAGCAATTGATATGATGCTATCAGATACTCACAAAATTATTATTCACGCAGACAAAACTCCCGTTGGAGAACATGTCCGGAGATATAATGCTCCAACTATAGATGAAGTAGCAATTGTCATAGTCGGAGATCAGTTCCAACCTAGAGATATTGTTCTCCATCGAAGAAATAATCAATTGATAAACGTAGCAGAAACTCACCGTTGTTACGATGCTTTACAATATCCAGTGATCTTTTGGGATGGTGCCGATGGATATCATTTCAATGTAAAAATGATAAATCCAGTAAATGGTGCAGAAATCAATAAAAAGTGCAGATCAATGAACTTTTACGCATACCGCTTAATGATTAGGAGGAACGAGGACAATTATATTTTAAAATGCCGTCAGTTATTTCACCAGTATATTGTGGATATGTATGCAAAAATTGAAACGGAACATTTGCTATTTCTCCGTTTGAATCAGACTAAACTACGCTCTGAAGAATATGTTCATTTGCGAGATGCAGTTGTGAATGACGGTACTACAACCAACGTTGGAAAGCTAACTATTTTGCCATCTTCATACATTGGCAGTCCGCGTCACATGCAAGAATATGCTCAAGATGCAATGTCATATGTTCGTCATTACGGGCGTCCAGATTTATTTATCACTTTCACATGCAATCCAGCTTGGGACGAGATACGTCAGCTGTTACTTCCTGGGCAATCACACGTGGATAGGCATGGCATTATAGCACGTGTTTTCCGACAAAAGCTTAAATCGCTGATGGATTTCATCGTGAAACATGAAGTATTTGGATCTCTGCTTCGATTGGCATTTGCAATCACAATCAATAAAGCTCAAGGTCAATCTTTAGAATTGTGTGGTTTAGATTTAGATGCGGATTGCTTTTCACATGGACAACTGTATGTTGCGTGTTCCCGAGTCGGCAAACCAGATAGTCTTTATATCTACGCAGACAGTGGAAAAACAAAAAATATTGCATATCCACAAGTATTGCAAAATTAAACTTATATGAAATGTATTCTTTGTTTTGTTTCTCATTTCTCAACCATTCAATCACAATGTGCCACAGCGAAGCGTGGCAGGGTACAGCTAGTATACCATAAAAAAATAATTTTATAAAATTGCATGCTTCAAGGATGGAAAATGTACTAAAGAAACGAATAAAATTAGCACATTATTTGCACAGACATTTGACAAGAAATAAAAAGTACAAAAATTGCCCTTTGCCAAATTGTTGACTAAAATATAGATAAATATTTTCCTTTATTCCCAATTATCTTATTGAAGTGAACTTGAAAAACGTTACTATTTATTCAGCCAAGTTTCTTATTATATTTTTCAAAATGTAAAAATTTTAAAATATTGTAATTTCTTGATCTAATGATACCTTATTCTAAAGGCAATTAAAATTTAGCTTGAAGGTTCTGAAAGAAAATGCAAGTTCACCAAATTAATAAGGTAATCAGAGGTTACTGTCCCAACTCCCATCCGGGGGTAATCGGCGAAAATAACTAAGGTTTAAGCTAAATTGGTAGCAAACTCCTAATGATTTTGTAACGCCACCCAATGATTAGAACTTTGTTTTGCTTGCCAGGAGGACTTTGCGGCTGTTGATTTTTTCTCCTTTAGGAGTACTTTGAAAGTACTCTTTTTGACGATGTTGCTGACATGCCTCAAGAACGAGACATGCAAATCTTATGATAGGCGGAAGTATAAAAGCAGATTACAGAGCCAGCAACATTTTCTTTTTCATTAGAGAGCGCTGGGAGCCATGCTGAACTTTCCTTACAAGAGCAGCGAGTTACCTTTCTCTCGATCTGATTTATATTCCTTTATTTAATGAAATTCAAAAGTTATTTGTTAAAATAAATCGTTAGTTGTTATTCAAAAGTCTGTTTTATCTTTCTAATATTTAAAACACCAAAGTAGTTGGTTGCATTCAGATTATCTGGCGCCATCAGCAACACGAGGGCTATAATGCGCTGAAACATTCGTCATTAAACAAGCCAACATACATTTACAAACACCCATGCCTAACACGGGACTCGAATCCGCAACCTCGCGGTCTAGAAGCCAGCACGCTAACCACTACACCGTTTGGTCGGCAAACACCAAAGTAGAAAATAATTGCTAGATCGTGAGATATCCACCCTGGTGACCTTTAATAGAGTCGTAAGAGGGTATATGGCACAGACTCCCACCTACCCCCAATTTAAAATTGTAGATTGATGGAGTCACTCTAATGAAACAGTACTTCATAGTTTAATTGCAACAATTTTATCCTCAATCTACCTTCCTAATATCATAAGTACACAAAAGCATAACACAACCAAACTATTTTATTTCCACATAATTCTAAAATCTTAAAAAATGTATTCAAAATTTAATTGACAAAAGTCAAATAATAAATAAACAAAATCTACAAAATGAAAATCTTTCATAATATCCGAAAACAGTGCATCAAAATATTTATGGAGTTACGAAATCGATGGAAATTAATAAGGTATGAAATATATACCACAAAAGTAACAATATTAGTTAAGACAAGGTACGATTCGTATTCGAAAACCAATTTTTTTAATAGCATGATTATTTTACAAAATTAATGTAATTCTAAATTGTTTAGTAAACAAGTTAATTTACAAAAAAAAATATATTAAAAAATAAAAATAGATAGGCTACCAAATTTTAATAAGTTGACGTTTGAAAATCCTTTTGAGAAATAAGTTTTGCCACAACATATTTTAACCATGACAGAATATTGCACCATAACATGTTGCAACTGATTTAAAAGGTCAAATTATTACCACCTGTTTCGGCAGCGATACTTACATCACCTGTTAATTTCAGTTTACCAAACCGACCTCTATCTAAACCAGGATCATCAATTCGGATACTTAAATTCGCATTATCGGCACGGTTATTTCGTCCAGGCTTCAAAGGGGTACTTTCCGTGGTAGTGCCATACGTTTTCAAAACATCATCCTCTTCAGTCTCGAATGCGTCGTCAATAGTAAAGTTTGATTTACTTCCTAAGCCCAGCATGTTCAGAAACTTCATTCAATAGTACGAGAATCAATTGCTGAACTTTGCTTCCTGAAAAAGTTTCAGGGGCGATGAAGAACAAAAAAAAATCCGATTGCTTAATTTTGGAAGTTTCAAGGATAACCGAAAAATAAAAAATGAGTTTATGTGATTTTTTGAAGACTAAAATATCGCGGAAGGTTTCAATTTAGTTCAGCTGTTAATAAAATATTTTTGTTTGCATGAAATGCAACAGAAGTCAATGAATTAGCATTATTTTCAAGATGAATATAAAAGGATGCAATCACTTCTCCACGATCAAAACAAATAAAACAACATGACAAAGAACAAAACATGCTTTCCTGTGCTTCTTCTTTCTTAGCATTTTACAATATAAATAATTTATAAAACTTTTTTTTACAAAAAGGTAAAATTAATATTTTATTCCTTTTACGTTCATAAATAATCTTAAATCAATATTTTTTTCAATACTTCCATAAAGATGATTTCCAAACTTATATTTTTCTTATTTGACATTGGAAATTGTTATCTTAATTTGGCAATGCTATCCTCTTGTTTGTATTGTGAAATGAAATTTCGCTTTCGCATTACATTGCGAGAGCTATTAGAACTATTTTTGCTATAAATGATTTTATACTTCCCAGTTTTAACAACCACTCAAAATGAATAAACTGCGGCATCTCTCATTTTTTACAAAATTTGAAAACTCGTTCCTAGGTGTTGGTTTTACCTCTATAATAATCACGAAGGCCCGGTTTGCAAAGTGTGTATTTCAAAATTTTTACTGGATCTTTATGTACTTAGACGATCCGTCAAAATTATTCTCATTATATATTATTGTTATTTTCCAGACTTGCAGAGGTTGGGAAGTTAGAAACACCAAAATTAGAGGGAAAATATGATACAGGACAAGTAAGTTTTTGTCATTAATACATTTATCTCAAGTCTGAATGATTTTGGGCCGTTAAGATTTCTGGCGAAGTTCATACTAAGCAAGAAATTAAAAGACATAGACTTAACTATTTTTAACTTAAGAATTTCAGTTATACAGTTTGCATAACTACACATAAATGTACAGTAACAAATTTAAAACAGATGTTCAGCCGATTACAATTCCTAGTTCGGTACGGATTCTGTGCCAAGAATTGTTTACATAAAACCGCGCCAAATTATGGCAGCGGTCTATTCCTAGTTGACGTTAAAATATCGCCAAGCCGATTTGGCGCTGTTTTGTAGGGGATACAGTTCTAAATTTGGCAACCCCATTTTTTTTATTGACGTGCTTAGGCTTCAACCTTTCTATACCACAAATCATGGAGCTGGTTCGTTTCTCAATTTTTCATATTGGAATTCCGAATTGGCGACATTCTGGCTTTGTCGCCAACTTTTCAAAAGTGCGCCAACCTATGAACGTGAACTAGGAATTTACCATGGCAGCCATAGGCAGTGCACTTGTCATTTAAAAAATTATGCTGCTGCCAATTTTTGGTGAAAATCCCCTTGGCATAGAATCCCTACCGGGCTTGGAATTTCAACCATTCAGCCCTCATTGCTCTTCCTAAAACCTAGAATATGTTTTATAGACATTGGTATAAGTCCTTGAAATTTCTTTCCTTTTTTACAAAACCTTTTATTGCTTTTGAGAGTGATGCAAATTCAAAATAAAATTAATTTTAAGTAGCGATCATGCTTCACAGCCATGATGATAGTTTTTAAATTGAAACTTATGTGAAGTGATAGCTGGAATTTTTGAACTTCATGCTGATTTGAAGATTACTAGAGGCTTCAAATGAAGTGATAGTAGCTATCTCTGAAGTTTTCACTAATATGATGTCCATTTACACTGAGGACTCTATTGAAGTGATAGCCACAACTTTAAATACCTTCCCAATATCCTCTCGTTGGTGTGGTGGGATCAGAGAGAGAGGTTTACTCTAGAAAATGTTGATTTTGTATTCTTTTTAGATGCTCAAATTTACGAAACGTATTGCTGTGTTAAACATTTTATAAGTGGCAGAAATAGACAGTCGGAACTTACAAACCATGACCGATATTAAATTTGCTTTTGCCGAAGCTTTCTCTGAAGTGATATTACAATCTCCAAGATTCCTGCCAATATGTGGTAGGCTTTTGCTGAGACTACCTCTGAAGTAACGGTCATATTCTCTGATATTCCTACAAATTTGAAGTTTGTTAAAGCTTCAGCTGAAATGATTTTCAAAAATTTTCGTCTGGCTTACTCCAAAATTTTCAGCTTTATAAATGCTTTTGCTGAGGTGATACACTCAATTTCCAAGATTTGAGTCACTGAAATTCTCGCTGATATTATTGCTTTTAAGAATGCTTCACTATGTGATAGCCACAATCCCCAAGATTCTTAGATACCCCAGCTGTTATTGATAAATTTTCCACATATCTTCAAGTTTATTATTTTATCTAAGTTTTGCAGTGGATGAAAATAATCATAAATGTAAAAGTTTTCTATGTGTAATAAGTACCATAGCTATTTGAAATTGTAATTTTTTTTATCTAATTGTATATATTTATTTAAAAAAAATCTTGTTTAGTGAATTAACTCAGTAATGAATTTTTATTGGACTATTTAAATTTGAGGAAGTTGGGGATCTGCAGTTCTTGTAATGTACCTTAAAAACGGCAAATTACAACTATTTGCGCAAAGTGCAAGAAATAAAGGGATTATTTTTTAAAGTTAATGGCTTATTTTTGTTACTTGAAAGACCTTATATTCTACAGTTCAATAACATTGCAGCACGATGTAGATCTAAGTAGTTCTTGTATCAGTTAATGTCTGTGTCAACGTAGTGTAAATCTTTTCTATGCAATTAATGAAAGTTCTTTTTATCAGCTGTTTTTGCATAGAGTGTTTGGATATCGTGGAGTTACACTTTTTCCCTGGATGGCAAGAGTATATGACCGAGATGTTCCCAACAAAGAAGCAAACAGGTTATTATTTCAACTTCAAAGCAAATATTTTTTAAGTAACTATTTGATTTGTTTTTATTTTAGGAATAATTTAGTTAATAGTAAAAAGGAGCTATTTAAGAGAATTTTTACCTTGTGGTGCTAAAATTAAAACCGCTTAAGAGAAGTTGTTAGCATGACCTTATGCTGTAACCCTAATGCTTCATATTTTAGGAAACAATACCTGCTGTTGCATTGCTTTAAAACATTAAATTATTTACCAGGTATAACACCAGTAATCAAAGCTCAAAATGCTAAACAAAAATAAGTTTTCTTTTTTTTTCTTTTTGTAAAGGTAAAACAGAAGAAGTAACAAAAGAAAAGTTATTTTCCTTTTATATTTTGTCGATGGACTTTCATTACTGTTGTTACACCTAGTAAAATAACTAGTGATTCATATCGTATGGGGCAAAAATAAAGCATACCTGTGAACACTGTAATTTATTTTGATAAATCAAATTTACAGTGAAGCTACAATTATCTAAGTTCCTATAAACATTCTATGTGTTCAGGGTTCGTACAGTTCTTGAAAGTCCTTAAGAACTCCTTATTTTTACTTTATGTCTCCAAGGGCCCTTGAAAAGTTCTTGAAAACTCCTTATTTTTAACCTGAAGGTTCTTGAAAGTTTTTTATTTTTTGAGGGCTCTTGAAAAGTTCTTGAAAGAACATTTTTTTTTCCTTTTTTTTTTTCTTCTTTCTTTACTTGTGTATTTCAGAAACATCCATAGAAAAAAATCCTGATCTCCTAATTAAAAAAAAAAAAAAAAAAAACTTTCCTAATTTATTTCCCTTTATTTTCTCTTTCGGTAGTTGAAAAGTATTTATAATAAATAATGTAATTCTGAATTATGAGGATCATCATAGTAATAAATTATTCATGATGAAAGGAAGCATCTATTAAACTGTTTTTCCTGGGCATGTCTATTTTAAACATTACAATGTATGAGCCTTCTGCCCTTGTAAATGATTTCATGGCTGGTAAGTGAAGGTCAACTTAAATTTCGATTTGTTGAAACTTTTTTTTTTTGTTGCAGCCGCGTTCAGCGTACAAAAATATAGATCTGCCAAAATTAAAACAAAAAACTAATAATTCAAAATATTTCTGCAACATGAAACAGTAACACCGTTCCAGTACGGTTGTTCGGACAATACGAATTATAAAAGGTGAAGCGTTAAAACAATTACATTAGGATCTTTTTTGTAAGTACTCACTGATTTCGTATTTTTTACTTTATTTATAATTTTTTGCACCACTAACCATATCGGGACTCTTGCTGCCTATGCATCCAAGTTTCCGACTTTTAATTTTTATTTTTAAGTCCTTCATTTTAACTTCGATTTTGTGGGTTTGTCGATGGAGGTCAAATCTGCGGATGCCTAATTAACCCCCTTCCTGTCATCCAATCGGGCAGAAACTTAGCAGATGATGTCAATGACGATGCATTTTATTAAATTTTGCTGTTGTAACTGTCATTAAAAGGTTGCTTTTACGGAATAAAACTAAACCAACTTGTCATCATCCAATCGTATTAAAAAAAAAAGCATTGAACCGACCATTGTTGAACTCCTTCCTGTTGCCGTTTTTTTTTTTTTTTTTTTTTTTTTTAAATAAATAAATAAAAATAATAAATTACTTTAATAAGAATAAATAAGTGATATTTGGATATGCAAGCATAAATGTACGTTCATTTTTAATAAATAAATTTTAACTTAGTTTGCCGCACATTTTGCTGATAGAAGAGCTTTTGATATTTAAAATTAGATGCAAATACCAAGCACACGTTGCTTAGAGAATCGGCGCCTGTGTTAACGAATATAAAAATTGACAATGCATATAAAGGATTTATAATGCAAACTTTGTTTTCATAAGTTATTTTATTGCCATCTTATTTTAAACTTCAAATATGGTTTGAAAACTGAATTGGAGAAAATAAGGTGTTTGTTCCTGTCTTAACTAATGTGAACAGAAGTCATTTGATCGTATTGGTATTTCTGCTTTTGACTTAAAATTACACTAAATTCTACAGTTGTTGGTTTAGTATTCTTTTATCATTGATGAAACTTAGTATTAGGGTTAGTTGTCAGTAAAATCCTTTTTTTTTTTTTTATCGAAGTGTTATTTAATGTTTTTTTGTTTTTTTGTGTGAAATAATCGTTGAGAAATTAACCTGCATTCAAATATTCATGGCACTTAAAGAATTTATATGGGCGGGGAAGATTGTATGATTGGGTTGGTTGGTTTAAGTTTAACGGTGCAAGGGCAACACGAGGGCCATACTGCGCCAAATTGTATGATCGGATGAGTTTCACGGAGAGTCAATTCAAATGCTCAGGGGAATGATTGAAAATTAAGGATTTAACCCGAAGTTTCTACCTTGATAGCGAGATAGAGACTGTCTTTTAAATGGAAAGTTGTCTCACAATTACAATGCTTAATGCAACTGGGTTCTACAATTTTTAATAGTAACAATATTTTTTTAACATTTCAGGTGACGAGAATACACCATACCATAGTCAACCGATTTATATAGCTTATCCAAATCGTATTTCTCCCTTCTGATGGCTGTTTGGTTAGCTGTCTGACCTCGCATGACAAAGATGGTGGATTCGAATCCTGTGTTGGGCGCGTATGTTCGTTGTGGTTCGGAATCCACCTAAGTTGTAGATCCACCCTGATAAACTGTTATTGTGCATAAAGATGTCGTTCAGCTCACAAACTAACTAATCATGTTTCCCATATTTTAATTACAAAATGAGATTCATTACGATCTTGTTTAATCCAGTAGTTATGTAGGGTATTAATTTCAAGCGTACAAGCTAACCATACACTACTGCAATTTTTTGAAATTTGTGGATAAGCTGCCTATTTGATGGTTGTTAGGTTTGCGCTGTGATGGTTTCGCATGCTAAAAGTGTTAGGGTTTATTCCCCCCCCCCCCCCTTCCACGGAACCTCCCTGGTTGGCGTTATTGTGCTAAGGTTGTCGTTTAGTAAAGTAATGAAGTCGTTCAAGTTAAATATTGTAAAAGTTCATGATATATTTGTTTTTACTTGCAACGCATTATCTTTCTGAAAAGTTGGGAAATATATTTTTATTTAGTAATTTGTTTGTGATTGTTTTCAATACTTAATGGTTTCTCGTAGCAGAAAACACTCGACAATGTGATTTTGGCGCAGCTTTTACAGACCTTCTGTATAAAGGATCGCCTCAAATTACTTGACATGGAATTAAATTTTGAATCACTTGCAATTGTGATTTGGAGATTTTTATTATCTCTTATATACTGCCCCTTTCTTTGCCTTTAAGGTTGGTTTGTTTGTACGCTCAACCATTCAATTTCTTCTTAGCCCAGCCACTTCAGCGTTATTGCTTAATAGTTCGCATAATATCGTAAAGTGATGCATCTATTTAAAGTACACTTAACTTTGCTGTTTTCTAACCATTAATAATATAAAGAAAGACATCCCTACTTATATACTTAACATTTTAATAAGTTTGTTTTTTTAAACATTGGTGCTCTTGCTTCAAGGTACAGAACGATTAAAAAGAAATGTGGAAACTACATTCAAATACAATAATTTTTACGATATACTAGAAGTATTTTCATTTCAGGATGGCCGACTAAACGGTATAGTGGTTAGCTTGCTAGCTTCTAGACTGCGAGGTTGCGGTTTCGAGTCCTGTGTTAGGCATAGGTGTTTGTAAATGTATGTTGGCTTATCTAATGACGAATGTTTCGGCGCATTATAGCCCTCGTGTTGCTGACAGCGCCAGATAATCTGAAAACAACCAACCAATCATTTCAGGATGTTTTCTTATTTAGCAATGACGTGATACTTCAGACTTATAAATGCATGATTTTAACCTTCCGTTAGTTGCGTTCCGCTTTCCGACATGGTTAGTCGCGTTGCACCTATGAGGTGTTTCCGGTTTTTTGAAAGCCAAATGAAATTTATTCTAGTTTAAATAGTTGATTGTTACCGATTTAAGATTCATTGGTGATATAAAGTATTAAACAATCTATTTAAATATTAAAATTTATTAAAAAATCGTATCACAAGTAATTCAATAAAAATAAAGGCAGAGGAGGAAAAAAGTATAGAGATGCCCCTGTGAGGTGTGCGTGACTAACGGAAGGTAAAATGTGAGGATTCCAACTTTATACCGTCTAGATTAGATGAGGTTGGCTTTAGGGAAGATTTTTTTTTTACATTGGTAAGCTGTACATCACATGATTAGAGGTTAACTATTCAATCTAAGCAGTTGCATTTATTGAAAAGTTTTTGTAGTAATAAGGGTTGTATATCCTACTATTTTAGATTTCTAAATTCAAAAATAACTTAGCATTGAGAATGTTAGAAAGGTAATATATATTGGATTATTGATTTTCAAACACACCATGGAACATAAGTTCCACTCTCGAACCCTTATTGTCAAGCAAGGTTAGAAACTAATAATAATTATCGTTATAAAGACTATTGTGACCAAATTTGCACTTTTAACCCGATCAGCTTCGTGGTTACTAGATGCATTTCAGTTAATCAGTGATTAACAAATTATTTAGATGCGATTTACGCATCTAAGATTTAACCCGTTTTGCGTAATTAAAAAAGTTCAGAAACAGAAATCGTCCTGTGAAACACAATTCAATAAAATTGTCGTTGTATAATGTACAGTAACTGCAGTTGTTGTATTTGATGTAACTGACAAAATGATTAAATTTTAATGAAAATGACATCTTCGAATCTAAATGATACTGAATGCTCCAATCAAATTTTTTCTATTTTCTTAAAAATTTAAAGTTATAATGAACTTTTTGTCAAGTATGTTAAGTAAGAATTAAAATGCAATATTTTTCACAAATTATATGCTATATTTCCGTCGTCGATCATTATAATTTTTTTAAAGATTTTTTTAAATTTAATTTTAAGGTCCTTATTTTTTGTTTGGAAGGTTCTTGAAAAGTCCTTGAATTTGTTTTCAAAAAATATGTACGAACCCTGGTGTTGTGTTACCATTTTGTTAGTACAATGCCAAGAATTTTTTCGTCTACCCGTTGAAAGTTCCTGTCTTAGGTTCGTTCCTAATTAACACTGAACTGCATATAAGATTTAATTTAAAGAAGTATGTTTGTGAGGTAAGTCAGATTTACCTCCTTATTTTGTATCTCCTTGGTCAGACAAGAAGGATAGGCTGTCATTTTCTATATAATCAAATTTCAATAACTTTTTCTTGAATTAGAAGAGAAAGTATAATTTTAAAATTATAAAATTGTTTTAATGAGATTTTGTGAAGCCTTATGTGCCAGAAACAACATTTCCAATTAAAAAGAGGATTATACAATGTTTTACAGAAGAAAATTCTTGCAACTATAATTAGGGTCAACCCTAATTTAATCAGGGCCGTATTTCTAAGTAGGCTGCAGCCTAGAGAGGCAAATTTTCAAGAGGCGGCAGTTTGGCCATATATTCAAAAGTTAAAATGAAGTATTTCAGACGTTAATAATATTTTCCATATGAATTTAAGAAAACACGTTACTTAAGCATATGTTTTTGTCCTTCTACATAGCCTACTTTCTAAAACTATTACATAATACAAATTCACAGCACATAATCTTATATTGTTACTTTCTTGTAGTGCAATCTTATAAAAAAAGATGAAAACACCAATGAATTCTATCCCTTTGTTGTATGAAACAAATGTATTAAGCAAATATGAACTTTAGAGTAGGCAGCAAATGGACTTTAGTCTATAGTCGGCATACTCTTAAATCCGGCCCTGAATTTAGTACTAAGTATCCGAATGAAAACACTATCTGGATGCTTTACTTGGCTGCAAAAAATTCATAGCCAATGAGATCCTTAACTAACGACTGTTTTTATCCAAATACTTGGTACCATACTAGGTTGAATAGAACTATTACACTAAAGAAAATATCCTATGAATTTGCCTTCCATTCAATCAAGCCTAAATGTTGCTGAATGACATAGCACACACAGGTTGACACTTCCTAGAAGATATGAAATTTTATTTTTCTCTAGTTTATTAAACAAAGCAACAACAAAAAATGTGACTGTGAATTATCCTCATACCTAGAGACAGATTTAAGAGAGTTTTTGAGAAAAGTCAGCTTGACGGCATTAAATATATGAATGCCTCAAGTAAAAAAATCCATCCTATTATTTGGCTTCTTGCAAATATAGCAAAACTGCAATATTCATTGTTTTACACAGTTTCTGTGATGATGGAAGGTTTCTTTGTTTAACACATGTGTGTACATCTAATTTATGATTAGATACACATTTTAACATTGCTAACACGAAAACCAAATTTGGAAGCTTAAGCATAGGACCGACCAGCTAGCAAACTCTTTCCTTAGCTGGTTTCAGTGGTTCTAATTTGACATTTCTGGTTTTCAGACACTTTACAAGCCTGCTTTGGGATTATTATCGGTAAATTTAATTGAAGATAGTTTGTGGCACTGTTATATTAGCAGAAAAGCTAAGGAATTGCTTGTTTGTGAAATATTGTAAATTTTATTTGTCTAAATATTATTAAAATTTATTTTTGATGTCACATTATACAACCAGGTAGTTAAATTTGATGTACTGAGTGCACCCTAAAAAAGTTTAAATAGTCATATATCAATTTTGAAGCAGTAATTTTAATGATTTCTATTTTTATTGCTTAACTAATTTCCCTCCTGTTTATTAAGATCTTTTTTCTTTTTCTCAAACTTCTGGGGGTTGTTAAACAGTGAATAACATAATTTAACTATTAAAATTCTACAACAATCTGTGACTTAAAATTTTGACTAATGAATAAAATATAAATTTTTATTATTTGTGTCTCTTTAGAAATATCATTAGTATTTCATATATTTTCATTCTTCTCTATCAAAGCATTTTAAGTTTGTTTTTGTTTGTTCAATAACTAAATTAATGGTATTTAAACCCTAAGATAATCATTTTAACATTTTTATTAGATCCCACATTGAATTATTCATAATGTAAAATAAGATGCATGATTTTTTCTTCAACCCATTAACATCCATCATCTAAAACTGTCTATTATTTCATGAAAATATTGTACTTTCTTTTGTTTTAATGATTTAAGCTCATCTTTATTTGAAATAAGAATACATTTATTAATCTTTTTAATCTAGGTATTTCACAATTTGATTACAATAGCTCTGCTTGTATTTCAGAGAAAGTGAAGAATCTAGTTCAGGATATAATCAAGTAGGAAAAGAAGTCAAGAGTCATACACATACATACTATCAAGTCCTTATTGATTCTAGAGATTGTCCCTATGTTGTGAGTTTATTAAATTATAATATACATTTATTTTTCACTTTAAAATAAAAGAATGAATAAATTAAATTTTTATAACAACGTGCAAAAAATTGAACTTCATTTGATCATTTTTAATCAGAAATTCTACCAAAAGTAGCTCTTTACCGTGAGAAACTAGTGTGAAAAAGTATTTCCTGCAGGCCTCATGCTCAAATTTTATATAATTTTGGTATAGAAATGAGAATTTAAAAAGGGATTCATTGACTGGAGTTGCCAACATCAATTTTTATATGTATTAAAAATTATTTTTGCATGTGATTATATAAAATATTGTATGCAACATGTGGGAAAATACTTTTTCAAACTTGATAAATTATTTGGCTCTTGTACCTTGTTTGAAAAAGTATTACTTTCTGTACTTGACAACATCCTAAATGAATTCATAAGTTAATTTGAAACTGTTTTAATCTTAAAACAATAAGGAGGTATGAGTTGAATTCTTAAAGTTCATTATAATGTCTGGCAGAATTGTTTTCAAGGAGTGTAGGGGGGGGGGGGGAGTGGGTAAAAGTTTTTGTTAAAAAATATTGACTATCAAAGAAATTCATCTTTTTTTTTGTAATGAAATAGGAATTATTAGTGATTTATTATTTTTTCTGTTCACAGGTAAATAGTTTAACATCTTTATAGTCTAGCTTTTACTTGTTTTTTTATTTTTTATTATTATTATTATTTAAATCCAGAGGGGTACCAGGCTGCACTCGTATTCTTAATTATACTTGTGGCTGTTCTATAAAACAACTTGTAATAAAATATATTAACTTTGAATCTCTATTTTCAGCGGACACAAACAGAAGCTGTAACATTTTTAGGTAATCAAGATAATAGCCGTTCACTCTATGCCATTCCAGGTACAATACTAATTTGAGTTTCTGCTTGTCTTAATTCAGTTTTTCATTTTAATTTCCTTCCTAAATTCAAGTCAATTCTTAATCTATTACGTTGTTCTTGCTTATCCTCTATATCTGACGGAGTCAGGCAAGATCCATGAGTCTGTTGACTCTAGGAAAGTCTAGTACAAGAAGAGGATCTTGGTAAATGTCCTCCCTTGAGTGTTTCAAACAGTCCATCAAATGCTCTGGTGAAACCTGGTGGTCGTGGCATTTGGAGCAGGAGGTGAAGACCTTCCTGACCTCAATGAATGTGAGGCACTTGCTGTGACCGCTACCTAGTCTAGAAATTACAGTTTGGGAGCCTCTGTCACATGTGAGGTCAAAAATCATTCCCAGGATTTTATCCATATACCAGAGATGGGCGGGGGGTTGAGAGCCCATTCTTTACCCATATAAGTTTCTAAACAAAGGATTATAGTCAGCAAATAATTAACCAATGATTGTTTCTATGAATTTTATAATGATTGGGCTTTGCATAAGATTTGACATATTGCTCTTAAAAAACTTTATATAATCTTTGTAAATTAATTTGAAACCAAAGGTCTGTTCAGCTTATATTTTTACAATGCATTCTTACCTATTTAGATCTAAAAATGTGCTATTGATATATCTCTGGCAAATTTTTACCATTATATATTTGAATAATATGTTAATATTTTTTATAGTACAATCTCTCAAACTAACCACACATTAGGACTTTTATGCTACATCATCATTTACTATTATTTCATTTATTAATGAATTTTATGAAATAATTTGTAATTCAATATTACTTCATATCTTACCTGATTAATTTTTACTTAGCGATTTTCAAGTCATATATCAAATTATATTGCATTTGAAATTTTACTTGTTCATTGATGTACAAGATCTACAATTAAACTCAATATTTACTCTTATTACACTTACATATGACTAATGAACCACAATGAAAATCTAAAATTGGGCTAAATTTCGTTTTTGCTGATACCATGTAGTTTTCTAATGCAAAGTGCCTGCATTTGCTCTGAAGCAAAATATTTTGTTAGTGTCACATTTGCTGAATTTGTTGAGCAATTTGAGTGCAATCTGAGCACAAGTTTGGCTTGTAGACCTTTTTACATTAAATATAGATACTACTAAAGGTGATCTGCAAAAAAAAGCATCAAAATTTTATACATCTTCCAGTAGAAGGTACAACCAGAAGAAAATTCGAGTAGTCCGAAAACAGAACCCAAAAACGCAAGAAGACAATTTGTTAAGATATTCCGCTTTGCTCTAGATTTTAATTTATCATTCTTGAAATATTTTGTATTTAGTTACATGTGTTAAAAATATCTTACATTTTCCAAAGAAAGTTTTTGTATAGGAGTGATGGTAAAAAAAAGCACAATGGCCACTTTATGTAAATTCTTGAAGTGTCTTTTTTTTCTTCTTTTTTTTTTAATATATATTTTCAAATGTAAAAGATAATAGGTTATATATATCTCATATACTTTAAAAATATTAGTATGAGGTTCTAGAAATACAAATTAAATTTTTTTCTAGCTTATAATAGTTTAATAAACACTTATCTTTTTTTAGGTTTAGATTATGTTGCTCATGAAGATATTATACCTTATACTAGCATTGAAAAACAGCCAATTGCTCATGATTTGTTTGAAAAATTCTTAATGTATGATCCTGAAAAAGGTATTCTTTTATATCATTTTATATAAGACTTGCCTCAGTGTCAATGCATGTACTCGTATTACACTCTCCTTTTAAAAACTACCTCACTCAAAATTATAGAAATTCATCGCTGTAATTAATAATTACTGTGTAAATGTGTTCATCAATAATTAAAACTTGAATTAAGAAAACTAAACCCAGAAAATTATTTTGGCATTCCCCCCTCCCCACCTCCCCTTCTCTCCATTTTTGAAATCAATAAAGCAATCAAAATATTTTTGGTGTAAGAATGTCTTGGTTATATTTAGCCAAATTTTTTTTTTTTTTTAATTTTTTTTTTGAATTCTTGCATTTTGAAAAAGAAGCTGCATGTATATTTTAATTGTGACTGATGATATTTTTTTTTCCTCACCCAAATGCCATGTACTTATTAATAAATAATATTGTTCACCTCCATACAAATAACAAAACTGTTATATATTACAGATATGATTTATTTTATGTTTGTTTATCCAATTTATTATACCATCAACATTCCCCATGACTACAAATAATTGTAGTAAATATGCATATAAAATAAAAGGGAACATTGGTGAGACTATCAAATTGCTGCAACAATATTTAAGGATTTAGACTATTGCATGATGTCTGAATAGACTCTAAGCCTAAGGAGGAGTATTTAAACGTACACACATAACATCAGCTAAGATGGAAGTGTAGGAGAAATATAAAATCCCCCAAAAAAATACTTTTGAAAAGTAGAAAAACCACCAACCTCAAAAACACAAAAAACTTTCTTTCAATAAAAAAATCAGAAACATGATGGAAATTTTCAGCCACAAACACAGTGAAATAAAAAATGGCCAACCTCTGATAACAACTTTCGGTTGTGACTCGCTTAAGAATGTAAGCTTACTTAGTTCATTTTTAAAATTTAAGTTCGGCTCCCATAAAAATTTACGCTGCTTGAGGTTGGCACCCGTCATAGGAATATTAACAATGCTTGCGTTTAAACTAATTTATGACTGTTTTTACGTATATTGGAGGAGATATGATTTCATTTGGATGGGTACGAAATACTAAGTAGTGAAAATCTTCATGTTCATGTAGATGTAATTTTCAAAATAGTATAGAGAAACTGTGCTCAATCAAACTCTCGCATTTGAATCTTTATTAAGAATTATTTAAGTAGGAAACTGAAGTGTTTGTGGTACGCTTTTGTTTGGTTGATACATGCATTTCGGAAAGTTTTTATTGTTTGGGGAGAGGAGAGGGGTTAAATGTTAGTGATTAAGACGGACGCCAACCTCAAGCAGCGTAAATTTTTATGGGGGCGGAACTTAAATTTTAAAGATAAACTAAGTAAGCTTACATTCTTAAGCGAGTCACAACCGAGAGTTGTTATTAGAGGTTGGCTATTTTTTATATCACTGTGTTTGTGGCTGAAAATTTCCATCATGTTTCTGATTTTTTTATTGCACAAAAGTTTTTTTGTGTTTTTGAGGTTGGTGGTTTTCTACTTTTCAAAAGTATTTTTTGGGGGATATCAGAACTTTTTTTTAAATACTGGCGACTTTTATTTTTTGAATTTGTCTGTTTCATCGTTTTTCTCTTTATCACCTATGGTACACCTGGTACCAGGAATATTCATAATTCTTCAAACTGAGTTCGACGATACCTTACATGCAACAATTATCTTTAAAATTGATAAACCGGAAGTGGTGCCAATAGCATACCTGGTACTTTAAACATTCATAATTCGTCAAAACAAATGCCCAACATGCCATAATTATCTTGGAAATTGATAAACCGGAAGTGGTACTACCTATGCTATACGCCGACCAAACGGTATAGTGGTTAGCGTGCTAGCTTCTGGACCGCGAGGTTGCGGGTTCGAGTCCTGTGTTTGGCATGGGTGTTTGTAAATGTATGTTGGCTTGTCTAATGACGAATGTTTCGGCGCATTGTAGCCCTCGTGTTGCTGACGGCGCCAGATAATCTGAATACAACCAACCTATGCTATACCTGGTACCTTAAGCATACATAATTTTTTAAACAAGCCCAACGACACCCAACATTCCATATTTATTTTCAAAATTGATAAACCAGAAATAGTACCACCTATGGTACACCTGGTACCATGAATATTCATAATTCTTCAAGTTGAGTTCAATGATATCTTACATGCCAAAATCTTCTTGAAAATTGACAAATTGGTAGAATTCGGACGGCAGTAACCATCAAAATCGACCACGAACGAGTACTACATACATGTGATTCTTCCGCAAATTTGCGGAAATCCGCGAATTGCATCAAAATTATCCATCATCCACTAAAAAACTTGTGTCAATTTTGAAAATAGATGTATTAGATTTTTTTTTCGGGAATCGTATTGAAAAGTTTGCTTTCGTCCTTCATTCCCTTAAAATGTTTCTAATAAAAATCCTATTCAAATTCAAAATCTCAAACTAAATTAAAAAATGTATAAAATTTGGCAATTTATCGTCGTGTTTTTCTTTTTTTTTGTGCAAAAAAAAGGTATTCTCACCAATTTGATTTTTAAAAAATTCCAGTGGATTGAATGCCAGGTAATCGGACTTTTTCTGTATTTAACTATTATTACAGGGTGTCCAGTAGTTGGGAAATATACTTGAATTTTTTTGCATCTCGGGAAAATCGTAGATTATGCTCGAAATTCGTATTAATGTTGGAATTTCCGGTTGAATTCAGAAATTTGACACTCCTCTTCAGTATCGGAAAAAGTCGTCTTATATCGGCGTTTTTCCACAATTTTCCCATTGATCTCGCGGATCGAAAGTAGTTTCTCCTTCCCTCAGAAATGTTCTCTTTAAACATGGTTCTATTCGAAGATTTTTGACCGAAATTTCGAACATGCCGGAGATCGATGAAATTTCCTAACAAACACGAAATCTGCACACGTTTAAACTCCGCCAAACCACCGATGGAATGAATACTTTTCCTCAGAATTTTTCTTTAATATCATAGCTTCTGTCTGCATTATTTACGTTGATATGCGATGGAAATTTTGCTGAACGTTACGGTGATGAAATGGCCGTTTTCCCGTGATTATGGCGGACGCTATCGCTGAGAATTACGTTGTTGCATGATGATAAATTTTGTCTGAAATACGGATTTCCGCTCTTTTCTTATTAAAATTTCGATTATTCTTGAGATCGATACTAATCTGCATTACAATCTTATTGAGCTTGCTGGCAAATCTGATAGCCATGGATCTTATGTGCGTTCAGACTTCCTCAAACCTCCGATGTAATGGCCAATTTTTCTACAGATAACCAAACTCTATCGCCATTATTTACGTTGGTGTATGGTACTTAGTTTCGCTGAGCATTGCGCTGACTTAAGGTCTGTATTTACGTAAATTTACGCTGCTACGGCGGGCAATATCGTCGAAATTTACGTTGTTGTGGTGTTCATTTTTTCCGATTGTTGAATTAATGTAATTACTCGGATTTTCGCCGATACGGTGGCCGCTATCGCCGATATTTACTTTGGAGTAATGGTAATTTTCAACTAGGGGCTTAAGCCGTTTTAATAGTAGATATTGCGAAATTTGCGGCGCTCTTTAGGTGTCATTCGCCTAGGTTTCCGGTGATGTGATAGCCGCTATGCCTGTGATTAGTGTTTGTGTGAAGATCAGTTTTGCCTTTTGATTTGAATATATACAGAATTACTAAGATTTTAATTTAATTTTGTGTAAAAAATTCGACCCAATTGTCCAATTTTACTGTATATTCTTATTTAAAATTGCAATTTTAACTGCTATAATATATAAAATAATGTATTTTATCATATAAAAAAAAAAAAAAAAAAATATATTTTAACCAGAGCCATTAATAATAGTTTAAAAGTTGAAGCTTTTTTTTTATATAATTGTTTAAAATTGGCTTTTTCAACTGTGGAAATTTGAAGTTTTTTGCCTGGTTACTGTGTTATGGTCAGTTACATGTAGAATCTCCCTCCCTTAGTACTTATCAACAGAAATGTTAGTGATAAGCAATTGTTTTCAAAGAAAAAGCTAGTGCCAAAGAAAACTGAAAGAAAGAACTACAAAAGTTGCCAAATTACAGAGAAATGTTCGCCTGATAAAAACGCCTAAGTCTCAAACTATTCTACCACATTCGAATCTTATACTTAAAATGAAGCTGTTTATTCCAATGTGGCTGATGTTTAGCACAAACTATTAAAGTGTACACCTAGTAACATTCCCTGTGTTTTTTGTCTGCTTAGATTTAGACCTTCATATTTATGACTTGGTAAACTATCTTGTATCTTTTTTTTTTTCTCAGTCTCAAGTAAGAGCCTTTAAAAAATCCTCTCTTCGTATTTTCAATATAACAACCCAATTCTTTTCTGATAAGCCATTTCTTATTTTCATACAATTTTTCTAATTTCTAAAATTAGTTCAGCACACTACTAAGTGGGGTATACTTTGGAAAATATGGTGATAATTGGTCGCAAGAGGGGTCCTTGAACGTTTTTTGATGATGTTTGAAGTTTTATTAGAAATTTTGCTGGACACTCTGTATTATAATTTCTGAATGTGTACAAAAACATTTAAGTCAAGTTAAATTTTTCAGTTATGATTAATACATGAACACAGTTGTCTTTATTTAATTATTGTGTGCGTGGCAATCACAATGAGACGTGGTTGTTGTAGAGTTAATAATTGAAATCAATCTTATATCCAAAATTTAACTAAAATTTGTATTGAATTTTGTGCGCTATATGTTTTTGTGTATTATGCTGTAAAATGACGAAAAACATTTCAGCTAATTTTTTGCTTGACTAATCACATGTATGGTACTAGAAACTTGTGTATGGTAACTCAACCCCCAAAACTTAATGAAATATGTTGCCATCGACAAAGAGCCTGTCTGCCAAGTTTCAGCTTGATTGGTTAGTTTGTCCGCACAACGACCTATTTTAGTGCATAATAACGACTAATCAGTCCGAGACCTACAGCTTAACGTGGATTCCGAATCACAACGAACATCCACACCTAACCCAGGAATCAAATCCGGCACCTTTAACATACAAGGCCAGAGTGTTCATCCCATTGAAAATTCATTCTAATAAATTGTTACAAATAAATATTACAAGTTTTTTTACAGTTTAATTACTGCAATATAAATTATTTTTACTATACCAAGCATTATTTTGGTTCACATAATAACCCATTGATATTTGACAAAATTTAAAATATTTTCTTAACAATAATCTTAAAATTCACTATGAAATTATAATTTTGATAATAGATGATTCTACGATTTAATTTTTCAATGGAAAGTAAACAAAATCAATACATCTTTAAAAACGAATGACATTTTTGCAAATTCCATTAGCCAATCGCAATGCGTGTTTCATTTAGTCCCGCTGTAATGAATTGACTGTGACGTCAGCTCGCCTGACCTCCATATTTATACTTTGTATTCAGCCCATAGTAACTTGCAACAAAATATGATTATTTTCATTTTTCAACGGATATTTCCCAAAATTAAAATGTTTTTTAAAGTTAACTCACTCTAAATTATCATACAGTTCAAATAACACATACAATTTGAAGAACAAATATTTCTCTTAATTCTGTCTCTTCAAAAATTAAATTATTTCAAATTTAAAGATGTTATAAGCCATATAATTATAGTCCAATTCGTTCTGCCTATGCTTTAACATTACGTTCATTCTCACTTAAGCCTAACATGTCGGAAAAACCAACTTCGAAATGATAGCAAACCTGTTTGGCAACTTTTGGCATATATATCTGAACCTCAATTACAAGCTGATCGCCTTTATCTGTCGCCAAATTATGAAATGAAAAAAGTGGTTTTAAATTAATTAAAAATAGAAAGAATTATTTAATTAAGTTCAAACCAGCGTAATATTTTAAGTTTAAACATTCCGCATCCTATAATTCAATCCGTTTGAAGATCTATTGCTTAGTTAGGGCTGGACGTTTGTCTAAATTTTTACATCAAAATCGGGCTAGAACTCTTTTTTTTATTTCGTTTTGGAAATTTCAATATTTTTTTTCTTCGTTGTCTTTTATCTTAGGAACTCAATTTTTTTTTCTTTAAAAGATATCACCGAGACGAATCTATAGTATTTTTTGTATAATTATGTGAAGTTTCGTAAGCACGCTAGAAAATAGTCAATTTCGGCTTTTTCGCTGGAAGTTGTGCAGAGAATAGATACTTACTGTTGTTTCTGCCTTTTTAAGGTTGGCGGCAAAACAACCGTTTTGTCTGATACTGCTGTGTGACAAGGATCTGGTGTGAGGGTATACAAAATAATTTCCGGTTAATTAGCTAAAAAATAAAATGGTCGTAGTCATCAAGCAGTGCCAGTAAAAGATGAGAAAATCCGCTTTACTAGCCAAAATGAAGTGTACTTGCAAATAAGGATAACTTTTGTATTTGGTTTGAACTCTCGTTATATTGCAATTTTAGTTTCTTCCTAGTTCAAGTAAACACTTAACAAAGGATTAATCAATATGAGAATTTATCATCACTAGCCAAAGTACAATGATCCTCATAATTATCATTATTTTAGATATGACAGGGTTCCCATGGTCCTGGAAAGTCCTTGAATTTTTTTTGATGAAATTTGGTCCTTGAAAGTCCTTGAAAAAAGGATAAGGTTCTTGAAAGTCCTTGAATTTTTAAGTGACCAATGACAGTGGTGTAGCGTAAAATAAAAAAATGTGGGAATGCTATGTTGCGTCGTTACAAACATATATATTTTTTCTGTGTGTGTGGGGGGGGGGGGGAGAGTGAAAATGACAACTTTAAATAGTTTTGTTAATATTACTATAATAATCTCAAAATAGCTCATGAATTTAAAAAAAAAAATTAAAAATTGCGTGTTTCGATTTATTCTTTTATTCAAATAATTTTATTTAACTATTAAGTTATATGGATTTTTAAATAATTTGCTTTGCACAACCATTTTAAAAGATTGTTTAACACTTTATAAAGGATTATAACGCATTTTCAAACATATTATTGACACAAATTTTTAAACATTTTTTACAACAATTTTCCAAAATGTCAGAGATGCCTTACATGCAATGGGTTCGGATAAATTCCCAGATTCTGTAGCTCCTCGAATTCTGTTTTCAAAATGAATGAAAAAGATTGGGATTGTTGCAGAAGTTGATTGAAAAGTTTTATGGCTTTTCTCCTTCTCATAAAGAAAATGTAGAGAAGTTCCTCTTGCTTGATAGATCCTTCCTTTCCTTTTCCAAATTTGCTCCATTAATAAAATAATTGGAAAATTCAAATCCATCTGTCGATTTAAATTTCTTGATAAAATATTAATTTGTGTGCCATCTCAATCATCTCTAATTTTAAGCGGGATATTTCAATGTAGACTCATTACTTGCCAGATTTGCTTGGGCTGCTTTTTTATCTTATCCAGTTCGATTTTGTCATTTCAACAGTGGTGACGATTAGGTGACAATAATAGTCAAAAATGGGTATAAATCGGAGGAGAAAGCAAACTGCAAAATATATATGATATGGCCATCAAAATCACTAGATTTTAAAAATGATCGGAGAAATTTCCTTCCTTTATTGCCGCCACTGTATGATTTTTTTTTAAGAACTGCTGCTACATTTTTGGAATAAATTCTGTAATAACTGTAAATGTAAAACTTTCCCATTCTCAAATCGAAAAGCAATTCAATTTTGCATTTTAAAGTAGTACATCTGAATTGCTTTCCTACTTCTTCGCAGCCCAATTTCGATGTATTCCCATTTGGGGGGGGGGGGAGAAAAAAATTAGATGAGGGAACGTCATTCCGCCTACTATAAATGTAAAGGATCGCCGTTGCCTCGTGTTTCCACTCCACTACATCCCTGACCACCGAAAATCTCCGTTTGGTAATTTTACATCTGATGTAGTATTTAAAATTATGGTCCTTAAATTTTTCTAAAAAGGTCCTTGAATTTTCTTAAAAAGGTCCTTGAAAGTCCTTGAATTTTTTTCTTTAATAAGAGTGGGAACCCTGTATGACCAGATATTTTGAAAAGAGATAAGCTCATGTTAGTCAAAACCAAATTTTTTCTCTTTGGCAATAATAATTTGGTATAGTTTCTGGTAAACTGTTGTGTATTATTGTACTTGGGTTAAGTCAGAGAATTTGCAATGGGACTCAACTTCACACTTTTACTCTAATATATTTATAATACAAAATAGGAATTATTTCCAGTTGCAAAAGTTTGTCCACAAAAATTCAAAACTGCTCCAAGATCACTTTTCGTTCATTTTCTTCTCTAAGAACTGAGCCAAAAATGTGCACTCTTGTTTATAGAATTTCAAACTTCACATTGAACAGAATTAATTAGGAACGAAAAGCTTTTTGTCTTTCCTTCCCGATGCAAAGCACCTAAAATAGACCTGACACTGAATAACTTAGATACAGGGTGTTCGGAAACCACCGCACTTCCTTAGTACCAGCGTATTCTATAACAAAAATAAAGCATATTTCCAATATATTGTCGAGGCCGCAAATGAAAATTTATGGGTCTAAAAAATTTTTAAAGTTGGGATCTTTTTAGTCAGCGCAAGGTTAAAAACCGAACTACCGACCCCAAACGTACCAATAGCAGTGAATAAAATACAAATTGCTCACGCCTTTATTATAAAAGTCTTTAAACCCTGCCCATGTCAACATTGGCGATTGATTTGACGCCAAATGTAATTTTAATTAATTATTGTAGCCAAACCTATCACTGCATATTGCTATGTGATTCGAATCTCAAACTAATTGAGAGATTTTAATTTGGAAGAGGGTTTTTTAATTCGAATAATTTGAATATTAAATTCGATTATTATTTTTATTTTTTTTGTGCCAGGCAAATTTACGGAGGCTAAAATCGAATCGAGCACAAATTTGGGAGGTAGATAGTCATTTTCAATGACAATGCATTCTATCCTTAGATTCTATCACGTATTGGCTATCATAAAAAGGTAGCTTTTACCCACGTTTCTATTTCTATTTCGAAGGACTGACATACTACTCGATGTCCAATCGAGCTAAAACTTGACAGATAGACTCGTCGTCGATGACAAAATCTTCTATTAAATTTATTTCTTTAGAACTTAGTTAGAAGAATTACTTAGAATTTTTTTTTTTTAAACACATTTCTTTTTATTAAATTGCGCCAGGATATAGTTACAGCAAGATATAGACTATTACTAAGCTAAGGAACGTAGTGCTAGTGATAAGGAGGAAAAGCCTTCCGCGAGATCTTTAAAGAGGAAACTAAAACACATTTTGTCTTGTATGGAAGGAAATAGAGAGAACACCCCTGTCAAAAAACACATTAACCAAAACAAGACCACTGAAATTCAAAAAGTCAAATAAAAAAAAAATATTTTTTAGTTTCCCATTAAAAGACCTCACGGAAGGCAGTCCTCCTTACATATGGATGACCTAAAAATGAACTGCCAATATTTTACGATGTTTCCGTGCAGTATAGTCCTCTTGTTTTGTAGCTGTTGCTAAGACATAACATAAAACCAACTAATACTTTTCCATGGCGACCCCTAACAGTAGTAAATTTAAATTGTTAGTTTATTTGATTACCTGAATTTTATTACGATCGCGTTCGAACTTATGTGCAATTTAATAGGAGTTTTCCGTATTTCCTTCCATTCAAGACGAAAATGTGTTTCAGTTTCCGTTTGAAAGACCTCCCGGAAGGCGTTCCACCTTATAGTATGGATAATCCAATAATGATTTGCCTATGTTTGATCATTCAATACAGTATAGTCCTCTTGTATCTGTTGCTAAAAGAAATCACATACAACGAATTCAGTTCAATACTTTATCGAAGCGAATATAGAGCCCTCTAACTGTAACAAATTGAAGTTTGTAGTTTATTTTATTATCTGAATTTTGTTACGATTTCGTTCTGATTAATTTGAAGTGTGATGGAATTTTTCTATATTTATTCCCATTCAAGACGAAAATGAGTGCAACTTCCCCCTTGAAAGACTCCTGGAAGGCATTTTCATTAAATTTTGATATCTCTAAGTTGTTCAATGTTACACAGTCTTAATGAAGTCTAGCCATGCTGCTAAAAATATCAAATACAATTTATACTATTAAGTACTTTCAGAAATGATTGCAGTGCCCCCTACCCGTATCTTCTTTCAGCATTGGTCATATATTTTAAGGCGTAATAGCTATATGGAGTCATACTGCACCGAAATGTCGTTAAATCGATACCTGTGTGATGGTCGTGCCTTCCGGGAGGTCTTTCAATGGAAACTGTCCTAGTTTTTTCAGTCTGTAGAGTTAAAAAATTGAGATAACTCCCTAATATAGCTAAACAATTCACACAACGCTATCTGTTACGATCACTGTCGTGTATACTCATTTTAAAGAATGACTGAAAAGCGTCGGCAAGGTTCGATCGCGGGACCTTTCCCATGTTGCCCAAACATTCTGCCTTTTAAAAACTTATTTAATTATAGTAAGATAAGTCTCTGCATGTATTTATGATAATTGTTTATTATTTTATAAATTTTTTTTCTTATAGTACGAACGAAGATTATTAATTAAACAAGAACAATAAAATTCCAAATTATCTGCTATTTATTGCAACTAAATTATTTCTTTTGAAAAGTTAGGGTTTCCAAATCATATGCTCACTTCAAATTCAAGCATTAAAAATTGTAAATATTTTCAAATCAACTGTTAGCCAAAAGGTGATAAAGAGAAAAAAAAAGTAAACTTAAAACTTTAATTTTTCTTGCGCTTTGGTCCACCACGCCCACTTAAATATTTTTTTTCCAATCAGCAAACGATTAAAATTCTAGTAACCTCTAATGATAAACGGACGAATAAAATGAGTTTCAGAATTGGATTGAAAGGATTTAATTGGTTCGAATTGATAAAACTTTGATTGCGAATATCTCGATAAATATTGATTTGCGGACCCTAGTTTAAATTACAAATATTATTCCTTTTTGCTCATAATTATGAAAATATATATGAAGTGCGGTGGTTTCCGAACACCCTGTATATAATACATCTAATTCAAAGGTAATTCACACAGGTGCTTGACTCTCAATTTGTCTATGAAGTGTTAATTAATTTATCTGTATTGAAAATTTCTTTATAATTTTACAACATACTTTTTAAAAAAAAAAAATTATTTCAGATCCTCCCTTTAGCCCACGTGAAACATTAAGAGCTTGGCAAGAAAAAAATCATCCATGGTTAGAGCTTTCAGATGTACATAAAGAAACAACTGAAAATATACGTATCACTGTTATACCGTTTTATATGGGTCAGAGGGTAAGTAAAATAAAATAACTCTAAACTTGGGTTGCATGGACATACAACATAGCTTCCAAACCAGACCCCTCTGAATTTAATAAAACTATGTAAAATGGACAATTCCCGAATTTTTTAAAACCGAGCGAAATTAGTTTATATTAATAAAGAATTCTTTTCTGATACCAAATATTCAAACAAAAGTTTTTTGTTTTTTTTTAAATAATTATTTAAATATTAAGAAAAGACTTAAAACCAGTCGGATCAAAACACTCCGCTTTAGTTGTGACATCATGACATCCTTCCGTTCTCTATGGTTATCTTGAGATTTCTGCCAAATAATTGGTGTTGGTTTGGTAGACAGTTGCCATATCCTGTACAGGTTGGCACGATTTGTGAGAAACTTGCGAAACTGGCTTCCATTGCTGCTTTTCAAGCCAAGTTGTTTTAGATCATGTGACGTCACATTTAATTCGAGCCAAATTAATTGTTTTCTCACCAAAGTCTAGCAGTTGAACTTAGGTTGCAAATTAAAAAGAAAAAGTGTATTGAGCAGAAATTTTTGTGTTTATATACTTTTTGAAACGTTTAGAATTGAATAAAAAAATTAAATGTGGGAATTGTCTATTGTTAAATTCACAGAGGAAAGAAAGAAAAAAAACAATATTATGTCTGAATTTCATTTGGTTTTTGAAGTACTTGTCAGCAAAAACGATACAGAAACATGGATTTTAACATATTCTGTAATGGAAATTTAACTACATTTTGTATCCTAATTATACTAGAGCCACATTTTTGTATTCAAAGAGGTGATTTGTAGTTTTTAATATTAAAGGCACACACAAAAGTAATTTGACCTTTCACCTTCAATACCTCAAAAAAATTAATTATTTTTAAATTATATGTTATTCTAATAATAGTTCTCTAAGATATCTGTAAATTGATGCTGTAACCATCATTAGATCTTAAATAAGAAATTTGAATATATATTAAGTCGATTAGATATTATTCCTGTGAAATAAAAAAAATATTCTCAACGTCTACATTGATAATTTGTTTGCAGAAAAGCATGCAAAATTATGGATTTTCGGACATTTAAATTTATAATTTAACATCTAGTTGTGTTGCCAACTTGAAATAGTATGCAATGCTACTAGAATAATATGTGACTCTTTGAGGAGAAAATACCATTTTTAAGATGTTGAAGCCTCAATATTAAAAACTTCAGGAACGCTAAGAAGAAGTGATGCTTCAAACAAAAGCTCAACTTAAGCACTTTCCAACAATATTAAATACAAGATCTGATATAATATGTCAACTATGTAAACCATGGAAGTTTATGCAATCCCCTTGTAACTTACTGTATATTGAAAATTAAGTTTTTGAAACTAAATTTCTTTTTCTCATAGGAGTAAAAAAGTTTTCTTTTGTTAAAAATTATCTTAAATATTTTTATTAGAAAATTAGAACTTTTTAAAAAAAATCTAAATTATCTTTGTTGTAGGTTACACAAAATGCTGGAGTCTATTGGGTAAGTTTCAATGTTTGATTATACATCATAAAAGTTATATGTTAACTTATATTTTTTTTATTGTTTAATTTAAAAAGCCAATAATTAGTCATCTACGCATAATCTGTTTATCCCTGTTGAAATACTTTTCAAATGTAAGAAGACTGTTAAAAAGAAAAACTGTTTTTTTCTATAAAAAATAACAATGAACAGCAGATTTTTTGTAAGTATCTAAATTAATATTTAATTTGTTTTATTAGTGGTAATAAGTGTTTTCTTTTTAACTTCTAATTATCAGTTCTTAATGGGAAGGTAATTGTTCCAATATTTTGACAGAGCTCAATTAATATCCTGTGGAATATTTGTTATTATGTCTTTGACAGGGAAGTGATTCTTCCGCGGAACCGCGGAAATCCGTGGTTTTTTAATTTTTGCCTCAACTTTCGCCTTTTTTCGAAAATTTTAACAAAAATCAGCATTTTCTAAAGTTTCCGCGGAAGAGAATCGCGAGCGGAAAAAGATATTTTCTCTTCCCTGGTAAGTTTATCCCGCTCAAAAAAAGTCTGCGGTTCAATTGTTTAAAAAGCAGGACTATCTAAAAGACGAGGTGGACAGAAATCTTTGCAGAAACATGAATTCTGCATCAAAAAACTACAGATCAGAAATTTTTAACAAAAATACTTCTGACCATCAGCAAATCTCAAACGTGATAGTAAGGAAGCTGCCAAGAAACTATCTGCTAAAGCTGCTAAATTGCAGCGAAACATCCATATTAAAAAAATGAATTCTAAGTTAATTAATAATCAATCAGATAATTCTGCCCAAAGTGAAGCTGCTTCCTATGTGACTGTTGTAAATATTTATAAACAAATTGGAAAACATCGCTTAAGTGTCACAAATGAAAGACCGACAAAAAAACAAAAAACTAATGATGTTGATAAAAAATGTTGCAAAGGTCCTTTGACCATCAAAGAGATGTTCTCTAAAAAAAATAATGCTTCCTTTTACAAGTATTTAAAAATAAATATGTCATGGGGGTGTACTGTTGTTTTGATAATTTTTTTTTACATCGTCTTTATTATTTTCGCATATTTATCCTTTGCACGTTTTCTGGGCCCAATTTTAAGATTTCCTCTTTTTTGCCTTTTGGTCAATCACATCCCTGCTTTGAGTATTTTAAAGACTCACAGATGTATAGTTTGCCAGTGTATGTTGTTAGCAGACATTTGTAGGAACTTTCCACTTGTATAAAATCTTAGAAACTGCTACATAAAATGACTTGAGTTTTCATTTTATTATATTTTAGTACTAAACTTATATTCTTGGTACTAGTGGAGGTACTGCATTCGCTTAGAAAATTTAGGAGATCTTACAGTGCAGCTGCGGGAGAGGCACTGGAGAATATTTTCACTGTCAGGTTCCCTGGAAACAGTTAGAGGTAGAGGAGTAGTAGGACAGGTGTGTTACATTTTATAGTTTACTAATATTTCTTTCATATGTTATGTTATTTATGCATCTGTATCAGGGCCGGCCTAAGTCATATGCTATCACACACATGCCATTTTGAGAAGACTGCTGAAACGAGAAAAATATTTTTTTTTACAAATATTATACAAATTCAAATTTTTATGTAATTTTGAATGCAAATTAGCCTTACTACCTAAGGTCTGCTCTTTTGCAAGAAAGATTCTACATCCTTGCAATTTTTTCCATTGAAATTTATTTTTCATCCTTATTATATTATGATGCACTAATAAAAACATTTTCGGCTTCTAAAGCTAAGAAGTTCCACTGTTAAGTGTGTAATGCAATTTATTATAATAAATTTTATGTGATATTTCTTTTAGATTAATATTTTTGCATGAATATTAAATCAAATAAAACTTTTGTTGTAGTTAAAAAATGTCTCTGTTATTTTCTACCTGATAAAACCTGATGAGTAAAAGAACTTAAGAGTTTGCTCTTTAAACTAGAACAGTACAGCACGCCTATTGAAGTTTTAAAAAGTCAGTTAAAAGAATTAATAATAGAAGTCATTGTAAAATATAAAAATAATGAAAAGGTAGTAAATACTTTACTTTAATAATTACTATTCATTATTACTTATTGGTTTTAGTTTTTAATCCCTTTAAAATGCCAGCTTCTGGTATGAAGTTCCAGCAAATTTCAGTTAGAGAGCACCCATACCACTTATGAAGGTTGTTCAATGCCCATTTTCATTGTAAGGGGTGCCAAAACTCAATCTTGCACACACAGCATTTTGCTCTTAGGCCGGCGCTGATCTGTATTAATTGTTCCTCTAAAAAATGACTCTTTTACAATACAAATTACTGTTTATGTTATTTACCATTAAAAAAAGTAAAAATTTCGTTTAATAATTTCAATTTCAAATGTGTAATAGCATTATTCCAAACATGTGTTTGCAAGTCATTAATTGAATGTGATTTCATTATCTATTGTATGTATTAATGCAAGGCTCCCTCACTCTTTGTGAGTTAAAGAAACAGCTTATGTTCCTATAATGTTATGGTTTTTCCCCAAAGTTCAGAACAGTATCCATCTGGTAATTGTTAAAATTATTCTGTGTTATTTAACACCTAAACACAAATTGCTAAGGAATAAAATTTTCTAATTTTGTTTGGTCATGCAACTATCTGACACCATACATTTAGCCTCTTCTAAGACTTGAAAAGATTTATTTGAGAAATATAAATCATTTTAATAAAGAGTAATTAAAATTACTTTATATTTTCATTGAACTTTTATAGTGTCAGTTTCAATCAAGAGAGATCATTGCCCTGTCCTTTCCTTAAAAATCTAATACTTCATTTTTGTTTAACCAAATATAACAAAAGTAATATTAGTTTGATAAAAAAGTGTAGGAACACTAGTCATTGAGATTATGAGTTTGTTACTGAGGCTTTATAAGAGTAATAAAATTAGATTTTGTAACTCTTGTTATACCTGGTGTAAAAATTCATACATTTTAAAGCAATGTTCCTGCAAATATTATTTATTGGACATTTTGCACTCTAGGTGACATTATTTTGTCAATTCACAAAATTATTAAATTTTAGGCTTTATATGTAACATTACAAACAGATACTTTTTATTATTGTACTTAATAAAAACTAAAAAAAAAAATTGCTTCTAATTTTTTACGGTAAAAAAATATGCCATTGCTTTTTTTCCCTCTTTCACTAACTTTTTCACAAATATTAGAAATTTCTAAATTATCTTAAATTGACCAAAAGCCTTAAATTTATTAATGATAGTTTTTGTTTAAATACATGTATGCTTATCTTGGATATTAATCCAAACTTTGTTTTAATTATTACAGGAACCTGTTTTATCTAAAATACAACCTGCATTTCAATATAGTAGCCATGTCAGTTTACAATCCCCTTGTGGACATATGTGGTAAGATTTGTTTTGTATTAAGAAAATCTTGACAATTACTAAATCTGCTTTCTACACAACGTATCCTAGTTCAGCTGGGTGAACAATTTTACGATTATATATTTCTTTAAGATGCATTAGTTCATAATTTAAAATTAAAGAACTGGGTATAATTGAATTCACCTGTTTGTCAATATTGTATGATTGTTGTAAGTTGTTTGCTCCTGACTTTTTTTTTGTGCAAATTTTGTGTTTTTTGCTAGTATTCATCACTGTGTGCTACAAAGGCCTACTGGCCACTATTAATTTTTGCGAGTGGCTTATCCATGTGTGGAGATCAGTCACAATATGCCAAATGACAAATTTAATTCTAAAAAATCCCCTTATGTAGATAACTAAATGATTGGCTGAGATTTCTCTTTGTTTTAACACTCTCATCAAGAAGAACTATGCATATATCTTAGTTTAAGCTTGTCACATTTCATAGCTATAACAGTTTTCATTCTATTGTGTAACAAATTTGTAACAAATTTTTGTTTCAAACTTTATCTTAAATGATTCATTTAAATCTAAATAAGAGTTCAATATTTTGTTTCTGGTATTATTGCAATTTTGGCAAGAACCAGTGTAAGTACAATGCTATTACAAATGAATCTTATCAATTTTATTGTGTTTCATATATCATGAAAATGTATAATATATTAGCTGCATGGCTCTGTATAGCGGAGACCTTTCATTGGTGTGTAGGTCCCAGCTTTTGGCGCTTCTGGAATGGGCTCGCTTCGCTCTTAAAATGGTTCATTGTTAAGCAAAACCAAGCTCGCTTTTCTCGCTAAAAGTTTCATTGTAACAAACACAGCTCTCTTTACCCACTGAAAAGTTTCACTGTTATGCAAACACCACTCGTTAAAAAGTTCATAGACATATAAGCACAAGGTCACTTCACGCATTGAAAGGTTCATTGCTATGCAAGCTCAAGCTTAATTGGCTTGATGGAAGGTTCATTGCTACAAAAGCATGGGCTCACTTCGCTCACTGAAAAGTTCATTTCTGCGTAAGCATAAGCTTGCTTCATTCACTAAAACTAATTGCTATGTAAATCCTTAATATTAGAACCCTGTTCCCTGTTGAAAAGAAATAATAATTCTCAGTTCTTTCGATAATATAACACCTCTCGCCCCTTTTAGAATATTTTAACATCTGTTTGTGAAAAGCAAAGTTAAAAGGCCAAAACTACTTATGTTGAAATTTTCAGAGCTCTTGGCCTATTAGAAATTGCTTTTTGTAAATATATTAATTAAAAAACAAATTAAAATTTTAACATTCTGTTAATCAAAAGTCCAATTAAATTAGAATATTTATGTCAAAATTTTCAGAACTGAAGCCCTATTAGAAATCGTTTGTAAAATATTTATTAATAAATTAAAAAACAAATACAAATTTTAAAATTCTGCTTGCTTAAAATCCAGTTAGAAAGCCAAAACTACTTATGTTGAAAATTTCAAAGCTGTAGCTCTATTAGAAATTGTTTGTAAAATATTTTTAATGAATTTAAAAAAAAAGCTAATCAAAATTTTAAAGTCAAATTAGAAGGCTAAAACTACTTATAATGAAAATTTCAGAGCTGTAGCCCTATTAGAAGTCGTTGGTTTTTTTTTTTTTTTAAATTAAAATTAAGTAAAAAAAATATTAAAATTTTAACATTCAAATTTTTAATAGTCAAAGGCACAATTAGAAAGCCAAAACTACTAATGTTTAACATTTCAGAGCTCTAATCCTATTTTAAGTAGCTTTCTATAGATCCACAAACAGTCGCACAGATTCTTAGTTTTATTATTATACTTATAATATAAAAGCAAAAAAGGAGTAACTGAGGCAATTGAAAATTCTTCAGGAGGATCGTCCAATATTCCAAACTATCAGCTGAGAGCTTTTAAGTATAATTGTAATTGAAAAGGACCCTCCCCCCCCCCCATCCCCAAAGCTCAGAGGGAAAAGATGAAAGCAAAGAGATGAAACAAGACTTGACACTTGAAGTGAGACAGTAGCATTAATGATAGATTAAATGTTTAAAACAGCTGATAGGATAGTGTGTGCCAAATGAAACCGGAGAATTTGTGTGAGAGGAAATAAGGGACATTATTATGTATGATCAAAGGCTATTTTAAAACCCAACCCTAAGATTTGGTTTTTTGAGAGTGCTTATTTTATACCAATCACGCTCAATAAATTTAGAAGGAATACAATTTGTAAAAAGTCATTTGTTTCTCCGTAGAATTAGTTAAAAGTAATTTAAATATGAATTCTTTGCTTTGTTTTTCTTTTTAAATTTTTTCCACATTTAAGTTTCCAGTGTTTTTCAACAGCTTTGATACATTTCTGAAATCCTCACATTTGAAAAAAATTTGCTTTCTTCATTCATAGATTATTTAATGACATTTTTTTACAGGGGAACATTTAGAATGGAAAGAGAAGATGGTTTAAACTTTGAATGTCGAATCCCACCGTTTTCATTAGAGAGCAAGTAAGGAGAAAATTATCATATGTAATTTCAATATATATGGTACTTTCATACATGTTCTCATTTTAAACTTGTTGATGCATTATTTAAAATAAATATTACCACAAAATAATAATATTTTTTTTTCTCTGATACTAATTTTTTATTTATTGTTTTATCAAATAATGCTTAGCTTAGCCTTCTTCTGATTTTTAACATGCAATCAATCCTGCTGGATATCACTATAAGGTTTAATAATCAAGGCAATCCATCTACTATTATTAGATGGGTTACATGCCTTTATTAAATACCCTATTTAAAAGTTATTGAAATTAATTAAAAAGTTATTCATAATCATTTCAAACCTTTGATGTGTATTGAGATATTTATCCTAAATATGTGTATTAAAATATTTTATGAACATCATTAACTTTTGTGGCTTAAAATGTTTTTAAAAAAAAATTCTTTTTGGTTATGATTTATGTTTAGTGTCTCTTGGTGACTTTCCAAAAAAGTTGCTGAATTGAAAATGATGTCATAAGGCTGTGTTGCCATATCCAAAATGGCATCAAAACACTGTAGTGCCAAATCCAAACGGTCACTAGGGTTATCGGAAAACCAAGTCAACGAGTTGCCATATTCAGCACCAAATTGTCAACTTTCAGTCGCCAAGAGACATCATAAAATAAATCTGAACCTATCAACCTATTCAGTCAATTTCTCAGATATGGTACAGCAGGGTTCCCACAGTCATTAAAAGTGCTTAATATTTTTTAACTTGTTTTCAAAGCCTTGAAAATGCTTAGAGGTGCTTAAAAGTCCTTGAAAATGCTTAGAGGTCCTTAATTTTTGTGGGTGTCGTGTGCCCAACTACAAAAGTTATAAAAATACAACTCGGACTTGTTATCCCCGCATGACCACCACTTATCTGCACCGTATCGGGATTCTCTAAATATTTGTATTATGCATCATTCATTCAACTTTTAACTTTTTTGGTAGAATATACTTTATTAAAAATTTATATACAGACATGATGCCTGCAAACAAATTTTCAAAGGTCTTTAAAAGTCATTGATTTTTATTCTGTAATTTGAGTGGGAACCCTGGTACAGTTCCATCGTAATGTGGATACTATCTTTTTTGACCAAAACTTTTATACTATTAAGATCGTTGCAATTTGAAAATAAAGTTTGGGGGAGGATGTCATACATATGTGCAAATATAATAATAATGGCACATATAATAGTTGCTCGTACCATGGATTACACTGAAGCAAAAGTTCAAAAATTTTAGCTGATTTGACGGTCATTTTCAATATGCTTCTTTTGCCACAGATAAGATAATAATTTTGCGGAGTCGTCTACTTAAGTAATAGTCACATTCTCTGATCCACCAATGTGGGCTCTTGTTGAATTGATTTCTGCCTAGTTGCTTTTGCTGGTGTGATGCTTACATGATTGCTTTTGTCCCACTGCAGTGGGACAAAAATGCCAGTCTAATTGTTTAAATATGAGAACTGTTAGTGAATGTCAATTGGAAAGTTGCTTGATTTGTGCTTTGTTTTAATTGTATGTTTTTTCTGGCTACCCTTCATATAAAATTCAACTTCTTGTTGTTTTTTTTGCTTGAAAACTGCATCGTATCCGATTGCTATTCTTCACCACAAAAGAACCAAAGGTTATTTGTCAACTCACACTTTAATTTAAACTATATTTTATGATTGGTACAAAAAATTATATTCAAACAAAGTTTTAAATGCATATTTTTTTTTAACCCTTAATACTCAAAATTGCTGTGCATTCAAGTGTTTGTAGAAAGAGTGTAAGACAGTACATAGTTACAATTATGATTTTCATCTGCTGTGTTTTATCTGTACTTTAAATAAACTATTGTGACTTTTGTACTGCTGAGCATAATGAAGTTTTACTTAACAACTGTGCTTTTCAGTAACGATGCAAGTTTCTATGAATTTTATTTTATTTGTGTTTATGATACACAGTGGCCACAGAACCTGGAAATCAGGGAAATGTCAGAAAATTTTCTGATTCTGAAAAAAAATCAGGGAATTTTTCTATTGTTTTGAAGGTACGTTTCCCCATTCATCCGTATTTTGGCATCATTATCCAGGAGAATTGTGATAATCGTTAGAAGTTTCATGTTACAGTAAGACTTAAACTTTTCATTACTGCCAAAACTATTTTTAAAAAATTGGCATATTATCTCTGGCATAAATGTTCTATTTGATCTACACATCTGGAAAAATTTGGGAAATTTGATTAGTTAGAATAGGAAGGAATTTGAATAGTTGAATTTCAATAGTTGCGCTAATTTTGATATTGCAAAATTTGTACTTACAATGGTTTGCTTCTAAGGTATAGATATAATATTTAGCTATTTCTAAAAGTAAAGTAATTACTGAATATTTTGTTATTTGCAGAAAAAATTGAGTCTCTAAAGGTACCATCGTATATTTGGACTTGTGCACTTTAATTCAAGTACAATTGTGCCTGAGAACTGTATATTATCCTTGTTTTTAGGAGAAGTGTTGTGTCAAATAAAACTTGTACAAATTGTTTTTCTGTGTTTAAAAATTTTTTTAAGTTAATTTCAAGAAGAATCCATCAAAAGTGAATATATTCAAATGGTTGGTTTAACAAAATCTAAAAATTTTGTTTTATGTCTTAAGAATTTAATCCAGATTTGTTAAAAGGCATTGTTGAATAACTGCATGTTCAATTCAACAACTTCAAAACATTTAAATTATCCTTTAAAATAATTTATTATTTGCATAACTTGTAGAGGAGATATCCTAACTGTGGGTTGATACTTTTTAAACAAGTTAACATTCAATCTACTCAACTTCAAATACCTCATTCTATGAACTATTCATATGGTAATGAAAATATTAAGAAATAACAAAGTTAGAAATTTAATGAAAAAATATGAAGGTGGAAGGAGGTTTACTACTTTACTTTAGTGAGTTAAGAAAGCAGTTTTGTAGATTCTCTTGGGCGGATTCGTCTTACTATGCTTCTAACACTGTGTTCCCAAATTGTAGGTTGTGAATCGATTTTTTGATAGGTAGAGAATAGTTTTAAATTTGTGGGGTTTTCATTTAAAAATTAGAAATCATAATAAATAGGAAAAAAATAGAAAATGTTATTAAGCAGTTGCGCTTGACCAGTCATTTTGTGGGACATTGCAGTTTCAACATTGAATTTTTTCACTGTTTTTGATACAACTAAAAAGCAATTAAAAAAATTTTATTGCATTGTGCCTCTTAAACTATAAGTTTCATTTTTAAGAATATATTTTTTTTTAAAGAATTTTAGCTACATTTAATAATTTTTACTAATTTTATTTTTAGTAACTTATGTATATTTAGTATTTTTAAAATTATAATTTCAATTAATTTTTTTTTAATCAAAAGTTACAAAAAAAAAAAAACTTATTAATTAATAGGAAGGTGGTGTGATTGAGAGAGGGGGGATAATTGATTAACTTTCAACCTTTGAATACTTGGGAGCATATTGACATAAAAGGGCAACAGGATTTTACATTTAGAAAATTTGTTTTTTTTTCATTTTGTAGATATGCACTATTTTTACTTTGTCCAACGGCATCCCTTCAATAATTATTTCTTTCTTAATTTGAGAAAGTGGTATTTTATACTTTTATAATTAGCATTTAGACCCTTCAGCAGGGCTTGATTTAGAAAAAAATTTACTGTAGGCTCAACATTCAGAGAAGGCCCCCCCCAATAGCAAATATTTATTTCCTTACTTCACAATATTACCAGATCAAGCTGCATTCGTTAAGACTGACTTTTTACAATTAAAACTCATAGTTTACTTTCACACGATTTTTTTTGTTGTAATTAGTATGATCTTGATTTCCTCAAAACTTTTGAATTAATCAAGACCCCCCCCCCCCCCAACACTGATTTTAAAAAAGCACACTTTCCTGTATTTGAAACATACATTTTACCACAGGGTCCACAAATTATATAATAATGAAGATTACTTAATTTTATAACAATAATTGTAAATAATACAAAGTAACCTTTCCACTGTTTCCATGATCTCACCAAAAAGGAAGGCCAAAAAAGTCCACGGAAGAGCCTGCAAACCAACCAATCACTAAGACTCTTTCATTTCATAATATAAGAAGTTGTACATGGTTGGTTGGTGACATCTCTTTACGAGAGGCGAGAGAAGGAGAACAGTGGCGTAAAGCCCTTGTCTCCGTGTACATATGAAGAAGTTGTATATGATTGGCTGAACCGGAAAGATTTGCTCAATTAGGTTTTATTAGGTTAACCTATCTAACTTAACTCTCTGTGACTATAAAAAATATGGAATTTGCGGATGTGTAACTAAAATTTTTTTATTATTTTTGTTCAGTACTTCCCATAAAAAGACCATTATATTTAAAATTTTCAGAAAACTTTCAAAATTTGGGGGCCTCCAAATTTAAGGGCCCCTAGGCCCGGGCCTAATGGTAAATCAGGCCCTGCCCTTCAGTACTATTGAAAATAATAAAAAAAATTTAAATACATTTTCAAATTTTGTAACAAAAATTTTGCATTTTTCTTTTCTCTCTCTCTTTTTAATAGGCATCTGTTGAAACCTATTGTCACAATGTAACAGAATTAGCATTAAAAGTCAAACTCTCACAACAAGTTTTTTTTTTTTTTTTTTTTTTTTTTTCATTTTATTACAACAAATATTTTCTTACAAATTCGGAGCATGCAGGAAAATTTTATGGTTATTGAAATATTTACATAAAACCTTTATTCTTTTACAATGAATTAAAAAAATTGAGGTAATTTATGACAAAACACATACGATTTGACATAATAGAAACAATTTTTACACATCTGTGCTTTTATTTGGCACAATTTTATAATATTTACCTTTAAAAGTGTTCATCAGTCTTTCCTTGCCCATAGAAAAAATGCTGCAATTTCTCTATTGCAACATCTGCTAAAACATTGCTTTAAATCATAAGACATTTATATTATTATATTATGTACAGCAACTGTAATACTTCTAATTTTAATACTAAAACAATGAATATTTAAATTTTAAAATATATATTTTTAGAGTTTTTGTACCGATGACACCAGGAGAAAATGTCCAATTTTCAACATTCATAAAAAGATAAAATTAAAAAAAGCCACACATTTTTCCTTTCTAATCGTATTAATTTACTTCTAAAATTATATCGAACAAAATTCATATTTTGGTAAATACCATGTTAAAGATAATATAGCACATTAGCAGCCTATAAGACAGAGAAATACTGATAATTTTTAGTTTTCAAAGAACTTAAATATAATACAAAATTTTGGGATATATACAACTTAAAAAATTATAGGAATGTACTGATACTTTTATAAGAACTTGATACAATTGTATATAACATCAATCAATGAAATCAATACATGCAACTAAGCTAGTAGCTTCCCTCCCCCCCCCCCAAACAATTTTTAACTTCCAGGTTGAATTTAAAAAAAAAAAAAAAAATCACAGTTGTTAAATAAATTTATCCGAACGTTGTACTTCGTTACTGATCAAATATATTTGTTAGAACAATAATTTAGCACAGTATTTAACTATGCTCTTTGAAAACACAAAAAGTTTTTTCACTTACAATTTGAATGAAACTGACAATATTTTGTAGATTTTTTATCTTCATATAACTTTAGCTTTAATAAATTTAGATCTATACTTAGGTGATACATGGTATTTTAAATTTCCAACTTAATTTTCTTATACCATTTAATAATCTCTAAACAATTATATTTTTGGAAACTCAAGACATTATATGTTTAAACAGGTATGTTTTTGGCTCAGTAGTTTTTTCAAGTGAATGGCTAAAAATACATTTATAATTAAGATTTTAAAATAAAGATAAATCATATATAAGTGATTGAAGGAACAGAAATTCAGATTTAGTTAGCAAGTTTTAAAGTTTCCATGTTAATTTCACGGGACATTAGAATCGGTAATAAATTTACATGTACTCTATTCGAAGTAATTTCATGACAATTGTTCACCTGATAGTAAAGCTATCAGCATTGGAGAGTTTAAGTAAAGCATATATGTATTGAGGAGTATAAAAACCATTTCGTATCAGTACATTTTAAATAAACTTTCAAATGAAGACAGTAATAAAGTGAAAGAATAGAATATTTTATAGGCCTATATATCAGACTTTGAACAACAGTAAAGTTAAGGTTTCAATCACAAATTTATGCACTAAAAACATGCAAAATTTTAAATTTCTCTTTAGTAAAAACACTGTATACATATTCTACGTGGCGAGATTCACGATCAATAATTTGAGATTGTCATTACAAGAGTAACTCATGAAATCTGATGTTATTAGGCACATTGTTATGCACCATTGATACAAGTAGATAAATAGTGATGAAAAATACATGCAAACTCTACAACATCCAAAACTAAAAACTCAACACATGCATTCAAAAGAACATTAGATATTTTAAACTCATTGAAATTTATATTTATGATTATTGTAAACAATCTTACAGGCAAGATTGAGTAGTTAAAATAATTTGTTTCTTTTCTCTCTTAATATAATAATTTAAAGATGAATTCAACAAGGGGAAAAAACATATTTAAAGGCATTAATGTAGAATTACATTAAAAATAAAATTTATTTAACTATAATGGATCTGAATCGATCATAAGAATTGTCTATATTCAGTTCCTTTTAAATAGATCTATACACCTTTAGAATATTTCATAATTATTCTAGACATATTTAAGCGTCTAAGTGGAGAGGGTATATTTTTCTTCCTTCAAATATAATTCATGATTACAATCAGTCAGCCTTGGCATGCTAAGACCAAATGCCAAATCGATTTATATCATTACTATGGTTCAAAATTTAAACATACATACATCCCAGCCTGTTAAGTATAAGCATAAAGCAGTTGAGCATACAAAACAAACCATTCACATACCCTACAATTTATATTCCTGAAAACCATCAAACCAAAGTATTGGAGATAGTTGGTTCACTTAATTTCTTACAACTTTAAGCATAAATGTAATTTTTAATTTAAAACATTTTACACAACTTAAATTTTAATATTATATCATTGTAGATATCTGTATCGAGTTCTACACTTAAATATTCTTTTTCAATATTAACTTTTTTAATTTAACATGCAAACAAGATTGTACGATAGAGCATAGCTTTTATTTAAGTTCACTATCATACACCGCTAGGTAGCATTTATTATGAACACCTCAGTATTTGGTTAGAACTCCTTTTAAATCTCAACCTGTAACAATTTTTCTCATTAGACGTGATCCTTGTGCACTATATCATTCAATAGTGTATGACGACCACAATTTGCATGTTCCAACTCTGACTAACTTCGTCTTTATAACTTAATACTTAGAGGCTGCATTCCACACGTGTTTCATGAGGATCCACTAAAGTTTCACTGATACGGTTTTCAGCTCTTACAAATAATCCATTTAAAGTCTATTAAATCAACTTGTTTACCCGTGTCTTTACAAACCACTTCTACTCCTGTTGTAAGCATTTAAACTTTACTTTATAATAAAGCAGTCTTCAGTGACAACATAGCTAATTTCCATAAAACTGTCAAGTGCGAATAATAAATTGGCCTTGGTGTACAAATTCTTTGAACGAACAATGGAACTGTATACCAAACAAACCATTCCATATTCTATTGTAATTTAATATGTATTTTAAATATAAATTACAAATTAAATCTATTGCAAGAATTTTTTTAATTTTTATTTCTTTAACAATCTAAGTCTTTCAAAAAAATTTACTTTGATATACTTTAATCCTATATCTTAATATATAAAAAAAGTAATGACATTTGAGCAGGTGCTGATCCAAAGTAAAACTGTGGTGCAAAAGTGACTAGATAAAAAAAAATATACAAAAGACAAAACTTTAAAAATTATAAATATTTTAATAAGGGAACTTTGAATCACTTGTAAAAAATAATTACACAGACAATTCATATAGTTAAGACAGACCATTGATGTTTTAATTAAAAGACATTACCTTTAACAAATTTAAACTATAGACTTTTATTTAACTATGAAGAGGAGTTCTCATCAATAATGTTGTCCTTTTTATGAAATATTCTGATAACAATATACCATTTTTAAATATCTTATACAGATTTGTAATACTTGGTTTAACAATTGTAACACTACAGTGAAACACTTTACCAAGTTCAAAATAGTTGTAAAAAGATGCCAAGTCTAAATTCCTAATACAATTGACGTGTAAAAAAATCAGCATTTACACTATGTGTTATTTTGTTAATGGAGCATATCAAAAGCACAATTTCTAGAAAAGTTACTATCAATCCTAACATAACTGATGCTGAAATTTTATGATACATGTTTCTGCTAAAAAGACAGCAACATTTCTTGCAACAGTCTTGTAAAAAGGTATATAAAAGCATGAGCAATAAAACTGGTGATTGAAAACAGAAATTCCAAGTGAACTACAAACTCTTTCACCGTGAATTTCAAAGAAACACTTTCATTTTTATGCACATATTGACAACACTCAGTGATTTTTACGAATAAAGATAAAAAATAATTGCATAGCTTAATAAAAACACAATTTATAGACTAGATACAAATGTAATCAATAATTATAGCCAGAAAATTAGTCAGGAAGCTGATACTGTGATATATATATATAAACTTTTGATTCAATCATAATAAAAATATAATTATGGAATAAGATCAAATTTTAAAATCACAAAATAATAGATTTTAATTTAAAAATAAGTCACCAGGACAATTGATTCAGTATACTTTAAAGCAACAGTTTACAAACTCGTATGTGTAATTATGTATCTCTGGGATGTGATGAGTCAAGCATAACGTTAGCTAAACTTTTTTTCATCTTAGTCGGTTAAAAGACATACTTAAAGAATTGACAATTATATAGAAAGTATAAAAGATTTCTGCTAATTCACAGAAAAATCACATTCATAACTATTTGGTGAATGAGAGGTATATGATAGTAAGAATCTTTCAATACACAGAAAATGCATACATTCACCAATTTTTTGGAATTGTACTGTCGTGGAACAGCAATAATAATATTGCCATCCATTTTTAATTCTTTTACCAGAAAAATTCCAGTATTAAAAATTTAATTATGTTCATTTTCAATCAATTTCAGAGAATGCATTTGAGTTTTAGTCAACATCAACAGGACATAAAATTTTGAGAACAGAATTTACAAAAATGCCTCTTACATAAAAAAAATAATAAATTAAAGCCTACAAAGCATTCAAAATCTTATAGAATGAAACAATTTGTTTTCCTTAAAGAAATACCTTAAAATCTTGTTTTTATTTAATCAAGAATACTCGCATACAGTTTGTATTCTAAAGCTTAGCAAAGCAACCTCTTTACATTCCATGAAAAACACAAATCCACTTGTAACACAAGAACAAACAAGCTTATTATGACAAGAACAAAGGGACAACTTTGAATCACTTTAATATACACATCAAGACAAAAGAAATTCATTCAAATAAAGTTTAACAGGCAACCCGGCCCTTAAATTTCTGGCTGTGACCTTGGTAAATAGATGAAGACTGGGAAAGGCTGCAATAAAAACAGGAAGCAAATATGTGGCACTTCAGGGCATTTCTTCCCCAGGCCATGTGGCTGAACGTCAGAGTCGATTCTCCTCTTGCGGTTGACTAGATGAGGTTTCGGCATTTTCTTGCAGGGTCGCTTGCAGGGCAATGGGAGTGAGCCATTCTTTGGGGAGACAGCGTTGGAGAAAGGGGACGCGGGAGCTTACGTCCGCAAGGCGGTTCACCCACGATGGAATGTCTTTGCCACATAGGATCTGTGTGGGGTAGAGAAAAGATAGGTAAGCAAGATGGTTGAGTGTTGGCTTTGAAAGTGAGTGTTTTTGTATGCTATCAGCTACAAGCTCATTTCCAACCAATCGGTGTTTAATAGAACTATTTTCATACACTATCTAATGCAAATCTGGAAATGACCCTAAAGAGAGTAAAAAAAAATATAATGCTGATTGTAATTAAACAGAATCATAAAAATAATAAAAGATGAGAAAAATTAAATGGGAATTGGGAAAAGTGATGATTAACACATTCGCTGCCACCAAAATTTATATATCCATCCTCAGAAGCCGAATTTAAAAAAAGTGTTTTAATGATTAAAAACGTTCCTTATATTTTATAGTAAAACCAGAAAAAAGGAAAAACCTTTTATTTCCTAAAAATATAAAATAATGCTTCACTAACGTGCCTCAAAAACCTCATTGTTCAACCTCCAAATCCGAACTAAAAATAAAGCAGTTTACTTATCATACTCGATCGTCGTCCCAGAGCGTCGCCAGCATGGGAGGTAGCGCCATGCTGACGCGCCAGCGGCAGCAAATGTGTTTATAAATTAGGCCGAGTAATTTAAACTTTGGTAGAGTTGTGTTTGGGCAAATTTTAGATAAATTGCTTAACAAAGATTTTTGTTAATTGAGTTCAGAAAAACAATTTCATCACTTCCAGAAAGTAAATTTACAATGAAATTGAAGACTTGAAAAAAATTTATGAAAAACCTACTTGGTCAAATCATAAATGACAACTCATTTAAATTTTTTAAAACACTTTAGCACACCAGTTCAACCTAATTTTCTAATTCTAATAAAATATTTTCTAATCCTAATAAAGAAAATACTTTAAAATAAACATAACTAACTTCGACTGCTACAATATTTAAAAAAAAAAATCTTAAAAAGAAATTACTTACTTGGGTAAGAGCACCAGAAAAGTGATTGCAATTTTTTGTTATTAAATGATACCAATCTCCTCTAAATTGCTTCCCTAGTTCTTCAACAATTTGACGAACGTCACTATCGGTAAAATCAGTGTGGCCTATCAATAGTGATTGCCTGCAAAATGAATTGAAAATAAAACACGAGGCAGAATTATTGATTTTAGTAATAAATTATTAATTAAATAGCTGAAAAATCTCCCCATCCTAAATGTCTAAAAAACTCCCATCAAGAAACAAGAACCGATGCTTAAATTATCTGCAGGGTTCCCACTCAAATCACAGAATAAAAATCAATGACTTTTAAGGACCTTTGAAAATTTACCTTTGAAAATTTGTTTTTAGGTATCATATATATATATATAAATTTTTAATAAAGTATATTCTACCAAAAAAGTTACAAGTTGGCCTACGCCGCATGCGTAATACAAATGTCAGAGAATTCCGATATGATGCAGATAAGTGGCGGTCACACGGGGATAGCAAGTCTGAATCGTATTTTTATAAATTTTGCAATTGCTCACACAACATCTGCAAAAATTAAGGACCTCTATGCCTCATCAAGGACATTTAAGTACCTCTAAGCATTTTCAAGTACATTCAAGGCCTTGAAAACAAGTTCAAAAATATTAAGCACTTTTAATGACAGTGGGAACCCTGATATGTCACAATTGTCATTAACTAATTTTTAAAATCGGATAATGCAGAGGGATGACTGAGGATCTAATTTGAGTCCTATCGCACATTAAGCAACTATCTGACCCATGAGTTTCGGCAAAAAGAAAAGAACTACAATACTAATAATAAACATAACTATGCTCCTGCAAATATTAATCAAACAGTAAAACAAAATTCATTATACATATGATTAAAATTTGCTAATTTAAACATATACATGTTAATTGTTAGCCTAATAAGAATTAGCAAATTTAATTACTTTTTACCAATAGGTACATACAAAGCATAAAATAAAAACAAAATGGAGGTGCGAGAGATTCCAATTTTTTCCAAATAGTAGTACAAAACACAAAGATTCTGATTATCTCATAAAAATGACTTTAATAATTTTTTTTTACTTTTAGGATTATTTTTTATTCAAAATTACTCCAGCGGTTATATTAAAACATAACAATAACATAATAATACATAAACAAAATATTTATTAATAGAATATTTATATTTATTAAATGAAGACCAAAATAAGAAATATTTCCGACATACATTAAAAATAGTCCACATTTTTTACAATACTAACACACTTAGTGACATTATTGGTTGAAAGAGTAAATTTGCTGTAACCAATACAAGTACATTAAAGATAGTAGATTACTATTTTTACGCAACCCCGCTACAAATCATAAACAAGTCTTACGACTTTAGAAATAGTGCATGGAATTTTTAAGAATAACCTACTTAAATTTAAACTGTTCTCCTAAATCATCTGCATCTCTTGGGCTAATTTCAAATATTCCAGAAAATGGAAATGGATGACCACCATAAGCAAATTCTAAAAGAACCAAACATTAATATAATCATATTGTTTGAAATATTGTATAACATATAATAAAGAAATGAAACGATTATGAACAAAAAATACCATTTCTGCACCAAAGGGATCTTTTTTTTAAATAAAAAAAAAACTGTTTAATATATACAATATGGCTGTAGAAACAAAAGCAATTCATTTAATTTCTTTCCAGATAAAACACATGCATTTTCCTTACAGCCTTGCATTATTTATGCTGTATGAGGAAGATCTATATCACCTAGTATGCCACATTTATAATATTATAACGTATTTGTCTGCTTCGTTCAGACAATCAGTTTAACTTGAAATTTTTTAAAGAAACCATTCAATTCAAATCACTTACAGAAAGTTCAATTTTATTTAATATTTTCTTCAAAGCATTCTTTATATTGTTACATTGAATTTTCAACGTTCACATCTTAATTTGATTCTCAAATCAAATTTTATATTTTAGGAAAATGTAGGAACATCTGGTATGTATATCTGGCTACTTGTATCAACATTTCAGAAGTTTTTTGTTAGCTGGTTGAATGGAGTCAAAAATTTATTTTAGATTATAAATTAGAGGCAAGGTGCAATGAAATACAATTTTTTAAATTTACTTTTATAGTGCTTACACTTTTTACACTAAAAGATAATACATCAGAACATTTAAAGTAACATTTAAGTTAACATTCGAGTAAATATATATATTTACTCGACCAACCCTGTTGGGCCTTGAGCCTGTCGTTGGTCTTAAAATTTGTATTTGTATTCAGAATATTTAACAGAAATGTGTTGTTTTTTATTAACATAATGGTTAAATTAAGCATATTAAAAGACATTAAATTTTTTTTTTTTTAGAAATTTTTGTATTGTGAAAAGAAAACACCAAGGCAGCTAAAAAGGTAATTTTAAAGCAATAACAGAAAATCTTTTGAAAATATTCATAGTTACCTGTTCCATACACTTCAACACCAGAATGAAATACCCCAAGGCCTAATGCTGATGTGTATTCATTTATCCAATACTAAAAACGTATTTTAACAATTACACACAAGCAATATAAAAGACAGTAAAATGGTTAACGGTATCAATATACAAACAGACATAGAAACCTATGTAAAATGATAAAACAAGTGGGATAGTATCACAAAAAAGCCACTTCTACACGTTTCTCTGTGGTACACCAGCATTCTCAATCACCCACCGAGAAATACTACACATAATTTTATAGTAAATACTTATTAGTTGCTTTAAATACATAAAATAATTTTGTCCAATTTGGTACCTTTAATGGCATAAATTTTCTCTATTAAGGTTGATCATATATGATAACAAAAAGCAATTACAAGAACTTCACTGCCCTTATGTGGATGTACTATACCCATCTTCCCCTTCCGTGTCGAGAAACAAAACAAAAATTCCACGTAAATACAATAAGTTATTGTATTTTCAGGGATTTTTTGTGCTTCTATTATAACACCCCACCTTTTGGAGAATATTTTAACAGTAACTGAATACCCGTGCTTCGCTACAAAATTTTAACATGTGCAATATTTTAGCTAGCTGCGAGGCCTCGCGTTGCGGAAATCAGTCAGTATTGTACAGGTCCCAGTTTTTAGAGCTTCCCTTGCAGGAAGGTTCATTGCGACGCAAAATCGAGCTCACTTTGTTCGCTGAAAAGTTCATTGTCACAAAAACACAGGCTTACTTCACTCGTTGAAAGGTTCATTACTATGCAAGCATAGGCTTGCATCGCTCGCTGAAAGGTTCATTGCTGGGTAAGCATAAGCTCGCTTCACTCACTAAAATCTAATTTTCTATGTAAAGCCTTAACATTGGAAGCCTCTCCCTTGTCAAAAAAAAAAAAAAATCCCTTTTAATACAATAATGCAACACCCCTTTAAGATTATTTTAATACGCGTTTGTGGAAAGCAAAATTAGAAGGCCAAAACTACTTATGTTGAAACTTTCAGAGCTCTATGCCTTTTTTCGCTTCTTACAAAAATATTAATTGAAAAATTAATCAAAAAACAAATTTAAATGTTAACATTCTTTTTGTCAATAGTCCAATTAGAATGCCAAAACTACTTGTGTTGAAAATTTCAGAACTGCTACAGTTCTGAAATTTTTAAACGAAGTAGCGAAGTAGTAAAATTTTCAAGCGAAAAAGTAGATTAGTAGAAATTGTTTTGTAAAATATTTGTTAATTGCAAAAATTAATTAAAAAAGAACTATATAAAAATTTAAAATTCTATTTTTCAAAAGTCCAATTAGAAGGCTAAAACAACTTAAGTTCAAAATTTCAGAGCTGTAACCCTATTAGAAATAGTTCTATAAAATATTTATTAATTAATTTAAAAAGAACTAAATAAACATTTAAAATTCTGTTTTTCAAAAGTCCAATTAGGAGGCCACAACTACTTATGGTGAAAATTTCACATCTGTAGCCCTATTAGATATCGTTTTATTAAACATATATTAATTAATTAAAAAAGTTAATAAAAATTTAAAATTCTGTTTTTTAAGAGTTTAATAAGGCCAAAATTACTTATGTTGAAAATTTCAGAGCTGTAGCCTTATTAGAAATCGCTTTGTAAAATATATATTGATTATTTTTAAAAATTAATTAAAAAATAATTAAAATTTCAACATTCTGTTTTTTAAAAGTCTAATTCGAAGGCTAAAACTACATATGTTGAAAATTTCAGAGCTGTATCTGTCTGAAGTCACTTTGTAAAAAAAAATTAAAAAAGAGCTAATTAAAATTTAAACATTCGGTTTAACATGTATACAAATAGAAGGCCAAAACTACTTATGCTGAAAATTTCAGAGCTTTACTCCAAACTTAAGTAGGTTTCTATAGATCCACAGACAAGACACACAGCTTGTGGTACTTACGTATTATCGCAACCAGGTTGGCGCGATTTGATGGCATTCAATTTAACCAGTAAGCAAAATAATTTCTTTACGAAAACCACGTAGGGTCGCCGTAATTGGTCGCCAAATTTGGCGATTTTTGGTTGCCGTAAGTAGGGTCGCCAAATTCGGCGATTTATGCGAATTTTGGCCTGGTTGCGTTAATACGCAAGTACCCAGCTTGTTTTATAATTATAGATTGTGTTTGTGAAAAGCAGAATTAGATGGTCAGAATTACTTATGTTTAAAACTTAAGTTACATGTTTATTAAATATCACATTGTAAAGAAACTTTGAAAATAAAAATAAAAAAATAATTAAAATTTAACATTCTGTCCGTCAAAATTCTAATTAGAAAGCCAAAACTATTCATGTTGAAAATTTCAGAGCTGTACACCTATTAGAAGTTGTTTTGTAAAAGAACTGGTTAAAAATTTAATAAAAAAACTAGAATTTTAACTTTGGGTTTGTCAAAAGTCTAATTAGAAAGCAGAGTCAACTACTTATGTTGAAAATTTCAGAGCTCTATCCTATGCCTATTAGAAGTCGATTTCTTAAAAAAAATTTAATTAGTAAAAAATAATTATAATTTTAACATTATGTTTATCAAAAGCCCAATTAGAAAGCTAACACAACATATGTTGAAAATTTCAGACCTCTACACTTATTGGAAGTCACTTTCCATAAAGTGATACAGACTCTTTGTATTATTATAATAGAAAACAATGCTCGAGATGGGTTATCGATTCTCAGATCACAACTGATTCAATAATAAATTCAATGTAAGGTAATTTGCAAAGGTTTTTTATGTTTTGAAAGAAATGGTACAACATTAAAGATGCTTAAGATGAAATACAATTTTTTTTTATGATAAAACGGTTACAAGTTGCATCACTCTTGATGAATAATTTACAAGAATCAATAATTCAAAAACTCTTTTTATAATTAAAACACAAACTTTAAAAGAAGCCATTTTATACCAAAGAAAATACATGTCCAGTTTGCCCACTCCATTATGTTGATGACCAATCTTCAAATACCAAGAATGGCAACTTAACAAATTTCCTGGTGTTAACAAAAAAATCTAAATATTTTTTACTTTGGCATTCGAGAAAGATCTTTCACATTTTAATAAAAAAAAAAGCAATCACAGCTTAATTGCTGGTTTTAAGAGTTTTTGCTATATGGGTACACCATTAGGGGTGACCAGGGGGAAACAATTAGAATTTTTCTGATATATATATCCTATTTATAGGAACTATAAAAATAACGCAAATGATTAAAAACTAAATTTAAAGAGATATCACACAAAGTTTTATTCATTCGAAAATTTTATCAAAATGCAACAGTTAATGATTAAACATGAAATAAAAGCTAAAAATAAGTTTTTATTAGATTTTGTCAAAAATATTACATTTTAGTGGAGTGTGAATTATAACACAAGAAAAGATCCAATTAATATGAATGGAAGCGTTTTTTTGCTCTCCTGTAACTTATTTTTATCGTTGAATCACTTTTGGATGAAATCCGCAAGTTAAATATTTGAAATAGCCTATCTCCTGAAATTTCCATATTTTCACTGTTGCTAAATACACCACTGAAATTACAATATTCAATTAACAAATTAATCAAATAAGTAGGAAAACAAACTCACCATATCATAAACATTTAGGACAATTGGCTCCCTTGCCATTGTTACAGAAAGAGTGCTAAACTTGACAATCTAGAAAATCAAATAAGGAATAAAGCTTTGAGCAAATAAGAGTCTGAAAAAGGTAGACTCACAAAAGGATATCCTGATCGTTAAAAAAAGATGCTAAAAATTATTTCGTGTTGCAAATTATGTCTTAGAAATATCATAAAATAAAGTTCATTGTGAAAAAAATTATTTTTGAAACGTCAAATTTATTGTATATAACAAGAAAATATTAATGTGGATACGATATTATAATCAATAAAATTATTTAAAAACTAATTTTCTAAAAATTTAAATTAATATGAAATTGCATGCGATTTCAAAGTGCGATGCAATAATTGCAAAAGTAGAGAAATTGACAGAATCTGACACTTTGCTAACAGTATTGGTATGCATCAATGAATTTGGAAGCTAAGTCTTACGGAATATTCTGAAAACAACAAAGAGGTAAAAAATTTAATTTTATGCAACACACATTTTATTACATTTAAGTTTTAGGTTACACTTACAAATAAATGGAATTCAAAAATGTAATAAGCAGAAAAACAATCTCACTTACAAATTACAAAATATTATAAATCATGGCTAAGCTATGAATTTATGACAGTTAAAAGACATAAATTGGGCGTACTGCCGTGCTTCTAAGGATATAAAATTAATTAAATGATTTAAAATTTAACCCACATTACTAAAAATTTAAAAGCTGTTATTGTTGCCAATGTAATGAATTTATAACAATTCACCTAGTCACAGTTGCAGTGAAATAAAAAAAAAAATTTCACTGAGCCAACCTAACAGCCAGAGAATTCGGCATCATAGCTTTTATAAAATAATTGCATTGAAATCATTCGCAAATCTTTTTCTGTGTGTATTTATAAACTTTCACTGTTTTAAACACTTCACACCATATCATGCATACAAAAACAAATGTTTCTGAAACTGAACTACAACCGTAGAACCTTTGTTTTGTTACTATGGTTACACACACATTTGAAAATATAGTTTGGTATTGTCAGTTTTCATTAAGATTTCAAATGTTTTACGATTTAAATTAACTTTTAGTTAGATTTACAGACAGATCTTAAGAAATGACTCTTTTTACTACATATAATTTACGTTGTCCTTCTTTAATGGCGACGCATATGTGTGTATGCTCAGAAAAATATGTGACTGTTCCTTTGAATGAAAGAGGAAATGTAGCTGTTTGGAAGACAGAAAGTCCTTTGGAAAAGGTTGAAATCCCCATGCTTATACAATTTTGCTGATAAAAATTAAGTTTTCATATCCTGCATAAGCATTTAGCAATTTTTTTTTTTTTTTTTGTAACTTTGTTTGAACTGTAAAATGAGCCAATGGAGGCGCGTGCACTACAAACTGGCTGCATCTAAATTTATTAGTTGTTCAAAACTAAAATTATATATTTTACAATTTTCTGAAATAAAGATCCAATTTCTATGGTAATTTTTTTAAAAATTCGTTAAATAGCAAACTATTCTCCGCATTCAATATTAACCCAAATTAGTGAGCTTTTTCCGAACAGCAGCCAAATATTCCTGAAACGTGTTTCGGCTGTGGCGTTGCCATGGTAACCGATAGAACCCAACAGAGGCTTTCCCTCCATATAATGTGTAACAAGACACTTTTGTGTGAGAACGATTTTCTTATATGCAAGTAAAAAATTTTTAACCAGTTGATGCCACTGTATTCCATTTTGGAAACTTTAAGCAGCAACATAGCTCGAGGAACACTACTTGTTCCACCGTGACAGTTTTAGTCACCTAGGAAAAAATATGCCAAGTGACAATATACTACACCTGTTCCATTTAATTTCTTGAAACTTTTTGCATATTTAGTAGCATAATCTTGCACTGATACTTTACCTTTGTCTACATTTTATTTCTTTTATGTATTTTTATAATTTAATAACCATTTAGTTTTCCTCTATAGCTTATTTAGGTTTCCCTTTCAAATATTAAAAAAAAAAAATACTTTGCATAGTTTTTTTATTCACATATTCTTCCTTTTTGTAAAATTGAGTTGCGTGTATAACCAAATTATAGATTTAATATTTGTGTTACTACTGAATGTAATTACTTAAGAATTAAGTATCTACTACGGGTAAAATAGTACAAAAATCCATAAGAAAAAATTGGTCCGTTGATGAAACTTGGCAAAAATGTACCATTTGTCATGAAAATGAATAATCAAAAAAGTCCATAAAAATATCTATCAAAGAAGTGTGTTTTTTTGCGTTATAATTTATGGCACCAAGTGCAAAGTTACTGTACGTTATCTGTATTATTGTATTTTATGTGTACTACTCATAAGCACTAATTCGTTTTTAGTAAATATTTTATAAAAACATAATGTTAATATTTTTTTTCTTTGGTGATTGGTATATTATGATTTAAATAAATAAAAATTCTCTTTTTTTGTAATACTCTAGCCTATTACACTTATTGGACATCACAAGATTGTAACTGCCTTAGATTTATCTCATGCTCCCTCTGATGATTTTCTTTGCACGTGCTCATCTGATAACATCATAATTTGGAATTTGTTAGAAAACGGAGGTATGTAATAATTGCTGAATGTAATATACAGGTATGAGATTTTGGAAATATGAAAAAAAAATTTACTCGCTACATTGTTACTACTTATGTTATCTTATGATTCAAACTTTTAAGAATGGGCATGATTTCTGACGACTAGGAATTACATAACAACTCAGAGTTGGAAATTATTGCCTGACACAATAGGTGATTCCACTTAGACCTTTCATTTGACCAACAGTAAATTGAGTGTAAGGATCCCATGCACTGGCCTGCTTAATCTCCGGAACTAATGTACCTTGATTATTTCTTCTGAGAACTTATAAAAAAAGTGCAGTATATGGGAAAATCAGAGAACAAGTTGTATACATCTAAGTAACTGCCAAGAAAAACGAAATTAGATGTCGAAGGAGTATCATGTGCTGCTCTAGGAAAGTATTTTTGACCCTATACATGGAGCCCCCAAATCCTCTTCCAGTTTGTAATCATAGACTTGAGATGCATTGTATTGTGCTATTCTTTATAATTATCTTGCTTCTCACTTGTTAATATTTATGTCTTAAACATTGTAGGCCATCCGACAAAAGGAAAAGTAATACATTCTCACATGGAGCAGCCATTGCACTGTAGTTTTAGCTCAGACACATCAAAAATTGCATTTTCCTTCCCAAATGGAATGTGGATTTTTGATTTAAAGGTATATTTTGTGGATTTCTTAACCTTCAAAAATTGAGTAAGTCTTTAAGTGTTATTGCTAAAGTTAGGTGTGAACTGTATATTTGTACCATCTTAAAAAACTGGGTCTTAATTCAAAATGGGAGTTTAAAATTGTGTATACTACTTATTTAAAAAAATAACCCAGCATCATTTTATAAATTCTACTTTTTTCAAATCAAAAATGAAAATCTTCCACATTTATACATACTTCTACTTTTTTTTTCTGAGAAGTTCTGCTTTTTATACAATTTTATTACACTTAGTGGACTTTATATCAGATTAAATTTGCCTAAAAACTCACCACAAAAAGTTTTCTGGCTGCACCACTGTTTGGTATACACATTAGTAAACCTATATGTATTCTTATTTACTATTTTTGTTGTTCAAATTAATGCTGCATATATTCCTCTTTTTTTACATTTTGACAGTTTTCAACCCTATCAAATTAAAGACAAAATTGCAATCCTCTTTTTGAACACTGGCCCTTTTTATAAGGTAAGGAAATAAAAGTGAGAAATGAACTTCTAAAAACTAACATGGCTAATTCTCAAGAAAAATTACTAATACAGATATCCTTTATTGATTATACCTTATTTATCATAAACTTAAGATGTCATTATAAAAATAAGCAGTTTTTATGGGGAAAAAATTAACTTGAATATTTAAAAAATTATGATTTTTTCATTCTTTTTCAGAAATATTCCTTATAACTTTTTGGGACAAAAATCTTAAATTTGTTGAGTTTTTGCAATCTTTTGTATTACAGGAAAGCAGTTGGTTTATCTCAATTGAAGAGTCCTATTTTACGGTTTTTAAATATCTCAATAACAACAAAATTCTGGGAATCAAAGAAATCTACTTAAAGGTCAGTAGCCAGTATTAAATTTCGACTCTTCCATTTTTGATAAAAGCATACATGACAACAAAATAGCAATATATAATTTTATTTTGCTTTTTTTTTTCAGTCATGGGATTTAAAAATAAATGAGATTATCACAAATCTTAGTATAACACCTGGTGAGCATAAATATTATCTTTACTTATTCACTAATCAATTAATAATGAGGCAATAGATTTATTGAAAGACTTTTAATTTATTCATCATTAAAGAAATACTTTTAATATTATTATCAAGCATATTTCTGCTGAAGATTTCCAAAGTTGATATTTTTATATTTGCTTTCTAAATTTTTTTATTTTTTTTTATTTTTTTTAAGTAGTTATCACCCTTTTCCAACACTTTTATTCTAAATATAGTGTCTGTTTAAATATTGATGAAAAACATGAATCTTTATACCAGATTTAACTACTGTTTTAGTTGTAAGTTTACAAAATCTAACAGAAAAATAAATTGTTGCTATTTTGTTAGTAGAATTTATATTTAATTTTTTTTATAGCTTAGCTTAATCTGTTGAACTAAACTATTAAACAAATTATTTGTATTTTATTTTCAGATATAAAAAATTTTACCATCATCAAGTATTAAAATCCATGCATTATTGTAAAGTCTGGTAACAATTTACAAATGTTTTCAAAGAAAACTTATATTGAAACTGTCTTTGATTGATTCTGTTTTAATGTGCTTCTGATATTGGCCGTTCTTCGATAATTTGTTTGCGTTAAATTACTTTCGATCACATAAGAATATGCATTAGAAAATTACTTCATTTTGTTCACTTGCTCTATTACATTTAAAGTTTTCCTTATGCTTATGAGTGTAATTTAAGAAATTTCTGTAATTTTTTTTCTACAGGACTTCCTACTACATTGTGTATCCATGCTGAAAGTGGAATCATAGTTGTTGGCACAACATGTGGGCATTTGAATGTTTATGGACACAATTACAACCTTATAAGGAATATTCAAATTTGGAAATTATTGTCTCAGTACCAGAAAATTGACTCTAATGATGAAGGTAATACTATTAAAGTTAATTATATTCAAATTATACTTATAAGTTCTACATTCTTAAATCCAAACATTATACATTATACCATTAATAGCAGAGTCGTTGAAAATTTAAATGTTTTTTTTTTTTTTTCAAAATATCTACTCATATAAAACCCAAATTCCTGACTTACTCATTGCTAATTCTCGCACATGCTGCAAAGCTAGAGGGAAGAATTTTGGCACAGTAATAATTTTATTTTCTTTATTAAGCTAAGTGAGAAAAGTAAAAATATTTCATTCAATTATTTTGTAATTAAGCGGGTGAAAGCAGGTAAAGAGGTTATATTTGAGATCTACAGAACCAATTTGAATTGAACTTTTTCCAAGAAATCTTGACAAATCCAGGATGCCAGGAGAACAATTTCAATGTGATATTTTAGGGGCAAAATCTAGAGAAGAGGGTAAAATGTGGTATGCATAACTACGATTCTACTGAACTAATTTAAGCCTGGTTTCTTTTCTCTATTGATATCTTGTCCAATCCAGATTGATAGAAGCCCAATTTCATTCCAATATTTTATGACTAAAAAGATGAAATCATACAAAATAAGGCATGCTCAGGCTTATTCCTATTGGTTTATTGATCAACTCGGAATATAGAAAACGCAACTTCATTCCGAGGATAATATTGCATTTGCGACATTTGAAGACAATAAAAATAACTCAAAATATTTTATTTTTATTGAATGTTTTTAATTTTCTTAAATTTTTACAATAGGGTATTTGACAAATTTTCAAAATATGTTTTAAATAAAAGGTATGCACAAAATAAAAGACACGTATTTTTTCTTTTTTCAAAATAATGCCTCAAAATGCTAAAAATGGCATTTTAAAATGCAAGTAGAAACCCCGCCCCTAAAACGCTGCTCAAAAACCCATCTGTCTGTGTGACGTCAATCTTGCATGAACAGCATCGCAATCGCGAGTGAGTTTCCAGCGCGAAATGTGTTTTTCTTTTGATTTCGTTCCAAGAAATGTCTCACCGGTATCGGTATTATGCAGTACCCCACTGTACAAGTACTTCAATTAAAACTCCGGAAAAGTTGTGTACACATGTGCCCAGGAAAGCAGAAATACAAAAAAAGTGGTTAAATCTTGCAAGAAGAGAATCAACTTAGTTTTCACCACAGACTACGATTCACTTCTGTGAAGGTCATTTTGATGCAAGTAATACTTTATTTAATTTTTTTAAATGTTTTAGCTACACAATATTAAGTTTAAGTACTGATGCACTATTGAAATATTGATTTTTTTTTAAAAAAAAATTTTAATTTTTTTATTATTATTATTTTTTGTAAATTTGAAACCAAAATATTTGTTTTGTTTACATGAATTGGTTTGAAAAAACATTTTTTGTCTGTCATATTAAACTTTAATTACTGTATGCGGTCTGACAGACCGCGAGTCAATTTTTGTAGAATGCTTCCAACCCCCTAAAATATTTAATCTTTGACTTTAAATTAATTTTTCCAATTCTTTGTTACTGAAATTTTAAATTGATCTTCACCAAATTTTTTGGAGCAGTATGAACCATGTGTTGCCCTTGCGCCAAAAAAGATCAAACCACCCAATCACAGCAGTTAACCCTTTATTTACTAAGTTTTTATAATTTTTGCTAACTCTTTTGAATATTTAATGTTTCCAAAAAGAAGCAATCTTGTGCTGTCATTCAATAGGTGAAGAAAAAACTTCATAAAAGTGGACTTCAAAGTCCCTATGGGTTTCAAAGCATTTAAATCAGTACAGTACCATGAGAAATGTAGTACAATGACTGGACTTATAAGTACCGTCAGTAGATAAAGGGTTAAAGGATTTTGTTTACGATAATCTTGTGTTTCTATTCACCTCAATGCATTATTACTTGTCTTTTTCACCTTTTTGTCTTTTATAAATAATATCAGCTATAAATTATAACGAGTGTTCCGTTTCATTCCTTTCTGCGGAGTGAATCGGAATAACATGAAAAAAATCAAAATCAATGTAAGTCACGTTTTTTCCAACATTTTTGGGCTTGAACATTATAGAAGAAGGTAAGACCCACGTTCCTAAATCAAAAATATGTTCGTTAACGATATTATTACACTATATTTTTACTTTGAAAGTTGAAAATTGTTCCTTTTCACTCCATTTTAACAGTACTCAGCGAATTATATTAATTGCTTTTTTTTTTCTTTTTTTTATCCTAATGTTTTTATGATTATTATAACTGTAAAAGGTGTTGTAGTTTTTCTAATTATAAGAACTGTGAGAATTGTTGATACTTACACAAATGTTTTAACATTTCTAAACTCTGCAGAATAAAATTCTGAGCTTGACTTGAAAAAGAACCCCACCAACAAAACATCTATTTTGGGTAAATTCGAAATGTATACCTTTACAAAACCGTCTTTCAATGTTCCAATAACACTTCTTTAAATAAATATTTCCTAAAAGTTAGCTTCAATAGTCATAATTTATATAGTAGGATAAGAGATGAACCAAGCTTTAAGGGGGTCCGTCACATGAAAATTTTTCAGATTATTGATTTCGAGTTTATTACTGTTTATTAAAATATAAATTTATGTCTTTAAAATGATGCCACATTTGTAATTATATCTTATTTATAATTTTTTGAAGTAAACAAAATATAGGTATTTAATGCATGTTTCTTAACTTCAAACCCGAATTTCTCAAAATGCCATTTTTTCATGTTTGGAGGCACATTGCTTAAAATCTATATGACATAAATGCTTGAAATTTTTTTGACATGTTTATTTAATGTATTTAAGTACTTTAACATGGGGAATTATTGATAAGTAGCATACTTTTTTTTTTTTTTAAATAATTAGTCTAAAATTTTATAATTTTTCTTAAACATATTTTTAGAAAATCATAATTATTTTAATTTTTAAAAAATAACGAAAAACTCGTGTTAACGTATTCAAAAGTATCCAAATATTAGATTGCGAAAGTTTCATAATGATTGAAGAATCGGTTATTAAATTAGATGCCCCCAAAGTTGTTGAATTTAACATGGGCTCCTATGGCCATGGTCTTATGGTCAACATTGACGTCACATTCTGGGAGGAGCTTGTCCGAGCGTTTCTGATCACGTGACGAGGAGCTCAGAAAAGCAATTTTTAAAATTTGATTTATAAAAATTTGAGCAATTATTTCGAGTTAAAACTACTTGCATTATTATTATTTCGTTAAATACTATAAATATGCCGCATTTGGTAATTATTTGTTGATGGTGTCAAATACCCTATTGTTAGGATTTTTTCTTTTTATTTAAAATACATTTTGGAGTGGAATAATTTTAAGAAGTTTTTTTGTTGTTTTTTTTCCTTAAATACTAAGCCAAAATAATTTCCTCTATAAACTACAAAAAGTAAAGTATTAAATATTGAACTGGAGGCCCCGACTGATTTCTCATCAGGGGGTTCAACCAGCCAAAAACCCCTAGGAGGCGTTTCTGAAAGAGTACAGCCAAAATGTAACTCTTAAACCCTGACGCCTCCACACCAGAACAATGAGAAATCAAAGAAATATGGTAAAAGAAGTGTACAATGCAATGAACTACAAAATAATCCCAAGAATTTACCCCTTTGAATAATACCTGATTCAGAAATGCCTCCTGAGGGTTTCCGGCTGGTTGAACCCCCAATGAGAAACCAGTCGGGGCCTCCAGTTCAATATTTAAAACTTTACTTTTTGTATTTTACTGGTTATAAGTTCTACAATTGAGCTGCTTTTACGCCAATGTGGACTTGTACTATTATACTTTCATTTTCTAATTCTTTCGCCATTTGATTTTCGTTTCTACGTAAATAAATTTGCTTGTATTCCTCTATAAACTTTAGGTTCCTGTAAAGATTATGGCAGTGACAGCTTCCCTATATTTTCTATGCAAATTTTTAAAAGAACAGATGATCCAGAAGTGAGACCAGAAATGTAATTTACTATGAATATAAAAATTTTATTTGATTATATTTATATCTCTCTCGTAGATAAAGTTGTTACTTACAATCTTACTTTACTATTTATTTACTTTCAATAACTTTTTTGCACTAATGATTACAGTAACTAAATTTGCAATATAATTTTAAGTAACATTATTAAAACAGAGGTACTATTTATTATTTTGCAGCTTCCTACCACAAATTATATACTTACTCATCGTAACAAGTACCTGCATATTTATCTTAAATATTAACAATGAGGACCTTGTGTTTTATCTGGATTTCAATGGTAATTTTTTAGTTTATAATTCAAAACTTTACATTTTATGTTTTATACACCTTATACATCTTTCTCAGTTTTAAAATTATTTCAGATGATTTTGATAAGGGGGTTGTAAATACAAGAATTGGATTAGTAAGGTTTGCCAGCATAGCTTGTAGCTCTGATAACTCTGTGGTATGTTGCGTTTTTTACCTCTCAGTTCAATTTAAAAAAGTTCTATTTCCTTTTGAGTGTAATATTGAATGTTTCAATCTATGTTACTTTGCTTAACCTGATTTATATATCTGTTAATTTAGATGTATGAAACTGCAAATAGGCCCAATGATATAGTATATTGTTGTCTTTATAGTGAAAAGTGCTTTCATTTTTGGTCTGAAATTGTGTTTTGGTTAATTTGAAACAAAAAGAAAAGACCCTATTAAAATTTCATCTCTAAAATAAACTTGCGTAAAAGTACTAACTTCATATTAAATTAGCACATTACTAAGAGAGATGAGTTTTTCCCTCTCTTGAAAATTCAAACAAATTACTTAGCGTGTCTTTTCTGATTGAAAGTTAAATTTATTTACAGTCAGCAAATTTCAAAACTTATATAATCTATCTTAAATTGTTCAAATATGTTATTCAATCACAAGTGTAATATTATTTCTTTGGATATATAGTTATGTTTTTTCATTCTATTATACTGATTTGGAAAAATACACTTGTGAATCTTTTCCTGTTTAGGCACATATTAACGTTATCCCCGTTATGTGTGAATCATTAATTTTGATAAAGCTTCTCCTGAAGGATATTGAACTATCTGATAAAAACAAATCAGAAACTAATTTTCAGAAGCCATCTTTTACATTTCTTAACAGGTATCAACTATATTCTAATTTTGCATGTTTAAAACTGATTTTTTCACAAATTAACTGTTTTATGTTATTCATCTATTAATAGTTACTTTTAAACTACATTGAAATACAAATTTACTACATTGAAATACAAAATTAATGGAATAAAGTTAACAAAATATATTTATAATAATAATTTTATAACTTACATAAACTTTTATTGAGATAGAATTATTTCAGACATATATTAATATTCCTTCCTAATGTTATTTACATAATTTTTATATGTAAGCATTAATATAAAGCAATATTTGTATGTTTGTGCAAAAAAAAAATACATTTCTGTAACATATTTTAGTGTTTCTGAAAGACATGAAAAATCTCTACTTGCATCAAAAATTCAAAATTCTCAGAGAAATAAAAGTAAAATACCCCTTTTATATATCTTCATTATAAAACTGTTTCTATTCAGTACAAATTTTATATACTTTTCTTTTTGTACTAATAAAATTAATTTTCTTGCAGATTTAAAGAAAGCATCATCCAACCTAAATTTACCAGTTACTTTTCATTCTAACATAAAATCATCTGGATATGGAACTTTGCACAAGTACAACAATAAATATTTCTTTTAATATATATATTTCTATAATAATATGTTCTGATTTCTTCTAATTTATGACTGCATCATTTTACACTTTTAATATTTTACAGTAATTTGTTAAGTGTATTTATAGTCCTGCATTTTAAAGTCACAATAATTTAAATAATATTCAAGAGTCTGTCCACACATTCAAGTTAAGATTGGAATAAAGGCACATACAATAAGGAAACGGGGTTGTTCTCTGTTCTATGGGCACATTTTGTTTTCACACAACACACTTTTTATGGACCTCTTCTTAACCAATCCCAGCTTTTAGATGACAATGATGTGTTGTCTTATGAATGATATATTGGAGCAAACTTGGTCACTTTCATATTCCCCTGGCTCTGAGCATGCCTTCAATTGTAAGTGTACAAACAGAAAAGTAGAATCTCATCCAACTCCCATAGTTTCAAAACAGCAGGTAATTAGATCTTTTCTCCATGAATAAATCTGCAATAAAGAAAATCAAGTCTTAGCTGGGCTTAACTTGCCTGTTAGAAAAGACCTTTAGTCATTATTTGAGTGTTATTTCTCTATGTTAAATTTAAAAAAAAGGATTAAAAGTTGTAGCTGTTTCAGAATTTTTCCTTTGAGTGTGCTTCTTTGTCTCACAACGCAGAAACTATTGGATTGATAAGTGTGAAGTTTTGTGCATTTGTAAAGAAATTTTTGGGAATACTGTTCATAAGAAAAAATTTGAGATGCAAACTGTAGTCTTTAAGTAATTGTTTGTGAAAGTAAACAATTTTTTTTTTTTTTTTTTTTTTTTTTTTTGCATCCACCGTCCTTTTCAAAGAAAACTAACTACTATAGATATCTGATATTTTGTAGACACTAAAGTACACGTCTTACTAAAAGACTTAACTTCAACCCCCCCTACTCCTCCTTTTTTTCTAATATTTTGTTGTGGTTCTGAAACTATTAAATATTTAAATTTCAAAAATATGATTTTGAGCTTATGCTATTCATTTGTTTTTTTATAAACAGTGCAAAAGTATTTAAAAAAAAATATTTCTTAATAAATTATACCATAACATAGACTAGATTATCGAGATTCGATTAAAAAATGCAGAGGGCAAACCCCCAGTAATTAAAATAATAGTAGAAACCCATCATAATCGATGGTTGGTTTTTCTTAAAAATAAAGTATTATCAAGTACCAATGAATTATTTATAAAAATGCACATAATTAATATATTTAATATTTCAAATTGTATTTATGCTCTTTTATAGTGACACTCAATAGTAATTCACTTGATGTTTCCTACTACCTAGGCCCGTCACGTTATTTCAACCCAAGATTCTCAAGACATATAAAGTCAGATCTGATTTTCATCTACCAATGAAATTTGAAAGGGATTGTTCATCAGAAGATAAGTATGTGCACAAATTGTTCTTATGATTTATTTTTATACCAGAAAATAATATCCTTCTTTAGAAAATAACTTTATATCAAATACAATAAATGAAAATGCATTTGTGTTTAAATACCACTACAAAATTGCTTCACAAACTGTAAAATACTATTTAAACTGTTTATAAGACAATTCTTTAAAAGCTAAATTACGCAAACATACGTTTAAATATATATACTTTTACAATTTGGATGTATCTGTGCATGCATGTTTCAAGTTTCTAAACCTTTTCCTCATGCATATAATTTTGCGATTAATAAATAATAAGATTGATGGATGATGTATTTTATATTTCAGAAATATTTTTAAACATAATGTAGCCCCAACACATTTTGAAAAGCTTGTATTTTTTGACAAAATGAAAACCTTTGAAAATCCAATGGTGTCATCTCTTCAAATATCAGGTATATTTTTTTTAAAAATTCATATTACTTGAAATTATCAATTTCCTTTGTAGAAATATCTGTTTCAACCCAGTTGGTATACTCTGTTTAAATAATTTGAAATTGAGTGTGCTTAAAAATGTTCAATACTTTATATTCCTAAATTCACTTAATAGCATAAACTATCTAAAATGGTGAACATTATATTAACACCACATCGTACCTTGAAAAAATTAAGAATTCTTATTATACTAAAGAAATTTAAAGTATTATATTTTCACAAACAGAATCATCAAAGCATTCTCTGTGGCTTTTTTTTTTTTTATGGGTAATGTTATTTTTTTCTAGAAAAATCCTCCTGTGTGTTGATGTCGTATTTGAAATAATATTAAAATTATCTTAATATATTTGACAATTTGCTTTTATGTTTGTTTGTTTTTTTCTTGTAAGAAGTACATGTTATTTGTTGCATATTTCCACAACCTACTTATATCGAACATCTTACTTCATGCACATTTTCATTGAAAAAGACATATGAGCACAGTAAAAGATTATTTAGAGTTACAATAATTAGAGCAAATTATTTTAATAATTAGAGAAATGAGTATACTATACTCATCAATGTGCATTCTCCTAATTGTATTTTTAGTGGATGGGAAATATGCTAGCTGCACCTCTTCTGACGGTTCTATTGATATTTTGAAGTTGGGAAAGAAGCAAATTAAAATGTTCCACACAATAAATGGTTTGTAATCTTTCACTAGCAAACAAGCATTTTATACATGACATTCATTCCTACTTTAGTAATAAAATGAAATGTTTCACCTGTACATTAATTTTTACTTAACTTCTTTCTACAAATTGAACTAGCATAACTGCCATACTCTTTAACTTATTTGCAGCTCATAAAGGACAAGTAAAGGATGCAAAGTGGAGTCATTCAGAAAAATTATTAATTAGTGGAGGTAAAGATAAAACAGTGAAAATATGGAATCTTGAAAAACATCAGCCTTTATTAATTATAGGTCTCAATAAAGATGCTATCACAGGAATGACAAAGGTTTGTTTTAAGCAATAATATTGTTTAAAATAATTTCATAATAGCAATTTAAATCAAGAGAATTCATCGTGCCTTTACATTAGACTTTATTTATGGTACGCTTTGAACCACAGATTACTTTCTTGTCATCAGTTTTATTTAATATTTTCTGTTTTTATAGAGTAAATTCGTCTTTGAAGATGCCATTGAGCAAGCTCAGTTCTACTATCTTGACCACTTCATTTTAGTGGCTACAGGAAATAATGTCTATTTATTTGAATATGTTATAAATATTGAAAAATCTGGTATAAGAAAGTAAGTCATAAAAGTATTTGCTTTATTGAAAAAAATGTACATTCTATCAAATTTGCTTGCTTTAATTTAATACTTTTGTTTATAAGGTGCTTAGTGTGTATAGGTGTAAAATTTGCTTTACTTTATATGCCCTATTGACAGGACAAAACTATTGATATTAAAAATTATAACTCTTATGCATTGTAGCTTTGTTAATAAAAGTTCTGCAAAGTTGGTAAAGAAAATTCCTTTGAATATGAAAAGAATAACAAGCCTTGCAGCCATGAATCAGTTCTTTTCTAATATCCTTTACCTTATGCTGAATTTTGCAACTTATAATCATCATGCTTTTTTCATTAAATGCTATTAAATTTGATATATTCTAAAACCTAATCCTTAAATACTTTATAAATAACACATTTTAATGCTTTGAGCTAGTTTTTTCATCTTTTTATTCTTTCTCTAATAAGGAATGAGCAATTTAGATTGTTTACTTTTTTATTAACTTACTCCTTATGCTTTAACCTTTAACTATTCCAAAATATTGTGCTTTGTGTTGGATCTTCTAAATATATTGATGTTATGGATATGACCGTTGGAAAGGTGGTAGCTCATATGGAAGATACTAGTAGTAGACCTCCATATCTTATTTCTCTTAATGAAGTGAGTAAATTAATGTTCTTAATATAAAACTTTTTTTTTTTTGCTAATACTTTGTTGCTTCTAGTATTTAAAAAATTTTATAAAGCAAGGATTTTTTTAGCAACTATGTGAATGATAATTTTGATACATATTAACATTTATTAAAAATTATACAAGTAAAAAAAAATTCAGCAATAGTTTGATCAGAACTGAAATATTCTTGAGCAACTTGTTCAACAACTCATTGGTGATTAATTTTAATATAGTTTGATGTATTACTTTAAGGGCTCTCCGTACTCCTCGCATTCACCTGCTATGTATGACCTATTCCTAACAGCCTCTCAATATGATGGCATTAAAATATGGGACTTGAGAACTAACAGGTAGGTAACAAAGATTTTTGAAAATAAAGAATAGGTTTATTTTTTATTTATGTGACACTATATTTACTCATTATTGTACTGCATGGATATTTTCCATGTCTCTACCCTGATTTAAAAAGGACCGATTTCCAAAGAGTTGATAATGCTTGATTCATCAATTATTCATATATTTTGTATATAAGAAGGGGGATAGTATCTTCCTCTTATCCTTGCCAAGTTGGACAAATAGGGTAATTTTTTTCTCTTAAAAGTCTTTCTCTAAATAACTATTTAGTGGAAATAAGCAGGTTGATTCTTTGAAGATTAATTTTTTATACTTGTGTACATATAATTCAAATTCCTTCTTTAAAATTATTAATCAATACAGACAAATTTGAAGCAATGTTATGAACTATATATTAATTGTTAAATTACTAAATCCACTAGCCAATTTTATAAATAGTGACTTTTATAAGATACTAGCAGTGTGGCCCCGCTCTTCTGGGGACCTGTTGAAAGACATAGAAGTTTACATTTAAGAAAAAGTTGAATGGATGTAGTTAGGGTCGTTTGACGATTTTTTTCATTTAACGATCAGAAAAATCGCAAAAATCAAAAACACGATAACTAAAAGAAAACTAAAACATAAAAAATAATAAAATAAAGTTCAAATATAAATATTATGGGTAGTCTTCCGTTAGGCCGTTACCAAGCCTAAATGTTTAAACATATAAATGACGTAGAAATGTATCGCCATTTCTAAATGTATAAATTACAAATTATTTGAAAGTTAGTTTGGATTATTCAGACCTTCCTTTTGGCGATTTTGACCTGGTACCCGGCTAACTGAGTAGTACCAACTTATGTTAAAATATAAATAATAATAAAATAAAAATATAACTGAAAATAAAAACCGTTGCGAGAAACCACATTTATCTGTAAAAAAGCACTTACCAAAAGTAGTTCATCTGAACCAAAAAAAAATTTGTATTCTTCAAAATATTTTTGTACACAGATTAAAAAGTAGTCCCATGCCCAATCTCTTACCAACTTCATAATTACGACCAAACTAAATCACCAAAAAAATGAAATACTAAGTTTCTGTAAGATAGTCTGGTTTAAATAATAAAATATGTTTAATGCAAAAAATGTATTTAAATCTAGATTAAATAATATGGAACTTGGATATATAGTATTAAAACATTTTTCAAAAAATAAAAAAAAAGGAATTTTGATATTCTGGGTAAAGGAAACGAATAAATATTTACCAGGAAATAAAAAGAAAAATTAACAAATGTTGTAATGATTTGAAAGTTTTCGGTGAATTTCAATAATTTTAGCTGTTATGTTTACACTCGGATTATTAGGTAGCATTATGCTAAAATCGCTCTTATGCAGAACGTCAATTTACAGTAAATATATGGAAAATTATAATAATATTCAAACCTCTTGTAGGACAGATGATTGTAGTTCAGAAAAATAAGGGGGACCTAAAATAACTTTTGGTTTTATTCTGATGTAATAAAAAAATATCTTTGCCATTCCAATATTATTTTTTTTTTGTGTCGTTGAATTTTAATGAAAATAACTTTTAATCAAATTTAAAAGTTGTTCTCTACAATCTTCGTGTACTAAAGCTTCTATATACCAAATTTCACACCTCTAGGTGCAAAACTGTGGATTTGTATAAGGTTCAGACGTACAGACAACTCAGTTTTACATATATAGATAAATTGTGTGTAACCGTATATTTTTTTATTTTCTTAAGGCATGTTCTTAGTTATAAGGAGCACAAAAGCCGTTCGTATCCCTGTTCTGCTAACTTTTCTCCATGTGGCAAATATATTGCAACTGGTAGTGAAGATAAATCAGTAGGTGGTTTTGTTATTATACCAAGTTATTCTGTTAATGTATGAAATTTTTTAAGTCTTAATTTAATTCTTAATAAATGTTATGTTTGTGAAACATGTGATTTTGTAATACAATTACAAAATCGCTCTATAAATTAAATTTTTAGTGTGCACAATAATGAAAAAAAGTAAACTAATGCTCCTAGCATTAAGAAGCACAAGAAAATTTTATAATTTGCCTCCATTCCTATAGACGATTTATTTTCGTGTCTTTAGAATGCTGCCTGCAATTCATTTCTGAAATTGAAGATAACTTTTCTTTAACATTCTGTATGTAAGAAGCATTAAAAGAATAATCAATCATTTTTAAAAATTCTTAATTCTTTTCTTTTCTAGTAATTTTATGAAATACTTATAACTGCTTTTGGTAGTCATTTTGCAAAATGCCAAATCCCTATTTCTAGTCTAGCTACAAAATGCCTAAGAATTTCTATCCTGTAATTTTAAAAAATCCCTAGAAAAAGAATTAATCAGGATTGGAAATGTTCTCAAAAATATTAAAATTTGCTTCCCACACTTATTTTAATAAACTGATTGGTCTAAAAAAAATTAGTGTCTTTGAAATCACCAAATTTCATATTGATGATTTAGTATTAAATTTAGTTTGATAGTTAATTTGATTTTCATCATATTTTTTAGGTATATATTTATGATTTAAGGCAGTTAATGCATGTACATAAATTAAGTGACCAACAAACAGATGTATTTACTAGTGTTGCATTTTCGTCCCAATCTCAGGTATGTTGCATTTATTTAATTTATAACCAAATTATCAAAAACAGTTTTTTGTTCCTTAACACATTCGCTGCCACCAAAATTTATGTATCCATCTTCAGAAGCCGAATTTAAAAAAAAGTGTCTTAATGATTAAAAAATTTTCCTTATATTTTAATAGTAAAACCAGAAAAAAAGGGTGAAAAAAACACAGCACTAAAAATATATAAATAATGCTTCATTAACGTGCCTCAAAAACCTCATCGTTCAACCTCCAAATCCGAACTAAAAATAAAGCAGTTTACTCATCATACTCGATCGTCGTCCCAGAGCTTCGCCGGCATGGGTGGTAGCGCCATGCTGACGCGCCAGCGGCAGCGAATGTGTTAAACACATTTGATCATTTATTTAAATACATTTTAAAACAGCTTATTATTTTTGTTTTATTAAGTATTTAGATATATTATAGCATAGTTGTATTATATTTTCTATGAATGTGTTGTTTTTAGTATTCAAGAGTCAAATTTAATAATAACTATTTTGTTTATCGTTCACAGCTGCTTACTTCGTCATTAAATGGACTCGTATATTTTTACGGGCAAATTGACTAACCAAGCATCCAAAAGAGGAATTTTGTAGTAAATAATTTTGTTTGTTTTTTTGTATAAGTGACAGAAAACATTGAATATGTTTAATATTTGTATGTCATGATTTTGCAACAGACAGTAATTTCTATAAAGTGTAAATACTTTGTACGAACTACAGGATGTAAAATTAGAGAATAAAAACTGAATAAATGAATCTGATTATTTTAGGGTGTTTTTTTTTGTTTTTTTTCCTGCTCAAGACTAGTAAGTTAACTTCATACAACTTTCAATATTCTTCATGATTGAATGTTGATTAATTTTTCACTGAATCTACTTTTTTATTATATTATATTAATTTGAAAGTGTAATTTGATTTATTTTTGGCATAATATAAAGAAAAAAAGTTTCTTGTAATTAATATATGATGAAAAAGTGACCATAAGCAAAATTTATTCTACAATCCTACATTTTAAAATACAGCTAAGCAATATTTAAGAAATCTTTCTTCAAAAACAATATTGGGTTTCCCCAAAGATCTTGAGTTTTATGCAATTGTACTTCCAAATCATTTTAAATTGACTGTAATCAAAAAATAAAATATAGTTGATGTAGTGGAGTGTGAAGTTTCAGCATAAAATCTTAATAGATTACTTTTTCTGAAACTGTGCATGAGAAAAATTCTTTCAATCAGGAGGTATTAATCCGAATTCTGATTTAAAAAGTGCAGTAGAATCTTTGAAGTTTAAACTAAACATTCCTTATTGTTTTCAGAAACAAACAAGGAAATATCTGGTAGGGTGAGCATTGGTTACCACTTCATATATAATTTTTTTCCTATTATTACATCAATAGCTATAAAATTAATTGCTCCGCTTACAAACCCCCAAATTTTTTGACTACGCATTACTTCAAAAAATTTCAAGAAAAATACCTTTTTCAGTAAATATCAGTTCAATCATAAAAATGTCCCTTTCCTTGATAAATTCATAAAATGTACACAGTTAGTACCTGGATAAGAGCATCCCAACATTAGATGACAAGTTAATTGTGGATTGATGTAATTCTGAATTTTAACACAACTTATTAATTGAGTAGTTGTTTGATTAAAATCAATTCTAACCACGTAAAGTAATGAGCCCAAGTAATATGAAATCTAAATGAGAGGGGAAAAAATTGATTTTCGAAAGTCCAAAAATCTAAAAGGATTAAGAAATGCTCTGAAAGAAATAATTAAAATGCACATGTCGACAATCTGTAAATTAAAATGCTCATGTCGACAATCTCTAAATGGGATAACTTAGCATTCAACCTCATACGTAAAAGATTGAATGTGAAATTCATAAGTATCAAAATTCATTCTCGGACAATATCAACTAAAAACCACAGTTACGACTCGAGGCGCAATTGTATAAAGCTATAATTTCTTTAGAGCTGCTAATGCTGGAATTGACCCAAGATTGTACGCAATTAATATACAAAATGGAAATTGGAAAAACTGCATTTTAATAGTCATTTATACGATTTTTTTGTTTTAAAACAATAAATTTATTTTTTTATAATACTTTTAAAGGAACGTTCATAATTAAAACTTATATATAAGTAGACAAAATTACAAATCAACCATTTTCATTCTCATAATCACAAAATATCACAAGACCATTTTTAGCATGAATGACGTCACAAGTAATTATACTATAACCTTTGCTTCTGAGGTCACAACCATGTAAATTATATTAGTGTTTGATTATGATTAAAATATAAATCTCTAAAAAACTTTTTGGTTTGTCAAATTTCTATTTGAAATCAAAATATTTCAATCATAAACTTCCTTTAAAATAAAATTTAGATTTCTCTTTATTAACTGTAACTGTGTGATTTAATACTCATTGATTTGTTTACACTTTTACGTTGTAATAAAGCTGACGTAATTTCTAAATTTCAAAATGTTTCGAAATATTTATAGATTGAACAGAAGTCTTAAACGATTAACTCCTTCTTTCAGTACTCAAGTATCAGAAAAAGTATTGAATGTCCCTGAAACCAAAGTGAGTCGCTTGTCAAATGGATTGCAGATCGCCACCGAAGACTCCGGAATACCAACATGCACTGTGGGTCTATGGATCGATGCCGGAAGCCGCTACGAAACGGAGAAAAACAACGGCGTTGCCCACTTTTTAGAGCACATGGCTTTCAAAGGAACTTCTAAGAGATCTCAAACTGGCCTGGAATTGGAGGTGGAGAACATGGGAGCCCATTTGAACGCTTGCACATCCAGAGAACAGACCATATTCCAAGCCAAATGTCTGACAAAAGACGTAAAGCAAGCCATCTGTATCTTGTCAGACATCATCCAAAACAGTAAGTACGGAAAGTCTGAAATTGAAGTTGAGAGGGGTGTCATTCTACGAGAAATGCAAGAAATCGAAATGAACCTCCAAGAGTTGGTATTCGACCATTTGCATGCAGCTGCATTCCAAAATACAGCTTTGGGTCGTACTATCCTTGGACCAATTGAAAACATCAAATCGATATCTCGTAAAGATCTGGTCGATTTCAAGACCAATCACTACGTCGCCTCGAAGATGGTCTTGGCTGGTGCTGGCGGAGTTGACCATAACCAATTAGTCCAACTTGCAGAAGAATATTTTGGATCGTTACAAAGCCATGGTGCAGATGGAGCAGATTTCTTAGAACCTTGCCAGTTTACTGGTAGTGAATCTCGATTAGCTGATGAAACCATGCCATTAGTCCATGCCGCACTTGCCGTAGAAGGATGTGGTTGGTCCAACCCAGAAAGCATACCTCTACTTATAGCTAATATTTTGATTGGTAATTGGGATAGATCTCATGGAAGTGGAGGCAACATCTATAGCAAATTGGCAAACAATGCTGGAGCAAAGAACTTATGCCATAACTTTCTTTCGTTCAATACTTGCTACAAAGATACAGGGCTGTGGGGAATTTATCTTGTGTCTGATGGAAAAACTTTGAATGACATGATCTTTTCGGTGCAAGAAGAGTGGAACAGACTTTGCACATCTGTCACTGAAGAGGAAGTTACCAGGGCAAAAAATTTATTGATGACCAATTCGTTGCTTTTATTGGATGGATCTACTCCAATATTCGAGGATATTGGTCGTCAAATGTTGAATTATGGTAGGCGAATACCCTTGACGGAAATGGAAGCTCGTATAGAGTTGATTAATGCTGATGTAGTTCGGGAAGTATGCACCAACTACTTAAAAAAGAAACCTCTAACTATTGCTGCAATAGGTCCGATAGAGAAAATGATGGATTATGGTACTTTGCAGAGAGGAATGCTTTAGTTATTCTTTGTGTACATTTTTAATGCATCAGAAGAACAAATTTGTTATGCTTCCTGCTTAACTGATATTAATATGCAGTTCCATGTTGGACAGCAATCATTGCATAACTCATCATCTTGTGTGTTAATAGTTGTATAATATTTATTAATTTTGCTACCAAATGACTTTATTTCAAAGTTCTGTTTTAATTAATTAAATACTTCATAAATTAAAAGTTTCTATCGGTGAAATCAAAAAGGTTTATACTTAAGAATATTACGATTGCCAGGATAGTTTTTTTGAAAAACTAATCTGGTTTTGTTTTCAATTATAAATTGAGGATTATAACAGCTGATTTATTAAATGGATTGTATTCTATCATCCTTCAAAATTAACCAAGAACTATTTAAAACCAAATTGGTCATTGTATAGAATTTTAAAATATTTGTTCAATAAAATTATCGTAATGTTTTTATGTTGTGTTTATTTTTCGATTTATCTTATTAACATTAATCAATATTAATAGTGAAGTCAAAAGGGTCTCGGTTTCTAATTGCTTTTAAATTAGAGATCGGTTTTGTTATGCTTTGTTCACCACTCGTTCTACTCTCCATTTTTACAAATGTAATTTTGGCAAATGTTCAAAGTTACGAATGCATGCTATGAAACATTTGTATAGAAAAGCATCATAATTCCTTTGTTCAGTAACAAAATAGTGCAGTAAGGTAAATGCATGTTCATAGTTTAAAAAAGGAAACAAGATTAATTTACATGTATTTAAGCTTCTCGAAGTCGCATCCTCAGATGACATTACACAATTGACAATGGTGATGAATTGGGGGATTGTAATTTCTTCGTGTTTATTTTGTTATGTGTGCAATATCGGATAAGCTTATTTCTAGAATGCTCTACCAATTCATTTTTCACTTTTGTGCAACCAGTTAATCAAGTTTTACCTTTTCAGCAGTTTTGTTGTGCCTATTTTCTGACTAAATAAATGAATTTGCTCAGCAATAATAATGGGTAGATTAACCTTTTGCAAAGATGCAGTAACTGAAAGTAACTTATTTTAGCCCAATTAAATTTCTTAAATTGGGTAAAATAGATTCATGCCCAATTAATAATTGCAATAGATTTTAAACTCTCCAACTTTTGTTTAGCTGATACAAATAAGGACACCTAACTCAGCATTAATACGCTCTGCTCATGTTATTTGGTAGAGTGATTAATAAAACCTACACTACAGAAGCACTTTTTAGTTAGATAAAATAAAAATTTCCATTCAAGAAAATATTTTTAGTGAATGCTTTGTGCAAGTTTAAGCTTTCCTGTATTGGTTTATAAAAAAATTGGTATAAAACAGTTATTGTTAAAAGATCTCATTGTGAAGCTTATGTCAGCTTTAAAAGTGTTCTTCCTAAACTTTGCTAACACTATTATAAGAACCTAATTTTATAAGACTGAAAGAATAATTTCATCAATTCCAAAAATAATTCAAACTCCAATGTAAAGATATTAATGAAGAAAATACTTCTATATAGATCTTAACTCCAGAAAATATAACTTTAACCAACTGCAGTGTTAATATGAGATTAATTTTTTTCTTAAAAGTATTTTTTCCCCTCCTTTTAATAGGTTAACAATTCTGTCACTTAACTATTTACATAAATTAATACATTTTTGACATTCACAACACAAAAATGATACTTTTAAAGCAGTTAAATTTCTGACAAAATGTGTTTATTATTAAAAAAAAATTGGAATCAAGAAACATGACGAACTTCAAATATATATATGTCCTTACTACAGTACAGTAGGTCTCATGTTGCAAGACTGTCAAACCCAAAATGTGAAAAGCTTTTAACTAGTATACTTATAAACACTTACAATACTTATAAACATAGTTCTTGAAAGCCTTCAGATAATGGTCTATAATAACCCCCCACCCCCCAAAAAATAGCCATGTAGGTTTGTTCAGAACACAAACTTTGAGACAGCTGAATTTAAATACTTGTACACATGAAGTACAATTTTCAAACCTCTATCGGGACTACTAACTGCACATATCTCATCAATTGGATCTCCAAACTTACAATTTATTTCAATAAACCTAGTTACAAAATTAGCCATTTTCAAAATTCATATGCCTATCTTAGCAGAAATTATTGAATTTTGAAATATACACGGAGGTTTATCACATATATCCCGTTTCAAAATCTTAATTTCGTTGCACTCATACAAATATGACGGAATAAATTTATGCACAATACAAAAAATAGAATATATTTACAAATGCACAATAATTTTGGAAGTATACATAGTTATAATAAATTTAGATGGATCAAATTATAGCCTAAGTAGTATAATGTAAGCCAAATGTGTGAAGAAAAACATCTACACCCAATTAAAAGTTTAGAAAAAAATATTACAAAGTTTTTATTTAAGTATTTTTACACACTTCATTTAAAATAACTGCAGTACAGCAAAAATACAAACAAAGGAACATCCATTTAACTCACACAAGCCATATATCAAAAACATTTCTATAAAATTCACTATAGAAATAAAATGCTTCTCTCACCACGAATACAGCACAAGACAATATATAGTTCTCTATCCTAATCAAACTCCTGGTGAACTTAAGTGATTTAGTATCACAGATATATAAATTAATCCAAACTTAAAATGTATTTCATTAGCTCAAATTAGGTTTTGTGACCAAATATAATTATAAGAATTGTAAAGTATATACATTTCAACAAGTTAAACATCCAATACTTTAATCATTTTATCCTGCATTTAAAGAATTCTAAACATATAGAAATAGAAAACAATTGCACTAAGGAAAATCAAGTTAAAATAAAAAACATTTTATTAAACTTCAATTCAATCATATACTAACAAATTGGTTAACACCTTGCAAACTTTCAACATACACCAAACTAAGAATGTGTTTCTCAAAACTAAACATTAAAGGCACACTTGATATTTGATTTATAAAAAAGTACTATCAATAAAAAATAATTGAATATAAGAATATAGTTAATTACAGTTCACCTTTGCTGGTAATTAACAAAATGTTTAGACTGTTTTTTGTTTTGTGGATAGTATAATTAGAATTGAAAATTTAAACATTTTATGAAGTAATAGAATAATTAACAGTTTTGCTGACTTGAAGAAAACTATACAAATTAAGTTCAAGGTCAGAAAAAAATGAAAATTAGTTAGAATTTTAAAACTCTAAAGATAAAAGCATGTTTTATCCATCTGTATGTGTTTTATATAACAAATAAGACATTAAGAAATCATTACTGTGCTTTTAAAATATGTTTCTCAATTCTTAGCACAATTTTAACTACTAATTCAGTTGCAATATGCTGCTTAAAAACCTGAGGAAACTGGAGTGAGCTTTGAATCAAAATTAATTTAAATTTCACAATTCACCTAAACCTATATTCTCAAGAAAGTTAAAATTATTGACTTTAAGCATAATACAAATATCATGTAGTGAAGTAAAAAGTCTGGTAATTTCAAAGTTTTTACCAAATTCTTCCACATCTCCCTTACTGTATTCGAATCAAGTGGAAAGACTTTGAGCAGTAGACCTTGCACAAATTATAATACTACTAAATTAAAAAAACTCATTCAGTCAGTCCTTAATTAGTAAATATACAAGATATTTAGCTGCTTTGCATGAACCCTACAGTAACCATGCAAACAAATTGAGAACTGAAATGAGATTCTAGTGTGCATAGGCAGGTTTTTATCTGTACCAAAAGTATAGAAAACATCACATAGTCATCTTATAGTCAAGCATATGGTACTACACAATGGACAAAATTATAGATTAATGAACATTGTTGACAAAGAATGTTTGTTCTACAAGAGGAGTCTTTAGATTTTAATCGAATTTTTTTGAGTTAACATTACATTTTGTTGAAGTGTGATTGACTTTCCTCTTCCTACAAGCTTTTCTTTTCATCCAAGTACAATGTCAGTCAAAATATTACTTCATAAAATAAAATAAATGATTTCTTATCTCTAAATTTGAATATGTTCTAGTGCAGTGGTTATAATAAGCCCTGAAAAGGGTCACATGTTTCAAGACTTTTATGTAACAGAAAAAAATCTAGATGGAAAATATCACTAATGAATTTTATTATCGTGTTTTGCAAATTGGTAATTTAGGTCATTTCCGGTTCAGAATTTCTTTTGTATAAACAAAATAAAACTAAAAAAAAAAAAAACTTAAAAAAAAAAGTAATTTTATTTTAATTTTTTAAAATTTTTTTTTGCCTCAATTAGATTTTAGGTAAGGCAAAAGGAATTTCTTTAATTGGCAAAAAAAAAAAAATTTTACTTGTTTTTAAATTAGCATTATGATTTAGACAGAAGATTTAATATGAGTATTCAAATTCTAAAACTAGCTTTGTACACTTAAAATTTATTTGCATAAAAAATTAAAAGAAAAACTTTTCTTCTGCCAATGTAATCTTAACAATTCTCTATAAAATTTAAACGTATTCTTATGTTATGCAAGATTAGATAGAGAAAAAATTTAGAACAAAATTGTGGTCTTTGTACTCAATGTTTACTTCATGTACGTATCTGATTTTGGACAAATATACATTGCTTGGCTCCTGTTAGTTGGCTGAGGGGAAAGCACAAACAAACCGGTTTGACCCAGTAGCTGAGATTCGAAAAAGGTCAGAATCATTGTACCCTCATATTGGACAAATAGCCAGAACCAGACAGTGCGTTGTTCTCTAAAGAACGCAAAATAAATATTATGTACTTTAAAGAACATAACATTGTTTGAATAAATCATTTCTAGTCATGAGAAGTTAAGCTTAGCATTCAGTTTACTTTACTGACTAAGTTTTCTTTACTTTACTGACATCTTTACAATCATTTAAAAAACATCTCTTGTAAAAAAAATTAAACTTTTAAATGCATAATGATTGCATAACAAAATCTGAACTAGTAAAGTCTGCTATGCTAACTATCTGAAGGAAATACAACTTTAAAAAAAAAATCTTATTCCTAACTTTGAATTTATTTTTATAACTTAGCTATAATTTATATTGCTAAACACAATTATAACCTTTATTACGCAACTTAATTAAACATCCATAATCAATCATTCATATAATATGTATACATGTTCAAGTCTTTAAGAAAACTTATTCTCCCAACACAGTTTCATAAATAAACTAGATGAAAAAATATGAGAGACATATGCCCATGTGCAGTACCAACACCTTGATTATATATTGCAAAGTTATTTGCCAAACAAGCTATCAAATGAAACGCTGATCATACAAATTTTATGGCAGCCTAGATGGTCCAGCTACTATCAAGCAATTACAAGCGAAGCTGCAGCATAGCTCACAGAGGAGTCATAGTTGTTAAGGCACTTGCTGGACTGCGCATACTTCAGGAATTTCAGGACAGGTTTGATCCCATTTCCTTGTTGCTGAAGAGAAGATACAGCCTGAAAAAATAGCCTTATTTAGTACAGAAAACCCAATAAGTTGCAGGCATCAGTGGTGGTTCGTGGTCAAAAATGTTAATGCAGCCGGAACAGTGACCCTCCTCACTTCCCACATTCATTCATGACTTAACCTTAACCTTTTGCTTGCTGCGGGTGTATGTATACGTCTTGCTAAGTCGATGAGTTACCTGCGCTGGGAGTATATATAAGCCTTTCCAAAGTACAATTGATTGCATTGCAATCTTAAAATTTTCAAAACAATTTACTGTTAAAATGGTGCTAAACATTTCCTAAGACCATTTTGGACATCATCCTGTGATACAAATAATATTTTCTTACATAAATTTGCATAGTAATAAAAAAAATTCAAATTTTTAATTTTGAAAATTTCAAAAAAAAATTTGCTCTTAAAATTGTTTTAAACATTTCTTAAGATCATTTTGGCCGTCATCCGGGGTTAAGAACCATATTTTGTTACTTAAATTTATAAATATACATAATTGTAAAAAAATCAAGTTTTTTAATTTTTTGTATAACTACACGTGCTTATGTGAAAAACGGTGGCACTGTGGAACAAGTCTCAGTAAGTTGTCTTCGGCAGGTAATTGGATTAATCACTCAAAGTTTCCCTTTAATATTTACAAAATAATATGAGAAAAAATAACTTATTTTAACTTACTACTTATAATGGGTCCCCATATTTCAAAATGGTTCAAGTATAAGTTTTAGAATTAACTTAAGAATGAACAAGAAAACACATGTGTAACGTATCACGGAAAGAATTTCCGTTTCGTGGAGAAATTTCTAAGAAATGCTTGTTTTTTCCCACCCACACACAAGCCAATCAGTACATCGACTTTACAAGTACAGCCGAAGTTGCAAAAGTATGGAGGGAGATTCCATACTAGCAGTTGTTTCCATGGCAGCAATGTAGCCCTTTTGGTACTTTCACTCTCTGGCTGTACTCGCTCGGCCATCGTAAGATTTAGTTGATTTGAATGGGGGGGGGGGTCCTCTCAATTGTCCATTGTGCAACAAGTTTGCAATTTATCAGATTTTTTTACATAATGTAGAAATTCATCTTCATTTGCAATTCTAATCTACATTTAAGAAAATAAGTAAAATAAATTATCAAAGTTGACTAGCAATTAGTAAATTTTAAACTAATAATTTAGATAAAACCTGGCTGTACTTGCTGTGCCTCACGAGTCTCCACTGATAAGCATAAGTTAGCAGGAGGTGGAGACTTCAATGTTTTTATATTTCAGGAATTAGTTAAAAAATAAAATCCATTGTATATTTAAAAATCATACAGATAACTTTGAAAACAGTGGCAGCAATTATCTGTTAAAAAATACCAAGAGTAGGAGGAAATCTTCAAAATTTAGACCATGCAATCTTTGGAAATTCTTTAAAGTTCAAAAAGTAGGTGGAAGCCCTCACCCACTCTCCTAGTAATAAATGATGGTAATTTTGCTAATATTCCTTACAAGCATTGCAAAAAATTTAATCTATGCACTGGTTACATTTTATATTGTATTCGATAAAAAGGTGCCAATAAGGAACTCTTAATTATCTAAGGAACCTGAAGCTAATCCCTAATGATTAAAATAGAAAATCATATAGCTATCCAAAGGTAGGCAGAACCTCAGGCCTAGACTATTGCATATTAATCACAATATTCACTACAGAATAACAAGTGTATACTATACTTGCAGTGCATATTACATATGACAAACTGTTATGTTTAATTTACTTAACAAGACTGCAGCAGTCGAGCATTATAAGCTTCCTTTAAATTATTGGAAGAAATTAAGCAGTAAAACAGTGAAGTCCTGAGTAACAGGTCTAGTCCACAAAAGAAGAAACTGGATCAGACACACACTTTGTTTTATAATGTAGATCTTGAATCTTAAAATAATTAACTGTGTAAAGAGAAACACTGGGAAATGCAGATAGTCCAATAAAAATGAATCATGGCATATGAAACTTAAATTTGCAATAAAAAATATAAATACATACATTAAGTAGAACACCAATTGGATGACGGCCACATATTGTGTTCCCATATTTCTTCAAGTAGGCAGTGAAGCCTGTTGGAGACATCTCTTCAATGATATTCATTCCCTGAATGGTGACAAAATGCAGGATTGGTTCCATATTCAAACAAAATAATGTTTGTGTTAATGAAAAACATAACTTGTGAACTACAAAATTGTTTTCTAAAACTTAATTTTTAAAATTAAGTCCATTCAATTTCTGTTTTTATGCTTAATAACTTTTTTATTCCTTTGAATGGTTATGAGTTTTAAGCAAAAATGCTAATAATTGTATTAATTATTGTATAAATATATTTCCCTCTAAATAATTTAAATGAAGTAACATTGAGATCTTTAAATACAATCCAACATGTTCATGCACAGATTATTATATGTGCATTAACATTGGATGCGCAAACTGTATTAGAGTGAAACCTGAGGGCAACAATATTCTTTCAAAGTCGTCACATTATCGTTATGAATAGTCTAAATGCACAACAATAACCTGTGTATAACAATATTTTTTCCTATGTCCCTTCGATATTATTTTAGACAGGTTTTACAGTATATTGTATTTTATTCAAAGGTATAATGCTATGTTGAATAAATAGAAAAAAATTAACTAAAAGAATTCCTTTATTAGCAGAAAATACATATTCGTTGCAGTAGCAAATAGCCCCACATAAGTACTAACATAGAAACTAGCGCAAAAACTGCCAGTTAAAGAACATTTTTATACATACTGCATATAAACCTAAATATGTTAAACCATTAAACTTGGAAATTTACAGTCCAAACTGAAAACCTGAGCTTAAGACACCAGTGTGTATAAGAAAACATGGCACAATTTACAACAAAACAATTAAAGATAAAATGACAAGGAAGTAAAAAGCCTTACCATTTCATCCAATTTTTCAATTGACTGATAAATTTGACCCCAAGATTTGTCATAGTACTGATAATGAAACTGAGCACCTGGAAAAACAAGGTTTACAAATGAATAGCGAGTCTTACCGTTCTATCCAATTTCTCGATTGACTCATATATTTGTCCCCACGATTTCTCATAGTACTGATATCGAAAACGAGCACCTAAAAATAGAGAGTTTCTTTCCTTTAGGTTTGAAAGTTTGTGAATAAATAAAATAATAAAAATAAAATAAAAAATCATACTAAAGTATTAAGAATGTTAGCTATAACTTTTTTGTGAAAATTTTCCTTCAAGTTAGCTTGCTTGGTAAGAGTAAATATCCATCCCTAAATGTTTCACTTTAATGCAAAATTTTAACGCAGCTGCATATTCTTAACAATTGTATAAATGCATAAAACAATCTATAAATTAGGTATCAAAATAAAATTTGGAATGCAAGTTTTACAAAATTTGATAAATATATTATAGTTTGCATCATATAAATTATGAATACTAGAAAATGACTTTGAAAATTAGTCTTCATTTTTGTAAGCAAATACAACTGTTGTTATGAACTTTATTTTTTTTATATGGAAAGTCTAATATAGTTTAAAAAACAACGAAACATTTTGGCAGTAGCGATTATTTCAACAAAGTAAATAGGCTTCTGTTGTCGTGAAAGTTGCTACGATGTGTTGCCACTTTTATGGTGCACTTCCTGCCAAAAAAACCAATATCACATTGAATTTTTTTTTTATCTTTCTCGACATAGTTTTATAACAACCCACTCTAATAAAATGTTATTGCAGATTTCATCCATCTCATTAACAACAGAAATTGTTGTCATAAAGGAAGAAATCCTTACTTCTGCGGAAAAGTGCCATGTTTGTAAATACCTTGAGATTTTTCTTATTGTATTAATAACCAAGACACTTCTCAAGAAGACTATATTCCTTGGTATAGAATCATTTGTAATGACACAAAAAACATGTTATAGAAATAATAAGAATTAAATTAATTTTTGTGTGCACATAACAGTACAGAAACATTAAAATTGTATAACTTATAGAAAATAGAGAACTGTGTACTAGCTAGAGTTAAATTAGAATAGAGTATTCATCCAAGGATAATGTCAATTTCAGCTATTGCGATCAGTTGGTTTTGTATAATCAAGGATTATATTGAGAGCACAATAGTAACTAAACAGGCCAATAATTACAGATTAATGTGGATTCGATATCAAACAAGCTATGTCACAAATCTAATCACAAAAATCTATTATATAATATCTTATACATAGAATCTATAATATAAGAGAGGCGATATTACCACCCACTCGGCAATGCTAAACTTTGTAACAATTCGCAATCTTTTCTCAGTATAAAAAAGTATCTTATAGGAAATTATATTTTATCTACAAACTAGAGAAAATTACACTTTACATTTAATTTTTGACGATTCAAATGACAGTACTAAAAAGGAATATTAGAATGTAGATGCATAATAATTATTAAATTGTGTTTCTGGAAACATCTGCTATGAGTAAATCTGTATATTTAGCATAAAAAAATACCCAATTTCATTTCAAAGAGAAATTATAGATATTTACATACTACTTAGTGAAAAATTAGCATTGTGTAAATACTCACCCCAATGACAGAAATCGGAAGAGACAACAAACAGGTTACTAGAATCAGCAAGATATCGGCTGAAAATCTTGCCATAATAGTTTTCTTTTTCAGTAGTTAGGGAACCAACCATAACAGGCACTATGGTGAAAGAATGACTGTAAAAAAAATAGAAGCAAAATGAGTTCTTGAACAAAAAAAACACTAAAGGAAAAATATTAGATAGGCTAAATACTTTGGAAACTATAAGCTTGAATTAAGATGGTAAAACACAAGGCTAAAAGAAAAAACTTTATATACTTCATATTTATTTTAAATCATGAATACCTAAGTACAAAGTTTAACCCACTGACGTTCATGTACGTATATAAGCGTAAATTGATCCCCAATTTTTTCCAGCAATACACAATACTTTTAAATTTATAAATAAAATTTAAAATAAAATATTTTTATTAGGATGATAGTTTATAACCTATCTAAAAGAAAATAAATAAAAAATAATTTTAATAAACTATATATTTGAAATGGAAATATAAATAAAAAATTATTGCAGGGAAAAAATTGTAGAATTTTGCCCATTTCTTTGACAGTCAGTGGGTTAAGCTGTAGATACTTATTTTGCATAATTGTTACAGTATAATTAGATGGGTTTTTTTTTGGGTTTTTTAATTTCATTAACAGAAACCAAACTTAATTAAGAAATAGTTGACAGAAAGTGTGGTCTCACTTTGTGTAAATTTATTTCTTAAATTTGCTTTAAAAAAATTTTGTCATTTGAACTTAGGTCAATGGACTTCGTACAAGTTTACTGATAACAAAAGGCATAGGAGGAGAGATATTGCATATTTCAAATAATATACTTTTAATATGGAATGCATTGTGATCACGTTTAGACATTACTTTTCCATCACTTTAGCAACAAAAGGAAGGTGCATCTCAATGCTGTGCTCATCTTCATCTGTAAGGAGGCTCATTTCTTCAAACTGACCAGTACTGAACAGCTCTTCATAAACTAAAAAAAGAAAAACATTTATTTTGTACAAAGCACATACCAAAGTGCATATTTCATAGTATTCTCTTCCTACACATATTTTACTTTCTCCACATAAATAATCAAATTCCTTACAACACTCGACTAAAAAGACAAAGCAATTAATTTGTCTAATAATAAAAACAAATTTAATTTAACACAATACAGATCCTCAGCAAAAAAATAAGCTGAACTTCATATAAAAGTACTAAAACCAGCAAAAAATATAACATTTTCCCAAAAAAATCAGTCCAACAACTTTAAACTGCAATATTAATAAAAAGGTGAATCTAATTAAAACAAGTTATCTAATTTTTTAAGCTATACTCAAAGCACTGAAATTTCAGTCAAAAAGCAAATCGCGTGTTTCCACAGAATCGAACTATGACAGTATCTTCATATCAGTTTTATCTGTCCACAAAAACTTTTAAATAGAATATTCTAACAAAACTTCTACTGAAATCTTTACATTATAGGAGTGAAATACAGTCCCAATATTGGACAATCTCTCAATATAAAAACTATTGAAACACCTCAGAAGACCTAATTAAATTTTTGAATTCATTATGTATACATGACAATTTCTAATTTTGTATTTGTTATAAATGTGTCTCATACATACGTGACTCATCAATAGTAAGATCTCCTAAGGGTGTGCGATAAATTCGAACTGGAGATAAGGCACAACCACTTAATCTGACATGATGTGAAGGGCCCAAAATGAAAACACGTTTCCTAGAAGCAAAACAGAACCAAGTGAATGTTTAATCTATTCAAGAATAGAAATGTTTCTATATAGTCAGGTTTCAAGAATAGAAATGTTTCTATATAGTCAGGTTTCAAGAATAGAAATGTTTCTATATAGTCAGGTTTCAAGATATGTGTTTAAAAGTCATTTATCTTGCAACCTAACAGTACATAGATGTGGATAATGTACAGAATATTAAATTATTATAAAATAAACTGGCATTGAAAAGATTAAGCAGGAACATTATTACTTACAATTACAAACACACTTTTTAATTTAAAAAAGAAACCTGATAACTAAAAAAATAAAAAACAAGAGATAAAATTGCAATGATGTTGCAACAATGGAACTGATGATACATAGCTATATTTCTTAAGTGAACTATCAGTTATAACTAACAGAAACCCATTTACTTTTATGAGCCTAAAAATGATTTTATGAAGTTAAAGTTTAATGACAAATTAAATTCTAAAAAACTTAAATACAACCATTTACTTTGAAAAAAAGAGAAGAAGCCATTTTATAAAATATGATGCAAAACTTCCATTGTTTTATTTATTATACTGGCTAATTGAAAAAAAAAGGGGGGGGAGGGGTTATAGTTGCAATATTTTCAGTGATGCAGTGCAAAATAAAGTAGGGGAACTCTAGAAGACATTAAGGGCAGAGGTTCAGAAGTTTTGCCAGTTGAAAGATTTTTAACAACTGTACAGAAGTAACTTGGTGACATCGTTTCAGGCACAAAGGTGCACAGGGTCAATTCTTTGTGTTGGAAGTTCCATTGCTACATAATCGGCTACAAAACCACGAAGCAAAATACAGCAACATGTAAGATTACTCCAAATTCTGGGTTATACTAGTTATTAATTTACAGAATATTTTTAAAATTTAATAAAAATTTATCTTGAATAGCTATGGTGGATACAAATTTCTATGTAATGCAATATTTTAAAGTAAACTTGATATGAGCCAAACATAATTAAAATTTTTATCATTGAGTTGGTGGTGAATTTATGGCATTCAATAATATCACCAATGTTCAGGATAATGGCAACTCGTAAAAGCATTCCCTATAACCTAAAAGTATCGATTAACCACAGATGGGTCAAGAAGCTACACTATAGTTGTTAGAGGCAATTATAATTCTGGATTTATTTTCATTTTACAATTGTAAACCTTATATTACAAAAAGCATTTTTTAAATTCTTGGATAATGTGGATGCTGTACCTATTTAATATCTAAGGAAGTTACAAGGTGAGAGAAGTTTCCTTGAACTGAAGAATTTTATTTGATTGCTTGTTTGGATTCGCATTATAAATAAGGAAATTTCCAAATGCGTGGTAAAAGGATTAATGCCAGTGCTAGAAATGTGGGTAGACACAGGGTGACGCGTCCCTCAACTTGTCCAGAAAATACCCATGCGTCTCCCCACTTCTAAAAACACCGAAATCCGTCCTCCCACTTCTAAAACCACTGAAATCCATGCCACCACTTCTAAAACTACCGAAATCCAATCCCCCAATTTTAAAAAACATTCAATCCATCTAAATCTAGATAAAAAAAAAAAAAAAAAAAATAGTATTAACCTTTCATTTTCATTACTTCTGCTTTCTGCTTTTTCTGGCTATTTGTTACTTTTTATACTTTCATTTTTGTTTTGTTTAAAACAGATTCAGTCAATTTTTCTTGGAAATGCGTGGCGAGTTTTGGCGCCTGTTGTCTTGGATTATTGAGGAGTGGATAGAAAAAGACATATTTATTGCACTATCATTTCCTGTTTTGTCCTTTACCATTTACTTTAAAATAGTTTGCGTTTTGTTGATTATTAGTAGAAAACCGTGTATTCCTCCAACTTAACCATTAACTCTTACTTCCGATTCTAAACGGCATTTGTATTCGTAATCCATCTAGTACAAAACAAGATGAGATTGATACATTTGGCTTCAAAATAGTAAGAAAAATGACTCTGATACACTGCAGAAAGTTGAGGAAGAAACAGTGGAAAATGTGCAAGTGCATCAAGTTGAAGAGACCACGTGGAGAGAGAATCTACCACGTGGCAGCAACAGTAAGAAAAAACGCCACTGCAGTAATGATTATCCAAAGTATTGGACATATGAACACACCTTCAGAAATACAACGAGTATCCATGGCTTACTTGTGAAGAACAAAAACTTGGATGCAACACGTACAAGGCTGCTAAAAGCTTGGAACCAGAAAAAAACAAGGTTTGAAACTTTGTAACGAATGGGTAGGGTGTAACATTTTGCCACATGGAGACAAGAAATTTGACTAACGAGAATCCTTAAGAAAGCAGATTTTTAAACACAAAACCAGTAAAACTCATTAATGTGCAGGAAAAATTATCCATGAAGCCAAACGAGAAAGCTGAAAAATGCAAGCATTTCCTTTAAGAAGGTAAAATATCATTTCATAATTTTTTTACTTTCAATTTTTGAATGCACGATACAATACTTGTATATACTATCATTGCCAAAATTGTTGAAACAAATTCGTTTTATCACTGTCTTTCGAGTCATGTAATTCAAAATTGTATAATTTTTTTTATTTATTCCCGACTATATTTTTCAGTTTTTATCACTAATTTTTTTTATAAATTTCTTTGAACATTAAGCAATACTGGGCATGGGATATTAGATAGTACTAAAATTAATTAAGGATAGATTTTCTTCTTAAAAAATATACCAAGCATGTAGGGAAATGCGAACTGTAATGACACTGAGAAAAAGTTTTAAGTCACTGAAAAAAAACTATTAATGTCATAGTGTTATAAAAATGCATTATACTACTTTGTATAAAGATATAGGTATTTTCACTTGGTCAACTTTTAACTTTGGAGGAACTAGAAAAAAATATAAACACAAAGTATTTAAAAAATAAAAATTAGAATTCCTAATTAATTTTATTTTATGAAAGTATGCTTATTTAGAGGCAATATTTAAATCTAAATAAACAGTTATGTATATAATGTTGAATTATTACTTCACTTCATCTCTTACTTTCCAGTAAAAAAACTAAGTCGCAGAATATTCATTAAAATAACAATACATTTTGGACCCTTGTTCATGTTGAAAATTGTTTAATTTCTACTAGTTCATTGTTATTTATTTAATTGTTATAAATTTACTGTTGTTAGAAACGAAATTATAAAATTTATCGTTGAGGGGGGGGGGGGAGGGTGCACATGTCACCAACTTTTGGCCGTCCCCCCACCTTTTTTCTCTCACTTCTACCACTGATTAATGCCTTTCATAACAAACCTCTCATCAAAACAAAAACCAAGTTTAGAAATCGACTTTATGCCGAAAATGATATGTGCCTCCAGTTAACACTGATTCTTCCAAATATTGATAAATTGCGCAGTAATAAACTAGCACAGCAACGTTATTAACTTTTTTTAAAAATTAAAAAATTGGCTTTTCTTTGTTTTCAATTATACATATAAATACAATATAAATATTTGATATGTAACATTTATCATTTTGTTTTAAATAACTGCAAATTTATAGAAAAAATTTTATACAGGGTTCCTGCCAAAATAAAATGTCACGAATCCATGACTTTCCAAAACCAAAGCGAATAATTTTCCATGACATAAGAAAGTGCATAAAAAATTAACATACATGAATTTTACTAACACGAACATAGTAAAAAAATCATTGTAACATAAAATAATTTTTATAAAGTTTTGTTTTATATTAAGTAAAAATTTTTTGTTTCAGTAACAAAGATAATAAACCAATAATAATAAATGAAATTATATCATCAAAAATCAAATGTTTTGATATCAACAATCCACAGCGTTAAGTAAAAAAATCAAAATTTAAACAAAAGCTTGTCAAATGAGTTCTTATATTATGATTCTTTTTCACTTATGAAACCCTACTCGGATGATATCACAATTTCAGAGTTCAGAAATGTTTCCATATTGGCCGAGGTTTTAAACTGTGACCTCCGTTTCTGCCAAAATGTAAATAAAAATGTCAATGAATTTTCATTTGAGATGAATCGTGATCATGGCATTTACGACGTTATAATCACATGATTTTACATAATATGTTTAGGAATCCATGAAATTCTCTGTATTTCCATGACTTATGGTCTCTTTTTGGCTCAAAATCATGACTTTCAATTACAAAATTTACCCAATGTCCAAATTCACGACTTTTCATGACAATCCCATATGTGGGGAAACCCAATTTATAGTAAAGGCAGGGGCACACCTTGTTCATACTGTATAATACAAATCTCCCCCGCCCCCCTCATATCAAGTATAGATGTGCTACTGAATGAAGTTTTCCATAAAAAAAATTATCTCAAAAGAGGGTTCTAGAGGAAAACAAAGGTTGAAGAACACTGTATCAAGCCATTAGTTTTTTCTACTTAAAAAAGATGATGGTTAGTGTGGAGCTGTATACGAGTTTCAATTTGTCTTTTTGATAAACTATTACAATTTTATCGCATCGATAACTACTGATCATTAGTGAAAACATTTGGCAGCTTATGAGTTAGATGCTTGTAAGTTGCCCAATGCTTTCAATTCTAACGAAGGATATGAAAAAAATTAAGAACATTGAAAGGCATTTTATTACATTTCCATTCAATGAAGTATTAGGAGGACAAGTTTGAATGCATATATTGGATTGGTAAAATGTATACATGCCCCTTATAAGTGTATTGCAATTACTTGGACTGCACAGTTCAACTCTGAAGTATCTTTTGTTCCATATATGAATTCTTAGCTACCATGAAAGTACTTTAAGGTTTGCCTTAACTAGACTTTTATTCGCTTGTCAAATAAGAAGTAATTCTTGAAATTCAAAAACTTCTCCTGTGAAAGAACACAATTATACCCCTTAAAATGGAGGAGGATGTCATTTTCTTCTTTAAAAAGTTAGAGAGATTCCTTTCCCATTCTTAAAAAAGTGGAGAGATGCCATTCTCCCTCCAGAAAAGGCGGAGGAACATCCCTTCTTCCACCACTACACCCCTGAATATTTTAAAATAACCAATGCTGGAAATAAAAAGGGAGGTTAGAACACATAGGAGTATAGGTATGAATAATCCTATAATTTTCAATAAAGATGTAATTCATAAAAGCTAACAACTTACACAATTGTAGGATCAATTTGCTTATAAGCAAAAGCAGAACAGGCACCACAATACTGATAACCAGCATGGCTACAAAAGAGAAACACCAAAAATAACATGACAAATCAAAATAACACCAGAAAAAATGTGAAAAAAAAAGTAATACAGATATCAAATAAAAACTTACGGTGCAATGATGGCTCTTGCTGGAGTGTGACTTGGTTCACCAACTACATTAAGCCAATTTTCCAATTGACTGCTTAGGTCTTTTGCTAAAAAAATTCACGAGTATTTAATATTGAAATGACGGAAATATGGTATGCTTTAAGAACATGCAACTACATTACAATGCAGTTGTTGGAAAAGGTACAATTCAAGAGCTAAAAAATTTATCCAAGGTATAATTGGTGTTTAAATTAGGGTCCTAAATCAAGGAATTTCAAACATCGAACACATATTTTGATTAATACTCATATTACACTTTCAGGCAGGACAATGTCACCATCCGCGGACATTACTTTGTCGGGCACTCTTCTGTTAGCCAGATACCAGATGGTGCCAAGCCTAAATGTTTAGGTAAATGATGCATTTTTTATAGGAATTATAAATGATTTGAAGATTGTAAGTTTAAATGAGTCACAGGGTTCCCACTCAAATCACAGAATGAAAATCAATGACTTTTCAAGACCTAAATAATGTTTTTAAGGACCATAGAAAATTTGTTTTCAGGCATCAGGTCTATATATAAATTTTTAATAAGGTATAATTTACCAAAAAATTACAGAAAAGTTACAAGTTGGTGCATGTGTAATACAATTATGTCAGAGAATTTTGATACGGTGAAGATAAGTGACGCTCACGAGGGGATAGCAAGTCTAAGTTGTATTTTTATAAATTTTGCAGTTGGACACACAACATCTGCAAAAATTAAGGATTTTTAAGGACCTCTAAGCATTTTCAATGACTTTAAAGCACCTCTAAGCATTTTCAATGACTTTAAAGGCTTTGAAAACAAGTTCAAAAATATTAAGCACTTTTACAGACTGTGGGAACCCTAAGTTATCACTGCAATTTGTCAGTTTTTATCAGGTACCTGGTTATTAGAAGAGTACCATTTTTGTAATGGTAAAAAAGTATTTTTACTCTGGGTAATATCTCTTTAAATTTTTGTTCCATGACTTTTTAAAGAATTTTGTGTTTTAATTATGATCAAATTCTGATATTTCATAGAATGAAAGTCTGACGTTGCAAAATAAGTCAACTAGGCTTCATTTCTGTATTTCATATATATACATATACACCATAGAAATTTTAAATGGACATTGACTAATATAATTAGAGTTTTAAAAAAAACTTTCCTGGATTGATATATTGCATGATATCAAAGAATAGGAATTACTTTTTACTCCCAATAAATTGCTAAAGGATATTCAATAACTTATCAATTATAGTATGATGATTTGAATTATGTTAATTTTGCAGTGTGATTAAAGGGCAATATTTATTAACTTTTTCACTTTGCCAAATTATTTAAAAAGCAAAGAATTCATTGGAATTAGTTTTCCCAAGTTTTATATTTTCTAGTTTTAATACAATGGAGAAGAAAAAATAAAGAAAAAACGAGCTTCATAATATAAATACTATCTACGTATATTTTTAGTTTCAGGACAATTTAAACTTAATGGAATATTTCAAATTTAAGTATGAAATGCAAAAGTACACACATACAGTACACATTCTTACCTGAACTGACATACCAACTACCAGCGTGAGTAGCTCTTCTGACAGTCGAAGACATATTAGCAAGACTTAAGAAAATTAATCAAACTTCTAATGTGAAAATTGAGTTATTTTTCAGACTAAAATTTCATTCATAAAAGAAAACTAGAACAAAGCGAATATTTTTATAAACAACTCCAACCCAACTTACTAAAGTCGAGTTGAGATGTATGGTTGTTTATAAGAATATTATGCATGATGATGTTACTTTATCGAAATGCCTGACGGTCGATGATCAGTACGGTCGATATTGAATTTTAGACGTTACCCTTGTATTTAAGGAAATTCCAATTACGGCTTTTAATTGTCTTTTATTACTGGTTGAGGATTATTATTGCAATACTAATCTCCCTAGTAATTTAAAGATTATAAATGTCTTATTCAAAATAAACTGGAACCCAAGGGTCGTGCAAAAATTCCTTAACAAGTCTACCAGCCAGAGGCTGGGCCATGATCGAAAATGATAGCGCAGCGGAAACATGCGATCCCCCCCCCCCCCCTCTCTCACCCACACTTTTTACAACCATTGAACGCAAAGTGTTTAATCTTTAATACTCAAACTCAAATATAAGTATCCTTTTATTTTTTATAAAATGAATAAGATGAGACAGAAAGAAAACACATACTTATTTTTTGAAAAACAAATCAATTCTCCTTTCTTTTTCATTTGAGAATCTGTCAATGACAACGTGTGATTGCTTAATGCATCATATCCAGCACTATTCGACACTCCCATTTTAATTTCGACGATCAAACATGGCCAACACATAAATTTTTGTAAATAAAAATTATCACATAACCACGGGAAAAGCTCATACCTAGATGACCTGAAACTTACGATCATGGTGAGATGTAGCTCTTTTTCTTTGATGAATCGACAGCTTAGGTGTCGGTCTATCTTCTTTAAGTAGTTGGCTTTCATCATCTTCTAAATGTAATTTAAAGCAAAACGCACACTTTCTAATTACAAGGCTCCATACTTCAAAATGGTTAAGGGGGTCCGGCACATGAACATTTTTCAGATTATTGATTTCGAGTTTATTACTGTTTATTAAAATATAAATTTTTATCTTTAAAAGGATGACACATTTGCAATTATATCTTATTCAAAGTATTTTTAACAATTTTTTGAAGAAAACAAAATGTAGGTATTTAATGCATGTTTTTCAACTTCAAAGCCGAATTTCTCAAAATGCCATTTTTTCATGTTTGGGGGCACATAGCTCAAAATCTATATGACATAAATGCTTGAAATTTTTTATACATGTTTCTCTAATGTATTTAAGTACTTTAACAGGAGGAATTATTGATAAGTAGCATACTTTTTTTTTTAAATAATTAGTCTAAAATTTTATGATATTTCTTAAACATATTTTTAGAAAATCATAATTATTTTAATTTTTAAAAAATAACAAAAATCCCGTGTTAAAGTATTCAAAAGTATCCAAATATTATACTGTGAAAGTTTCATAATGATTGAATTGAAGAATCGGTTATTAAATGAGATGCCCCCAAAGTTGTTGAATTTAACATGGGCTCCTATGGAGGTGCCGGACCCCCTTAATTAATTAAGTAATAAGAAAACACATGTGTAAATTTTTCACCTGCTCATACCGTTTGGAGGGATTCTTAGAAATATTCGGTTCCCTACCACCCACTCTAATTCTTAAGCAGCGATTCAATCAGTTCATCGAATTCTCAAGTACATCTGAAGTTAGAAAACTCTGAACGTGGAAGGAAAGGTTCCGTTGGATTTCATGATTTATGATGGAAACGATGCAGCCAAACATGATTTCTCGAACCAAAACTGACTTCTATAGTAAGGACCTTGTGCCATCACCAACCCGCTCACCAAATTTGAACATCGTAGGTCAATTTGTTCGGAAGTTATGCTGACCACGTACACACATGCAGACATTTTTTCTTGAAATCAGGATGTTCCAAAACGTGGAAAATGCAACAAAAAAAGAAATTTTTTTTCAACCGAATGCTATATTTTCATTACCCTGTATATACATATGGGTAATTGAACGTAACAAGAAACCATGAAATATTAAAACTTTCCAAAGTAACATCTATTCACCATTTATCAAAGTCGATTTTTTAATGGACTTAAGAGCGACAAACGCACACGACTTTCACTTTCCCTCTAATCTTCGCCTCCATTGTTGTTCAGTTCGAGGCTTGACTAGTGAAGATTGAGAGAATTGCGTCAAACTCTCCCAATACTTTTTAACCTGGCTTGAAGCTTGTTTGAACTTCAGATGTGAAGCACAAGACATCCTAATTACAAATTATAGAAGTCTTACGAATTGGACGTTGTGTCAATATTACAGCAAAACCATTGTATTACAACTGCGAATGATTATTGAACGTTGGCGAACTAATCGATTTCCTATCAAATACATTCCTATCAAATCATTCCTGTGTTCCTATCAAATACATTCGTTTGCACTGCTGTGCGATTGGAGTTCCTTTTTTTTCTTTTCTTTTTTTTTTTCTTTCTTTTTTTTTTTCTTTTTTTTCCAATTACCCATACATATTGGAGTCCAGTTTAAAAAAGTGGTCTAGAAAAAATATCTGTGGTCAGCCTAACTCACGAACGGATTGACCTACGAGGTTCAATTTTATGTATAGGTTAATGGTGGCCATGGTACCTGGGCTTAAGGTTTCCGTCAAAATTGCGTATTCGCATAAGGTGCTGAGATTGAAAATTCATGTTTTTTAGTAATTGCCAAAAAACGATTCAAACGATTTTAATCAAAATCACTGTGATAATGCCTCTTAAAATGTTCTAAATATCCCCATCTCCTAAATTCTCGTTGAAATACGATAAAGGCGTAAAAAGTTGATAAACGAAAGTCTTTAACACAGAATTCTCTTCCCTTGAGCATCACTCCTCAATGACTTTTTCTTCACTGTTTCCTGCTTCACTTACAAGAAAGGAAGATGTAATAATTATCAAAAAGTATATCACCAAATTCGTCAATTTTTTCAGCCTTTTTGTACGAATTAAAATCAGAAATATCGCCAAACTAGCCATTTTTATAAATATAAAAATATGAAATCGGTACCAATCCACGTAACGTTAAAATATTTTAATGCACTGAACAGTATTACATTGTAATTGAAAGTTGTGCGAAATTCCACACCCCTTAGTTGTGTATGTTTTGTCAAAAAAAGTACTTATAGGTTCCTTTCGCTAACTTGTACAACTAAAATTAAATTAACAACTATAGTCATTAACATGTCTATAGCCATGCACCTATCTATTCTTATTTATTTCATATTCTACTTTTTTTGTGAATATGCATTGAATAGCTTAATGCCTGTACACTACATAATATGAATTCTAAAGCAAGTACAAATTATTCAAAAAACAGTTACTATTTTGCACAAAAGTTGCACAGCAAAAAGTAAAAAAAAAAAATTAATTAAAAATTATTTTCAAAAATTACAAAATAAAAGTTTCATCACAAACATAAAATTTTTAGATTCTATAATTTAAAGTAATTAAGAAAATATAAGATTTTTTTCTACACTTTTGAAATTCAACTTTTTTGTTTTCTTTAGTTTGATTATTCTGGATTGAGAGATTTGGCTGCGCAGGGGGTAGTTGAGGCGGGAACGCTGAGTTCTAATTTCTTTTTATAAGCGAATACAAACTCAGTCACTTCTGGTCGTAATTTCTGCTTGTATTTTGACATTAGCTCTTATGTACCGAGTTCCACGCCTTTTATTTTACACTACTACACCACTGGGACTGAAGGCCTGGGGACTACTGAAGGTCCATCGGCCTATCCCCTCTTTGTAGCGACGTTTACCTCATTCATAGATATATCAACATGGTTTCATAGGCAGATCAAAAGATGTATTCACATATTCGAAAATTTTAAATATTTTGGAACGCCTGTCATATTTTACAGAAAAAATAAACGATTACGTAAAACTTCTCTGAGATACCAGACTCATTGTAAAGAAAGTTGCTCTAGTTATTAGTAGGATCAATTTTCTTCCAATAGATGGCGCCATGTTAAAAAGGGCGAAGGGAATATTATCAAGGCTTTTCTTTTTTCGAGTCAAGAGGTTTGTTTCGTTGACTGTTCTATTTTGGAAGTTTCAAGCATAGCAGACCGATAACAGTAGCAAGACATGATTACGAATTATGGTGCAACAAGTTGTGAATTTAATGTTCATCTACTGAAGAATTCTGTGATAAAATATGTTTCTAACTATTGAAAATAATCAATGAATCGAATTAAATATCCGGAAACACACCCAACACCATTTTTAAAATAAAAATAAAATTAATCACAGAGTTCTATATTTGTAGCATCATGTTGAACACCAACCATTACCAGAGTTTAGAAAGTAAGGGGTCAAAACCATAGGTAAAACAAAATATAGTAAACTCAAAACTCGTGTTCACAAATTAGATAGTGTTTGCACGTGATTTTATTCCATAAATCATTCTCCTTGATGAAATATGAAACCTCTACCAATCCGATTTCTAGGGGGGGGGGGGGGGGAACTATGATGGGAAATTAATAATTTTTTTAAGAGAGAGAAAATTGTATTTTAAAATTTACTTCCACACTTGGAAAACATTTTTGCTTTCTCAGACTTAGAAACTATGGTAATCGTCCAAAATATCAATCTCAATTTTTGTTGGACTTACATCCGCCTAACATGAAATGCTGGTTCCAAAAATGTCGATGGTGTCCACCAGTTTGTTCGTCGTGCTAGAAATTGCAACTTCCACTCAAGTCTGAAAATACAGAATTGGCTAATCGAATTTAATGGAACTTGAAAGCTGTAGGCAATTTGAGGACAATTGGTTCCTAGCAAAAATGTAGGTATGCGTAAAGGTGTGGAAGCCCAGAGTTCAACATGACAACGATGAAGAATGATTGATACGACAATGGTTGGTGAAAATAATTATACAACAATGGATATAAATTTCTAAATATTCAGTTTTAATATTATTTTCTGATGCCAAAAAAAAAATGTATTTCTAATATTTTTTTTTTTTTTTTTTTTTTTTTTTTTCCTAATAAAAAAAAAATTATATATATTTTTTTATTTCTAATAACTTTAGAATTTTTTTTTTTTTTTTTTTTTTTTTTTTTTAAACTTTGGCTTCTACCCTAATGTAGTGATAAACTTAATACAAATGGTGTGTTCAACTATCTGTCAAATACAAGGTCAACTTACTTTAAAAAAATTTAAATTAGCAAAACATTTTCACTAAAATTGTCGCCAACCTCAGCAATATGACGAAAATCCTTTAAAATAAAATATTTTCAAAATATCGCCAAAAATCCAAAATTTACGAGTTTTTGTGTTGTTTTTATCCTATTAATATATCATAGGCTAAGAAAGTTAAGATTTTCTTTAAACGTTATTTTATTTATTCGTGAAAATTAAATAAAACACAATTCCCTTTGAAATCATGGTAATATGGATTGATGTTCAATTATTAGTTAATTAATGAATAAGTATCTTTTTTTAAATAATGATTAGTGCATATTAAATAAAATAATTTTGATTAAATTCTTTAAAAATGATCTTTTTGTTGTAATTACTTTTAGAATGGGAAGGGAGAGTTCGTAATAGAAGACACACATTTTTATGACAGAAGACATTTAAAAATAAAAAATGTTTCAAAAGCAATTCTGGTGCCAGAGTATCATTGATGGGAGGTAGAGGGAGGGGGTTAGCAGATGCCCACTAACTTTTTGAAATTTTTTTTTTACTGAAGGCAAAGCAAAAGCGTCCAAGTTTGGTATTCATACATCCTTATTTAGAATAGCTACTTTTTTCTCTTTTAACTTACACATATTAACTACCTTTTAACTCTTTTTTCTAAAACTTACACTCTTTAGCACCCTACGTGGTAAAAGTATTCTGACCTATTTTCTATCCCTTTCTTACCATATCAATTAGTATTAGAATGACTTCTTCAGAAAGAAGTCCGATGTATTCGTAATCACTCTAAAAGCCTTTCCTCCAAACCGACTCACAATTACCAGCACAGATTGTTTAATTTCCCTATAACTTGAAAACGATTTCTTGATTTCATATATTGTACGCCTTAAACATTCAAACAATCGCAAAATTTTATAAAGATATTAAATCCCCCAAAAAAACACTTTTGAAAAGTAGAAGAGCCACCAACCTCAAAAACACAAAAAACTTTCTTACAATAAAAAAATCATAAACATGATGAAAATTTTCAGCCACAAACACAGTGATATAAAAAAAATGGCCAACCTCTGATTAGAACTCTCGGTTGTGACTCGCTTACGAATGTATGCTTACTTAATTTATTTTTAACATTTAAGTTCCGCTCCCATAAAAATTTACGCTGCTTGAGGTTGGCGCCCGTCATAGGAATATTAACAATGCTTGCGTTTAAACTAATTTATGGATGTTTGCACGAATATTCGAGTTTATGATTTCATTTGGATGGGTAGGAAATACAAAGTGGTGTAAATATTCATGCTCGTGTAATTTTCAAAATAGTATATTTAGAAACTGTGCTCAAACGCTTGCATTTGAATCGTTATTAAGAATTTTTTAAGTAAGAAACTAAAGTATTTCTGGTAAGCTTTTGTTTGGTTGATACATACATTTTGGAAAGTTTTTATGTGTGGGGGGCTTTAAAGGTTAGTAATTAAGACGGGCGCCAACCTCAGGCAGCGTAAATTTTTATGGGAGCGGAACTTAAATGTTAAAAATAAATTAAGTAAGCATACATTCGTAAGCGAGTCACAACCGAGAGTTCTAATCAGAGGTTGGCCATTTTTTTATATCACTGTGTTTGTGGCTGAAAATTTTCATCATGTTTATGATTTTTTTATTGTAAGAAAGTTTTTTGTGTTTTTGAGGTTGGTGGTTCTTCTACTTTTCAAAAGTGTTTTTTTGGGGGATATCATAATTTTTTTTTTAAACACTGACGACTTCTCTTTTTTGAATTTGTCCGTTTCATCGTTTTTCTATTTATCCCCTATGGTAAACCTGGTACCAGGGATATTCATAATTCTTCAAACTGAGTTCGACGATACCTTACATGCAATAATTATCTTTAAAATTGATAAACCGAAAGTGGTACCAATAGCATACCTGGTACTTTAAACATTCAAAATTCATCAAAACAAAAGTCCAACATGCCATATTTATCTTGGAAATTGATAAACCGAAAGTGGTACTACCTATGCTCTACCTGGTACCTTAAACATTCATAATTTTTTAAGACAAGCCTAACGACACCCAACATGCCATATTTATCTTCAAAATTGATAAACCAGAAGTAGTACCACCTATGGTACACCTGGTACCATCAATATTCATAATTCTTCAAGTTGAGTTCAATGATATCTTGCATGCCAAAATCTACTTGAAAATTAACAAATTGGTTGAACGCGGACGGCAGTAACCACCAAAATCTACCACGAACGAGTACTAGAAACTTGTGTATGGCAACTCAACTCCCAAAACTTAAAGAAATACGTTGCCATTGACAATGATCCTGTCTGCCAAGTTTCAGCTCGATTGGTTAGTTTGTATGCACAACGACCTATTTTGGTGCATAATAACGACTAATCAGTCCGGGACCCACAGCTTAACGTGGATTCCGAATCACAACGAACATCCACACCTAACACAGGAATCAAATCCGCCACCTTCAACTTACAAGGCCAGAGCGTGCATCCAATTGAAAGTTTATACTAATAAATTGTTACAAAAAAATATTACAAGTTTTTTACAGTCTAATAAATATTGCAGTATAAAATATTTTTATTATACCAAGCATTATTTTGGTTCACATAATAATTTCACACCCATTGATATTTGACAAAATTTAAAATATTTTCTTAACAACAATTTTAAAATTCACTATGAAATTACAATTTTGATGATATATGATTCTACAATTTCATTTTACAACGGAAAGTAAAAATCAACACATCTTTAAAAACGAATGACATTTTTGCAAATTCCATTAGCCAATCGCAATGCGTGGTTCATTTAGTCTTCTGTAATGAGTTGACTGTGACGTCAGCTCGTATAACCTCCACATTTATATTTTGCCCATAGTATCTTGCAACAAAATGTGATTGTTTTAATTTTTCAATGGAGATTTCCCGAAATTAAAATGTTTTTGAAAGTTAACTCTCTCTAAATTGTCATACAGTTCAAATAACACATGCAACTTAAAGAACAAATATTTCTCTTTAATTCTATCTCTTCAAAAATTAAATTATTTAAATTTTAAAGATGTTATAAGCCATATAATTATAGTCCAATTCGTTTTCCTATACTTTAACATTACGTTAAAACTCACTTAAGCCTAACATGTCGGAAAAACTAACTTCCAAATGATAGCAAACCTGTTTGGCAACTTTTGCATATATATCTGAACCTCAATTACAAGCTGATCGCCTTTATCTGTCGCCAAATTATGAAATGAAAATAAGTGGTTTTAAATTAATTAAAAATAGAAAGAATTATTTAATGAAGTTCAAACCAGCGTAGGATTTTAAGTTGAAACATTCCGCATCCTATAATTCAATCCGTTTGAAGATCTATAGATTAGTTAGGGCTGTACGTTTGTCTAAATTTTTACATCAAAATCGGGCTAAAACTCGTTTTTTTATTTCGTTTTGGAATTTTCAATATTTTTTTTCTTCGTTGTCTTTTGTCCTAGGTACTCAATTTTTTTTTCTTTGAAAGATATCACCGAGACGAATCTATGGTATTTTTTGTATAATTATGTGAAGTTTCGTAAGCGCGCTAGAAAATAGTCAATTTCGGATTTTTCGCTGGAAGTTGTGCAGAGAATAGATACTTACTGTCGTTTCTGCCTTTTTTAAGGTTGTCGGCAAAACGACCGTTTCGTCTGATATATAACCAGAAGAAATATCTTTACACTGGCTGTAATTTAAAATTCAGAAGTATTTGGAATTGATAGAAAATTATATTTTCGGAATTTCAAAGTTAAGACCGTCCGAGAACATGAAATCCATCAACTATTTGATAAATACAATATATATTCCACAAAAAAAACAAAAAACAAAAAAAAAAAACAGACATAGTGTAAATAAAAAAAAAACGCCAAGTCATCCAGAAAAATTTATGAAATCTAATGTTTGCCGCCAAGCAGCCGCGTTTAGTTTCTTTGCGGTACTTGTACACAATGCACGATTGTTGTAATGTACATATAGGCAATCAGCACTTGGCAGGCTAGAGTTTTTATAAAATTAATCTCAATTCAGTGCAATGAGTGCAAAGTAGCTGAAGCAAATGAATGAGAATAACTCTAGACTGACAAGTTCTGATTGCCTACGTACAAGTACCTTAATCGTACATTGTGTACAAGTACCCCAAAGAAACTAAACGCGGCAGCTTGGCGGCAAACATTAGATTTCATAACTTTTTCTGGCTGACTTAGCAAGTTTTTTTACAACGTCTAGTTGTGTTTTTGGGAAGATATCAATCTTTTTGCAGAATTTGTTAACTTTACTGCTTTCTATTAATCTTTTTTATTAAATGACCATCCCTTAAAAATTTTTCAAGGTTTTTAGTTACTCACATATTAAGTCAAAATACTTTTTTCCAAACTGCTTAATTGTATTTTATTCACATAAATTCGGTTTTAACCATCGCCAAATACGACAATATAATCTTTCCACTTTGCCATCACATGACTAATATCTCTTTGAGTAGTCTCCGCACAACATATTTCATACGCAATAACGTCACACTTGATCATAAAAATTCAAAAACTAGGAGTGCGGAACATCGCACAACTTTCAATTACACTTTAATACTGGTCTCAACAGTAAATTTGACATGGATCAGAGTAATTTACTATTTTTGTTTTCTTATTTTCAATTCTTTAAAAAAAAATTGCCAGTTTGGCGATATTTTTGGTAATAATTATTACATAGACAAAAAAAAAAGACAAAAAAGACAAAAAAAAAATAAATAACACTGCCAAAATTGCAAAATTTGCAATGTTTTTCGATAATAAGCAATAAGGATTTTTACTTTTTTATAATTAAACTGCTTAAATAGTTCAACCTAAAGTATCAAAGTCACTTCTTGAAATTGAGCAAAAGATGAATATCCGAAATCCATTGACCTGCTTTAATCAGTCATAATCCGAGCTAAAATTCCCAACTTCCAGGATCATTTCTGGGGGGGGGGGGGGTACAGACTCTCTTATGCATTAATTCATCCAAAAGGCATTTCCTCTAATCAATCTAAGAGGAATAAAAAAAAGAATGGTCTGAATATATTAAACCGTTTAAGCTGTAGGCCAGGCTAAAATGTCCAAGCATCGGGATCATTTCCGGGGGTATAGACCCTCCTACCAATTAAAACATACAAAAGACACTTCCTCTAATCAAGCTATAAAGAATTAAAAAAAAAAATATGGTCAAAATTGATCAAATAGTTTTGGCTGTAGCCCTGGCTAAAGTTTTGGTCAGAATCAGAAGAATCAGGAAAAACAGAAGAATCAGAAAAACAAAATTTCGGGGCTTCGGCGATTTTCAATGATTTTTTTACCTGTTCCCTTGTTCAATGTTAACAATTATGTTGTTATTTTTCGTCTACTCACCCGGGACATCACGATGGGGAAAAAAATCAGGGTTCTAACTGTAATAGAAGCTGAGCTTTGAGGGGTCGAACACAGATGGGCCTTGCGCTCTGTCAACATTATACACTTGCATGTCTGCCGCTTTGTGATCGGACTTGGCGGCGGAACCCTGTCGCGTTTCTAGATATTACAGAAAAGTGAATAAAAGCACTTTATTTAAAATTTAAATAATACGTGATTGATTACCTTTGAATAACAGAAAAGGGGAAGGATAATATGAGGTTATTATTCAAAATTTAAAAAAAAAAAAAAAAAAAAAAAAAAAAAAAAAAAACCCATCTTTGGTAGGAAAATTGATAAGGATATTGATAGATAAGGATATTTTCAGAATTTTAATGTTAAGACAGTCAGAAAAATGAGTATCATTTTAAATCAATAAAAACAGGAAATCAAGTATTTGATAAAGCAAACAAATTTTACAGAAAAGCGTATTAGAGGATCCTTATATGATAAGTGTGGGAGCAAACAGTTTGAAACAACGAATAATTTCAAGTGCAATTTATGTCCTTTATGTAAAATAAACTCTGATTAAGTGGGCGTAAGATAGAGTGTATAAACGTGTTAGAAAATGCATGAACTTCGTTCTTTAAATCTCGCTATAAACACTCAGCATATTTGCCTAAAATATCGCAATAAAAAGTACAAAATAAAATTGCTCTAGTGGTACATGTCTATTGATGACTACTGACATCAAGTTTCCACGATTGGTGATGAAAAGCCCAAAGGATGTGCTACTTTTAGATACAAATGTTGCCAAAAATCATAAAATTTTAACAAATCGTTGTCTCTGTAGCAAAATTTTTGGAGCCTCTACTACAACAAGTTTTTTAATCCTACAATATTATTGAAAATTTAGAGCTCAATTCTCAGAGAATGGACAATTCCTGCATTTTTTTTTTTAAAAATTTTATTCGATTCTAAATGTCTCGAAATGACCATTAACAAAAATTTCTATTCTCCACGCTTTTTTTTTTAAAAATTTGCATTTTAAGTTTGCCTGTCAGATTTTTGCTGGAAAAAGGACCTTTTTTTTTGCGACTCTATTGTGACGTCATCGTTTCTTAAATATCTCCATAGGTCACGTGGCGGTTGCGGCTGTTAAAACGTTGTTATCATGGAAATTTCAAATGCTTGCCTTCTCGTCCTTTTGTTTTCATATTATTTGATTGATTTTTTCTTAAAATGTCTAACATTTTCTACAAATATTGTATCGTGCCTATGTGCAAAAGTACAACCATAACAACTCCTGACAAAATTTTCATTTACGTACCAAGGAATAAAAATACTCGAAAAAAGTGGTGCCAAGCGATTAAGAGGGACATTGAAAAGTATATGCCACTGTCGACAAAGACTGTACGTTATGTTTGTGAAGATCATTTTGAAATAAGTTACATTTATGATAATTTTTATATTAGGAAAATTAAAGAATGTTTGCCTTTTAAGTTTAAAACAAGCTATTTGTTAGGAAAGCTATTCTAAATTTTTGTAAACATCAAGTGCAAAGTAATGGGTCAAAATTGAAAGTCCGGTACTGATTCTGCACCAAGAATTGTTTACATAAAACCACTCCAAATTATGTTCACTTGCCATTAAAAAAAATGGCGGGGTAGCCATTTTTTGGCAAAAATTACCTTGGCGCAGAATCCGTACCGGACATGGATACTGACAACGGCCCCCTTTAATGAAAAAATATCGATATTTTCCCACCAAACTTTTTATTCAAAGCACAACAAAACCATTCAAGTTAATTAAAGCAAGGAGTCTTGCCTATTGGCTTTTAAGCCACAGATTTCCGCCGTTACAAAATCCATATTCTTGCTGAAATAGACAGCCATCATTGTCGAGTCAATTTTTGGCAAGATGTCCAGTTGGCCTCTTACAAAACCAGGTTCCATTTTTGCAATTAAGTAAAAAACAAATACCTACAAAATAGGCGATCAAAAATATTTGAGAAACGGCAACTACTAAGTAGAAACTACAGAGTATATAGCTGACATTTTGTGGTAGAAACCTCACCATAACAAACGGAACGAAGGGAATACGTCACCGAAGATTTCGAGACACTTGACGTCATACTCAAAATCGGCCTGTTTTGAGCGGATCGCAATTTGAGGTTGTTTTGCGCATTTTCTTTTCTTAATATTTAAATAACTAATTTTTTTAAAGAACTTTTATTTGAATATTTAGAATCAGAAAGAATTTTATAAATATAAATCAACTTTATTCGTTTTTAAAAAATGCGGGAATCGTCCATTCTTCAATCGACATATTTTAACGCTGAACAGAAAAATCATAGTAGCGTGCGATTGAAAATATAATTTACTTAGTAAAATTATTTATTTACTAATTACGTGGCCGACTCGCTTTGCTCATGGGCGTACTGGCCATAGGGTCTCCGGTGCATTCACCGGGCAGGTCATTGTCTGTGAAAATGGGCCGGTCGGGAACTTTTTTTTTCTTAAGACTTATGAATTAAAATCCCAAACGCTCTTACCAGCCCCCTATATTATCGTACTAGCTGGTGGCCCCATTTTGCAGAGATCTGTCATTGTGTATAAGTTCCAGGTTTTGATGCTACACAAACTCAAGCTCGCTAAAAGTTTCACTGTTGCACAGGATCGCTTCGCTCACTGAAAAGTTCATTGGTAAGCAAAAGCTCACTTCACTAGCTGGAGGGCAGTTGCAAAGCAAGCATAGGCTTGTTGAAAGGTTCATTCTTGCGCAAGCATAAGTTTACTTTACATTGGTAAAAAGAAAATACTAATAAAAAAACACTACCAAAACGGCAAAATTGGTGATATGTTTTTATATATATATATATATAAATATTACAATATCCTTTTATGTAAGTGAAACAGATGAAAAATAGTGATTGATGGGTGAAGCCCTAGGAAAAAGAACTGTGTGTTAGAGACATTCATATAAGGTAAGTAGCATATTACTCAGTAAACTTTTCACGTTTATACGCGTTGTTAAAACGCTTTTTGCCGTAGCTTCTGATACGATGTATGAGAAAAACATGGCTTCAACTTTATCCAAAATGAAGAGAAAAATTATTGAGAAAAATCAAGAATTTCGGAAAGAATGGATTAAATTGTATGTTGTCATTTCAAATTAAATTGAACAAAAATCATCTGCCATGATTTTTTTATCATTTTTGTACTATAAAAATGTTAAAAAAAAAATTGTAATTTAAAGATCATATTGGTATTGCTTATGTGGGAGTAGACGCTCAGAGAAGGGACACTTGCTGAGTGTTGAATCCAGCTTTAATAACTCCTTATTGGTCACACTTCATGCTACATTTGGCACAATCGCCATTCTTACGTATATTCACATCGAGAATGTTCAGTGATCTGTCTCTCTCATCAGAATGAGGAATACCTCTCCCTGCCGCTAGGTGTCGCCACGAGGGGTTCTCTACTGGTGCGCCCCCGCTCTCCACACTCGATCATCTTGGCGAACTATGTCCTCATAGTTTATGTCTGAAGTTATCTGAAATAGAAAAACGCAAGGAAAGCAATATGTACAGATACTATGATTGTCACATCTATGATTGTTTTTGATTGGTGTCTCTTTGTAATGGCAAAAAATTTTGCTCGCTGAGTGTAAACTTTAAATGTTCTGGGTTTTTTGCGTCTTTTCTTAAACTGTTTGAGGCTCTCCTTATTCATTGAGGTTTCTTCAGTCTTCTTATTTGCATCTGATAATGATCTCTTCTTTTTATGTTTTTCCTTGACATCCTTCTGTCCTTCTTTTTTGGTTTCATCTTGTTGAAGGTTCATTTTAATCTTTGAAATTTCTGCATTTTGAAGTTTCTTTCCATGCTGAATATGTTCAACGAGAGTAGAATCTTCCTTCATTGCTCTAACTTGTTTAGTTATCTTCACATCCATTTCCTTTACTTCTTTTTGTCTGGAACATAATTCTCTTTTCAATCCAATGCTGTGATTTTTCTCCTTTAGCTGTCTTTTTAAGTTTACTCCTTCTTCTAAACTTAAGACTGAGGGTTGCAAGACTTTATTAGTGGCACTCAACTCACATTTTCCATAAGTCTGGCATCGTTGATCTAACTGTTCTTGTAGTAACTTGGCTATTTTCAATTCCTTTTTAAGATGGATAATTTCTTCTTTAGCAGATCCAATTTCCATTTCACAACCTGCAATGTCTTCTTTGTATTTTTCAAGAATTTCAGTGGTTTCTGCCAGTTCCTTTAAATTTTCCGATTCTATTTCTTCAAGTTTAGCTTGTAATGCATCATTCTTAGCTTCCAGTTTAGAGTACTGTACTTTGAAAGTAGCACCTTCTGTATGCAACTGTAAGATTTCATCTTCACATTCTTTTATCTTACTTTGAGCTTCGTTCAGTTTGCAATTAAGTTCTTCCATTTCTCTCTTGAAATCTTCATCTCCTCTCAGTACGGCATTCTCCGCTTCTATTCCAGGAAAATTTTCTTTAAAAGGCGTACATTCTGCAAGTAAACATTCCGCAATCCTACGCTTTTCACCAATCGTTCTGTCTGGTAATACCAAGCCAAAGGATTTCGCCTCTGGTACGGGATTTTCTTTCTTCCTTTCGCCGTCAAGGTATAATCTTTCTCCCGTCATATCAATAAGATGACTAGCGCTTCTGCATTCGGAAGACGGAGCTACAAATTTCTCCTCTGTCCTGTTTCCTGATTGGCTGCCGCGGCTGTCGATCTTCTTCTCAACTGTCAGAATAGATTTGATTGACATCTTGCGGAGCGCTTCGCTTTTAATTTCTCCTTTGGCCCCGTCTGACTGGGGCCTGATCATTTGTAAATAAAGAACACGTGGATTCTCTCGGAGCTGCCTATAAAAGGATGGGTTTTCGAATTTTCCTATAACGTCCATTCCAATTATTAACTCATTTGTGTGGTCTTTGATGACGTTTATTTTTGCATTGAGTGAATGAGTGTCGATTTTAATGTCAGTATGGAAATATCCTAATGGTTGTACTTCTATATTACCTAACCCTTTTAGTAATATGTCATTTGTCATTAATTGGGGTGAACCTATTTTTATATACAAGTCCTCAGGAATGAAGGTGACTTGGCTCCCTATATCATTAATAGCAACTATTTCATGATCTAATATTATTACTTTTGTGGTGCTTTTATTGTCAGTGTATACGCTAATTTTATTGATTGGACTATTATAACTTTCATTGTTGACATACGCATTACTCTTATAATTAGGATAATTACTAATTACAGCTCTATTTGCCTTCTTTTTTGGACATTTGGCCTGGCGGTGACCTATTTCAGCACAATTAAAGCATTTAATACCTTGATTTTTAACTTTAAACTGACTATATTCATTAGGCCACTCTGTATTATCAACAATACCATTATTTCTTTCCTTATAAAAATGGTTAGTATTGGTTTGAGCACGAACGAATGGACGTTCCTGTATATTTTCTCTAGACTGCCAGTGCTTCCTGTTTTTATCTTCATATTTATTTTCACGAAATATCGTATTCTTTTTTAAATTATTTCTAGTTGAATCAAAGTCATCGAGTTTGTTGACCAAAATTTCTCTATTTTTTTATTTTTGAAGTTCGTCCATAAAATATTCTCGAATTTCTTTGGGTAATTTTCTTTTTATTTGATCTACTAGCATTAATTCTTTTAAATCTTCAAATGTTGTGACATCAAGTCCGCTCAACCATTCGGTTAGATAATTGTTTAGTTCAAAAGCAAAGTCTCTCCATGTCTGACATTGTTCTTTTTTATGGAATGAGAATTGTATTCTGAACTGTTCTGGGCTAAGTCGGTATCGTCTCAGCAAAATGCTCTTAATGTGGTCGTAATTATTCTCTAGTGTTTCCGGCTCACGTGTTATTAAGCTTGCTATTTCAAGTGGAAGCAATGTGATTAAATAATTCACCCAAGTATCTTTCGATATTTCTAGACGACTTATTTGTCTTTCAAATAATGTCAAGTAGATGCTTATGTCACTACCGTCAAACGGTTTCATATACTGTAATATATTTGGGCTTCTGCCTACTTCGTTTTCCCGTGCGCTTGTTACAGTAGCGCCAAGTTGGCGAACTTCTGCTTCTATGCGCAGTTTCGCTAACTCGAATTCTTTCGCCTCCCTATCTTTTGCTAACTCAAATTCTTTCGCTTCCTTTTCTTCACGATCATTTACAATTGTGTTTAACATATTTTTAACAAGGTTTTCATCATAATCGGCGTGTTCTGTTATTAATTTACATAATTGAGCGATTTTTGGATTAATGGGTTGTTCCAATCCCAGTTCATCTATTAAAGCGAGTAAGTCATTCTTTCGTGCTCTGGCAAGAAACGCCATGTTAGTATAATAGAAAATTGTACTAACAGTTTTTCTGTTGATTTGTTACCTCGACTTGTGTTGCCGGTGCGTATGTTTCGTTGTGGCTTCCCAGTGCTTGCTGGCCCCCTTTTCAATGATGTTGACCTCTTATATTCGACACGAAGTTTCTTGGCTTCGATAGCGGTGTTCCAATGCTTGTTGTTTCCGCTAAACAATCCTCTTCGTCGGCGCTGACTTCGCTTTTCCGACGTGGTGGTTTCGCTTTCCGATGAGACGTGGTTTCACTTTCCGGTCACTGTGCTGTTTTTTCGTTTACACTGCTAGGTGATACGACGGCTTGTACTCCGATCTCCGGTTCACTGCTGGGTGACTACGGGGCTGTTCGGTTTCATTTGTACTCGTCGCTCGTACTTCTGGTTTGCCCTTACACGTTCTGCCGTTTGGTTCTTAACGTAGCGTTCTGACGCCTACTCAGTTCGTGATGCCGAGCCCCCATGTGGGAGTAGACGCTCAGAGAAGGGACACTTGCTGAGTGTTGAATCCAGCTTTAATAACTCCTTATTGGTCACACTTCATGCTACATTTGGCACAATCGCCATTCTTACGTATATTCACATCGAGAATGTTCAGTGATCTGTCTCTCTCATCAGAATGAGGAATACCTCTCCCTGCCGCTAGGTGTCGCCATGAGCAGTTCTCTACTGGTGCGCTCACGCTCTCCACACTTATATTTATTTTGTGGATTCTGTGTGCTATTCTGATTATTCAATGATTGGCTCTTAACACAGAAAAGACTGTTAACCCCTACACTATCCAGAATTTGTGATTAGATTGTGATTAACTGCATAGATTGGAAGGGGTTACCAAATGCTCAAAATAATTTAATACAATATCAATGCTCCAAATAACTTACAAAATCCATGGCGATCAGCAAAAACCACAGCACACAGAAATGTGAAACGTCACCATGACTAAGCAGACTATACCGGTTTGTGATATTCTTTGAAAATTCGAATTTATTTTTTAAATTGAATGGGAAAATAGAATTGAGTGGCAATGTGTGAATTTGAATTTGGTGCAACTTATGGCAATACTTGAGACATACTTGTAGTCAAGCACAATGCACACAATTCAAATGTTTAAATTTAATTAGCCAATTGCAATGCACAATTCATTTTCCCGCGAATGTAATTGCAATTGAATATGACGTGATCATGCACGCATAACTTACATTGCCATCGTTCAGGGGGGAAAAAATCCATTTCAAATAATGTCATGCAAAAATCGTCTGTAAAAATTTGAATGTTCATTTAATGTACGTAGCAGCGAAAAGGTATATGTTAATTGAAATTCGGAATTAATACACTATATTCGAATTACTGGAATTTAGCTTTAGTTATTTACTACAATCTAAATGTTGAAGCATCTCTTTTTTAATTTTAGCAAATAGAATAAAATCATTCTGAACTATGTATTCAAGCAGTTTATTTTACAAGGTAAACTAGGAAGATATGTGTGAAAAAGATTAATTGCAGGTAATTTTACCGATTTTTAGTTAATGCAATTGCAAGTGTATTTAATTCAGTTTGTAGCAGCTATATTAAAAATAACCTCTAAAGTTAAAATAATTGAATTAAAACTTTATCATAGAGCCAACCCTAGGGTCAATGGACAATTCCAGCATATTCTTTTAAATTTTTTTTATTCAATTCTAAACGTTTCGAAAAGGCCATTAACACAAAAATTTCTACTCAATGCATTTTTTTTTTTTTTTTTTTTTTTAAATTTGCGATCAAAATTACCTTGTTAAACGTTGGTGAGAAAATTACTCATTTCGCTGGCATTGAATGTGACATCACGGCTTCGCAAATAACATGGCTTGAAATGCAGCAGCGGAAACCAGATTTGCAAGTTTCTCGCAAATCACGCCAACCTGTACGGAATGTGGCAATGGTCTACCAAAACCAACTTTTTCAACGCCAAATATTTGGCAGAAACCTCACGATAACCATAGAAACGATAGGGTCTCTTTACGTCACGGACTTTGTTGACTGTTTTGATCGGACTGGTTTTGGCTCGGTTTTGGGGCATTTTTTAATATTTAAATAACTAATTTTTTCAAAGAACTTTTGTTTAAATATTTGGAACCAGAAAGAAATTCTTCATAAATATGTACTAATTTCACTCGTTTTTAAAAAATGTGGGAATTGTCCATTACACGAGTTATTTTATTTAATTGGTTGGCATTTAATTAAAATTAACTGGTTTACTAGCGAAGTACACCCATGCTTCGCTACGAACTTTGAGCATTTGTATTTTTAGTAATCAAAATACGTTCATGCATGTTTCGTGTTAGTCGAATGCATTTATGGAAAAAGCAGAATATTGGAATAATCGGTATTTTTCCTTTAAAGGGGACCGTTAGCAATATATTAAATATGGGTAAAACTTCCGCGTATGGTAAGAATTCTGTGCCAAGGTGATTTTCGCCAATGAATGGCAGCAACCGCCATTTTTTAATAACAAATTAACTGTCTATGGTTGCCATAACTTGGCGCGATTTTATGTAAACAATTCTTGGAGCAGAATCCATAACGTACTTGGAAGTATCAACAGCCCTCTTAAACGGAAAAGTTCCTTATATTCCACATTTGGTACGTTAGACCTTTTTTTGACTCTTTAAAATAGGAGTGCAAATGTCGCCAATTGTTCTTTCGATTGCCAACTTTTTTATATATACTTATCGTCCTTTCGGTACACGCGCATTGAAGCATCGACTTTTTTGTTAAAATTAGTAACTCCCTACTTTTTCTTGGCCTGTCTTTGTTGACATTTGTATCAAATTTCAGAGAAATTACTACATTGGAAGTGGGACTTTGGGATGTTCTTCATTTGGGTTGTGTAACCCGTTTTCGATCTATTAAAATTGGTTAATCCATATCAGAATAACTTACTTTTTCCATGTTTGATCTTTTTGAAATTTGTACCAAAATTATGGGATATCACTATAGTGGAAGTGCTACATTGGGATGATCACCGTTTAAAACGTTAAATCCCTTTTCGACCTCTTCAAATTAGTTAATCAAGATCAGAATAGCCTACTTTTTCTATACTTGCTCTTTTTGACATTTTTACCAAATTTTAGAGTTGTGATTATGCTGGGAGTGGAACATTGAGATATTCCTCATTGGGAAGTTTAATCCATTTGCGACCCCTTAAAATTAGCTCATCGAGATCTGAATAGCTTACTGTTTCATTCCATAGAATAGCTTCCATAGATTCCTCTGAATAGCTTATTTTTTCTATGGAATGAAACAGTAAGCTATTCAGATCTTGATGAGCTAATCGTCTCTTTTTGACATGTGTAACAAATATCAGAATTATGACTACATTGGAAGTAACACGTTCGGATATTTCTAGTTCGGAATGTTTAACCCTTTTCTACACCATAAAGTTGGTTATAGCTTATTTTTTCTATTCTTACTCTCATTGGCATTTGTACTAAATGTCGAAGTTTTGATTATATTGGAAGTTATACATTGGAATGATAACTGTTTTGGAAAGCTTGACCCCTTTTAGACCTCTTGAAATTAGTTAATCAAGATCGAAATAGCTGACTTTTTCTATACTTGCTCTTTTTGAAATTTTTACTAAATTTCAGAGTTGTGATTATGCTGGGAGTGGAACACTGGGATATTCCTCATTGGGATGTTTAACCCATTTTCAACCCCTTAAAATTAGCTCATCGAGATCTGAATAGCTTACTTTTTCTATGGAATGAAACAGTAAGCTATACAGATCTCGATAAGCAAATCGTCTCTTTTTGATACGTGTAACAAATATCAGAATTATGACTACATTGGAAGTAACACGTTCGGATATTTCTAGTTCGGAATGTTTAACCCCTTTCGACACCATAAAGTTGATTATAGCTTATTTTTTCTATACTTACTCTCGTTGGCATTTGTACTAAATTTCGAAGTTTTGATTATATTGGAAGTTATACATTGGAATGATGACTGTTTGGAAAGCTTGACCCCTTTTAGAACTCTTGAAATTAGATAATCAAGATCGAAATAGCTGACTTTTTCTATACTTGCTCTTTTTGATATTGCTTCTAAATTTCAGAGTTATGATTACGCTGGAGGTGGAACATTGAATATTCCTCCGTTGGAATGTATAACCCTTTTTTCGATTCCTTAAAAATGAGTTAATCGAGATATGAATAGCTTACTTTTCATATACTTGCCCTTGTTGACATTTATACTAAATTTCATAGAAGCAAACTTAAGTTTGCGCAGCAATGAACGTTTTAGGAAACGAGAGCCTCGTTCGCGAAGAGTAAAAAAAACTGGGATCTATACACATTAACTGGACTTCACTTTACCACAATAGGTGTCCACGCAACTAGTTTGGCAATATTAAAAGAAACCTTTTATTCTTTTTGAACATTCTTTCCCCTGCTTCCAAAGCTTGCCTATTGAAGTGATTTAGATGTCACACGTCTTAAAGTCGATAATATCGTTACTTAAAAATGTTCACAGTAATGCATTCTGACTGATAAAATCCACATGTTGAAAAATATACTCATGAAGGTAAATCAACAAGAAATCTGAGAAGCTGCTGCCACCTCTTAGCGTTTTTGAGAGCACAATTTGGCGCCGAAAAGAAAATATTCAATTGACACAAACAATTACCATCAGGGGCGGCTTAAGGGCAGTGCAAACGCACAGGCGCCAATTTTAATTTTTTTTTTTTTTTTTTTTTTTGCTTTATGGCAAATTTTGATTTTTTTTTTTTTTTTTTTACCAATTTTGATTTTTTTTTTTTAAACTAAAGTTCTTTAATCATTTCGCTGCTAGATTTTCACAGTTTTTCACTTGACTGAAACTATAAGTATCATTAACCCCGGAACAAATTCTTGTTGTTGGAATTTCATTTGCTCAAATTTCGATTAGTGAGTGAGTGATATATGTCCCTTTTTACGTGTAAGTGTAACTACCATTGCATTTGCATAGGACCACACGGCCACGCTTATCGGAGAAAAATGCACAAAAATTTAATTATAAAATTAATTTTGTGTGGTTCTCTTATCCGTTTTAGATAGTTTTTTAATAATTAACTTTCTTTTACTCTCATCTTCATCTTGTATTTTATTTTGGATGTGTATTTTGACAAATATTCAAAATATTTGCGAATTATACTATAAATAGTTTTTATGTAATGAAATACAAAATTCTATGCAATAAAAATGTCTATAACATATTCTATGCAAAATGTAAATGAAATATCGCCAAATCGAATATTTTTTAGAACTGGTTGTTAATAATGAAAAATCTTAAACTTAAAAAAAAAAAAATCTGACCTACAAAGTTTGCGTAGATGTTACAATATCACTAGGCCGGTAGTTTCTAAAGGCGGCCCGTGTCTAATATAATGCCACACACAAAAACGGATGATGCTAATACATTTAGCATGTAAATGAGCGTGAATTGAAGGGTAAGAGTAAAATCGAATGTTTAAAAATAAGGGGTCATTCTAAGCAAGTTACTTCCTTTTAAATGTCATAATTTAAAACGGTTTTGTTTGAAATTGCTTTGAAAACCAGGTTTTGCTTTTATTAATTGAAATATTAGCAAGAAATGTATTCAATATCAAATAGTTAAAAACGACTTATGTTTATAAATTAAGTATTTTTATTTATTTTTCGATATTTCTTATGCTCCGCAGTTAATTGACATTTTAATTTTGAAGAAATGCATTCATATATCATGCTATTATTTGTTAATTAAGATTTGGTTAGCTTTTAATAATTAAAATTATAAAAAAGGTAATTGCCTTGTAAAATTATTATTTAAAAAAAAAAGTTTGAGTAAAATACTAAAAAATCTAAAAAATAAATATTATAGTAATTTTTTAATGCAATAATATGTAGATATAAAAAGTCAAAATAAAAGAAAATTGTTTATGTTTGTTCGTTTTACGAAAGTTTGTCTGCAATTAAAGTAACTTCACACATTTTAATACAGTTCTATAACTGTATTAAAATGACGATTATATTCATAAATCTTTCTTTGGAAGCAATGATTCCTTCAATCTGCTATAATACATCTCAATTAGGCAGTGTGTGTAACCATCAGAATGTCCTACGTTCTGTAGCGATCGAAATTGCCTAATTGAGTTTGTTCCACCTTATTTTTATTCATAACTATAAGTACATTATCTTACACTATTAAACAAAGTTATCCTAAAGCGGAAAAAGGAAACTTTTACATTAACTGAGGGGTTTTATAAGAATAATAACTAAAATGATTCATCATATTTTATATCCAGGAATGTCAATATAACGCATTTTCTAGTAAATTTAATTTATTATGCAAGTTTCATAACACTTAGAAAAAAAGGTACACTAAATTTTATTGCAATTTATGGAGGAATCAAAATAGTTCTGTGGCTAATGTGTTTAAAATTTGCAGGTTTTGTCCAATTTTTTTTTTTTGGGGGGGGGGGCGGTAGGGGGGCGTTAGAGAGGGCGCCATAATTTTTTTGCATAGATGCAAAACTTACCTTGAGCCGCCCCTGATTACCATGTATATTCGAGTCCTCAACGGCATCTATGAGTGAAATTTTGAACTATTTATTTTATTTATCTTAACAAATGTCTCCCTATTGCAAGGAATCATTTCAGAGCAAACCGCACTCTCCCACGTCAACTTTTTAATTTGTGAAGATTGCAGAATAAGTCGTAAAAATTCGAACATTATTAGCGTCGATTTTAATGATATTATTATAGCAGTACCTACCATCAGTGAAACCTACAGTGTTGTTAAAAAAAGTACTTTAAATTGCTTCCTGTACCAAAATTATCGAAAAGTTTAATTAAGTATTTTTTTTTCTTGCTAATGCTGAAATTCTATAAAAGTCGTTTGCCGTTTATTAATCGTCAGCACCGCAAAACCCAAACAAAATTTCATTATATAATTTTTCGAAATCATCCGACGTAATTCCAATTCAGAGACACTATTCCACAAATTAAAAACATTTCATTTAGAAATATAGCGCGCGTAATACTGGTTCCCGCCAGTTGCTAAGCGACGTTCGAAGTTTCCCTCGACGCCGTTCGCTTCTTCCCCCCGTTATTTTCGTCCGGCTGACATTTTGGAAGAGGCGCCATTTACCAGGGAGCAAGCAGACTATTCCAATAGGGGAGGAGGAAAGTGGCCATTTCTGTTGCCGCGGTGGCGCTGCTGTTTGGGAGAGTGTGTTGGGTTCCCCCATCTCGTTCTTGAATAGGCATTTCAGGGTACTTTTTATTTCTTTGATTCTGTTTTGTGACCATGAGAAGCACGTTTCACTTTCACTTCAAGAAAACCGGAATTAATAAAGCAAATAAATAACGGGAGGGTGGCTTTGATTAGGATCGTTTTTGCGTGTTTTGTCTCTGAATTATGTGGGTTCTCTCCTGTTCAAAAAGTCCGCGAAATATTGATCGGAGGGTTGAGATTCCCTCCCCATCCCACCCCTCCGTTGTACTCGGATAAATTTTCTGCAAAGTTAAATTTCGATTGTCATGGTTCATGTTCATGGATTTGTTAAGATATTGGATTCAAAGAAATTCACTTCAGGATCTTCGTAATCAAAACTGTCATGAAAAGCAAAAACAATGGTTATGTCCATCAGTCTGAACGTAAGATTCCGTCAAAGATATAAATGCTGGAGACACGTGGTCTTACGATATGTCAAATAAAAAGTCTTGCAAGGAAATGCATCCCATCTTCCCATCCGAAATTATGTTACATCAATATGCCATCAGACGAAACGGTCGTTTCGCCGCCAACCTTAAAAAGGCAGAAACGACAGTAAGTATCTATTCTCTGCACAACTTCCAGCGAAAAAGCCGAAATTGACTATTTTCTAGCGTGCTTACGAAACATCACATAATTATACAAAAAATACCATAGATTCGTCTCGGTGATATCTTTCAAAGAAAAAAAATGTGAGTATCTAGGTTAAAAGACAACGAAGAAAAAAAATATTGAAATTTCCAAAATGAAATAAAAAAACGAGTTCTAGCCCGATTTTGATGTAAAAATTTAGACAAACGTCCAGCCCTAACTAATCTATAGATCTTCAAACGGATTGAATTATAGGATGCGGAATGTTTCAACTTAAAATCCTACGCTGGTTTGAACTTCATTAAATAATTCTTTCTATTTTTAATTAATTTAAAACCACTTTTTTCATTTCATAATTTGGCGACAGATAAAGGCGATCAGCTTGTAATTGTGGTTCAGAAATATATGCCAAAAGTTGCCAAACAGATTTGCTATAATTTCGAAATTAGTTTTTCCGACATGTTAGGCTTAAGTGAGAATAAACGTAATGTTAATGTATAGGCAGAACGAATTAGACTATAATTATATGGCTTATAACATCTTTAAAATTGAAATAATTTAATTTGTGAAGAGACAGAGTTAATGAGAAATATTTGTTCTTCAAGTTGCATGTGTTATTTGAACTGTATAACAATTTAGAGAGAATTAACTTTCAAAAACATTTTAATTTCGGGAAATCTCCATTGAAAATGAAAGCAATCACATTTTGTTGCAAGATACTATGGGCTGAATACAAAGTATAAATGTGGAGGTTATGCGAGCTGACGTCACAGTCAATTCATTACAAAGGACTAAATGAACCACGCATTGCGATTGGCTAATGGAATTTGCAAAAATGTCATTCGTTTTTAAAGATGTGTTGATTTTTACTTTCCGTTGTAAAATGAAAATGTAGAATCATATATCATCAAAATTGTAATTTCATAGTGAATTTTAAAATTGTTGTTAAGAAAATATTTTAAATTTTGTCAAATATCAATGGGTTATTATGTGAACCAAAATAATGCTTGGTATAGTAAAAATAATTTATACCGCAATATTTAGGCTGTAAAAAACTTGTAATATTTATTTGTAACAATTTATTAGAATACATTTTCAGTGGGATGTATGTTAATGGTGCCGGATTTGATTCCTGGGTGGATGTTCGTTGTGATTCGGAATCCAAATTAAGCTGTGGGTCCCAGGCTGATTAGTCGTTATTTATGCACTAAAATAGGTCGTTGTGCGTACAAACTAACCAATTGAGGTGAAACTTGGCAGACAGGCTCTTTGTTGATAGCAACGTATTTCTTTTAGTTTTGGGAGTTGAGTTGCCGTACACAAGTTTCTATTACTCGTTCGTGGTCGATTTTGATGGTTACTGCGGTCCGCATTCAAACAATTTGTCAATTTTCAAGTAGAATTTGGCATGTAAGATATCATTGAACTCAACTTGAAAAATTATGAATATTCATGGTACCAGGTGTACCATAGGTGGTACTACTTCTGGTTTATCAATTTTGAAGATAAATATGGCATGTTGGGTGTCGTTGGGCTTGTCTTGAAAAATTATGAATGTTTAAGGTACCAGGTATAGCATAGGTAGTTCCACTTTCGGTTTATCAATTTCCAAGATAAATATGGCATGTTGGACTTTTGTTTTGATGAATTATGAATGTTTAAAGTACCAGGTATGCTATTGGTACCACTTCCAGTTTATCAATTTTAAAGATAATTTTTGCATGTAAGGTATCGTCGAACTCAGTTTGAAGAATTATGAATATCCCTGGTACCAGGTGTACCATAGGTGATAAATAGAAAAACGATGAAACGGACAAATTCAAAAAAGAGAAGTCGCCAGTGTTTAAAAAAAAGTTATGATATCCCCCAAAAAAACACTTTTGAAAAGTAGAAGAGCCACCAACCTCAAAAACACAAAAAACTTTCTTACAAAAAAAAAAATCATAAACATGATGAAAATTTTCAGCCACAAACACAGTGATATAAAAAATGGCCAACCTCTGAGTACAACTCTCGTTTGTGACTCGCTTAAGAACGTATGCTTACTTAGTTTATTTTTAAAATTTAAGTTCCGCTCCCATAAAAATTTACGCTGCTTGAGGTTGGCGCCCGTCTTAGTTACTAACCTTTAAAACTCCACATACAATAAAAACTTTCCAAAATGGTATCAACCAAACAAAAGCTTACCACAAACACTTCAGTTTCCTACTTAAAAAATTCTTAATAACGATTCAAATGCAAGCGTTTGAGCACAGTTTCTCTATACTATTTTGAAAATTACATGAACATGAATATTTACATCACTTTGTATTTCCTACCCATCCAAATGAAATAGTAAACTCGAATATTCGTGCAAACAGCCAAAATTAGTTCAAACGCAAGCACTGTTAATATTCCTACGACGGGGGCCAACCTCAAGCAGCGTAAATTTTTATGGGAGCGGAACTTAAATTTTAAAAATAAACTAAGTAAGCATACATTCTTAAGCGAGTCAAAAACGAGAGTTGTAATCAGAGGTTGGCCATTTTTTATATCACTGTGTTTGTGGCTGAAAATTTTCATCATGTTTATGATTTTTTTTTTTTTGTAAGAAAGTTTTTTGTGTTTTTGAGGTTGGTGGCTCTTCTACTTTTCAAAAGTGTTTTTTTGGGGATACAAAAATACAGTGGCGACCTGTGGTCAAAAATTTTAGTGCAGCCGGAACAGTGATCCCTTTCCCCCCTTCCTACAATCATTCATGAATGGAAATTCTTTAATCTTAATTACTCAAACGCAAAGTTTCCTTTCAATATTTACAAAGTAATACGAGAAAGAAAATAGGGAGAGAAAAAAAAAACTTATTTAAACTTACTTGTAACTGGGCTCCATGTTTCAAAATGGTTCAACTATAAGTTTTAGTATTGACTTAAGAAGTAACAAGGAAACACATGAGCAAATTTATCACGAAAACTATTTTTGTTTGGTGGAGAAAATTCTGAGAAATGCTCGTTTCTCTCCCACCCACACATCACGACACTCACACAATCAGTTCATCGAATTCTCAAGGGCCGCCAAATTTGGAAAACTGTGAACTGGCTGTCTCGCTACACATTACTTAGAGGGAAAGGCTCTGTTGTGTTCAATCGGTTACCATGGCAACGTCGCAGCCGAAACTAGTTTCAGGAACACTCGGCTGCTGTTCGGAGGAAGATCACCGGTTTGCGTTGATTGAAAGAGATTTTGTTTCTCTCGTGAATTGAGTATTGAGGCAACAAGTTTGCTATTTATCGGAATTTTTTACACTTACCGTAGAAATTGGATCTTCCTTTTAGAAAATTGTAAAATATATAATTTTAGTTTTGAACTAATAACTTTAGATGCAGCTCGGCTGTAGTGCACGAGCCGCCACTGCAAATATATTGTCCAGGAGTACCAGAAACTTATTTGCAACTCACCCAACTCACACTTTAAATCACAAAAATTTCAGTCATGTGTTATACCTAAATAGTAAACCAACCTAGGTGGTGAATTTGATCACCTCTCCTAAGAAATTGCTTACTTGAACAAGTTGGAATGTGTTTGACAATAATTCACCAAAAGGCCATTTCTATTAGTTCATAAGGTTTGGTACAGATAACAATTCGGCATTGTTTAATGATTGGATCCTCGTTACCTGAAATTCCCATCGATAAAAAGTTTTTTTTATGAATTAAAATATCTCCACGTTGGCAAGGTAAGGTACAAACTTGCCATTGAATGTCAAAATTTTAATCCGATAAAGCTAGTATTTGAAACCGATGTGAACTTCCCATAAATTGCTGCGAATTTTAATGTTCTTCAGGTTGAATTTTATGATCTACTGCTCTGAACTCTTCAATCTGTTATTTGACGCAATGGCGTAGCTAGGAATTTTTTTGGGGAGGGGATATGAAATAAGTCAGCAAATCTTGGCAATCATTTTTCTTATTAATACCGCATGTATTTAGAAATCCCGATAACAGATATTTTTTACGCGTATTTAGACATTTAAAACATTTTAAATAAATTTATCATTTTAAACAATAAAATCCTTTGATTTTGGAGCTCTAATAGAGAAATAAAAAATTCGGGTGGGGATATATCCCTCCCTCTGGCTACCTCTCTGCGTTGACACAAGTTTGTATTTCATTGCCAAAATTGAGTCATTGAAGACATTTATTTTAAAGAAATGCCTCTTTGAAAGTAATCTTGCTTGATTAAGGACAGCTAATTGTAAAGCAGAATTTCTATTATGCAGTTAAAATGAACAACATACTTGTAAAATTAAAATTTACTTGAAATATAAAATAAAATAAACTTAATTTTAATAAGTAAGGTCACACATTTCCATAAAGGCGATTTATTTTCACTTAGTAAATAAAGCGAGATGCGCCAGCTGCTGCAAGTATTGTAATCTCATCGAATATCATTCTGAAATTTTGGTAGAGTGTAGAGAAATATTGATACTAAGAATAAACTGGCTTTTCGGGAGGAAATGGTTGAAACTGTTCGAAAATATCCTCGAATGAGTTGAAAAGAAATTGATAGCCAAACATGTCATAACTTGAAAAATATTGCGCATCCTTTTTTCGTCTTGTAACTTTCTACTTTTTAATTTTCCAAGAGGATGTAAACGGACAATTTTATTCCTCCCGCGCCTAACCATAGCTCTTTTTAAAAAGTGAGCAAAGTTAGCAATGGATCAGCGCAGTGTTCGCCAGTTAAATATTTTCAAGGGGTATTTTCACCCCCTCTCTAAATTTTAAAGGGTATTTTTAAAATCCAAAGGGTATTTTTTATATTAATTTTTTTTTAACTAAAGCAAATTAAGTTTTTTGTCAAAACTAATAACTACGACAATAACAATGATACACGATAGCGGATTTGCGAATCAGAGCGGAAATATGCTTTTTAAATGTTTACTAAAACACTTGATGGTTATAAAACTTAAACTAACTCTTAACACTGTGTCGTTCACTATTCCGATAGTTGTCCTGAGCAACTATCGGACAAATTCCGGCGACACATCGAAAACTACCGGGAAAATACCAGTAGCACTATCCTATCCCTGATCAAGAGGCTACCACCGTTGCTGAGGTAATGGTTCAGAGCTGGATTTCCAGATTCGGAGTGCCTCTTCAGTTACACTCTGATCAAGGAAGGAATTTTACCTCTGCTGTAATGAAAGGACTTTGTGATCTACTTGGCATTGACAAAACACAGACGTTGCCTTTACACCCACAATCGGATGGCATGGTGGAGAGGTTTAACAGAACCATCCTCAATAACCTCTCACTGATGGTTTCGAGAAACCAACAGGACTGGGATCAGAAGTTACCTTTGTTTCTTCTGGCCTATCGCAGTGCTGTCCACGAGACTACCGGCTATTCCCCATCCCAGATGCTCTTGCAGATGCTTGGTATTTGACACCATCAATAAATAATTACCAAATGCGGCATGTTGTTGTTGTTGTTGTTGTTGTCGTGTGACAAGTGCAGAAAAAAGGTAATAGGACAAGTCAAATGGGACCAAAGGCATTGAGCACAGCCCTGGCCACATCTCCGACTTTATCGGTATAAAGGGTGTCATGGCAGCAGTTGAGATCGATGTTGAAGAGAGTCGAGGCAACAGAGATGCAACTGAAGAGATGCCTCGGATCCAGCTGAACTCCTGGGCAGTGCCTGCATTCTGCATAAGTTCTGGAGCCTTCAGGCATGATCTTCATACCTCTCATGTGCCCCGTCCGCAATCTGCTGATGGTAGAGATGATTTCGCGGTCAAGATTAAGCTACGGAAGGCACCATTTCTTCATAGTATTTAACGAAATAATAATAATGCAAGCATTTTTTACTCGAAATAATTGCTCAAATTTTTATAAATCGAATTCTAAAAAATGGTTTTCTGAGCGCTTCGTCATGTGACCAGAAACGATCGCTTAAATTCCTCCCAGAATGTGACGTCAGTATTGTGGAGTGGAAGTTTGTGAACAAACAACTTCATACGTTTATTTTTAAGCTTGGTTCGTCTTTCTTCCTACTTTATGATTAATTATGACCATTAAAGGTGAATTTTAGGAAATATTTATTTAAAGAAGCTTTATTGGAAAAATGTATAACAGTTTCGTAAAGGCAGACAGTTTAAATTTACCCAAAATAGACGCATTGATGGTGGGTTCTTTTTCAAATCAAGCGCAGAGTTGTTTTTTTTACAGTGTTTAGAAATGTTAAAACATCTGTGTAGATAAATAAATCGCCCTGTTATTATAATTTGTAGAACAAGAACTACACACTATCACAGTTATAATAATTATAAAAACATAAGCAAAATTATTAGCGATTAAAATAATCGGCTGAACACTGAATCGGAAACCTTTTCAACTTTCAAAGTAAAAGTCCGGTGTAATAATCTTGCTAACGAACTAATTTTTGACTTTGAAACTTGGATCATACCTTCTCCTATGATGATCAAACCCAAAAATGTTGAAAAACATTACTTCAATTTATTTTGATTTTATTCATTGTGTACCACATCACCTAGCAGAAAAGGGTGAATCGGAACACTCGTTATAATTTATGTCTGATCTTATTTAAACATTTACAGGGTAAAAAACAAAACAAGTATTAATGCATTGAAGTGAATAGGAACACAAGATTACCATAAAAAAATGCCATAGTAAAATTCCGCCATAACTTGGAGCGGTTTTATGCAGACAATTCTTGGCGCATAAAATTGGCGCATTTGACAATCCTCTACATGTCAAAAATTGGAAGTTTTACCCAAATTAGTGTTCTGCTGTTAATTGAAGTACTTGTACAGTGGCGTACAACACAGTATCGATAAGAAATTTCCTCGAACAAAATCAAAAGGAAAATAACCCATTACGGCTACACAATCTCGCTTGAAACTCATTCGCGATGCTGTTTATGCAATGTTGACGTCACACTATCAGATGGATTTTTGAGCAGCGTTTTAGGGGCGGGGCTTCTGCTTGCATTTTAAAATGCGATTTTTGGCGCTTTGCGGCATTATTTTGGAAAAAGAAAAAATACGTGTCTTTTATTTTGAGCATATGCTTTATTTAAAACATATTTTGAAAATTTGTCAAATACCCTATTTTGCCCGAGAACGGATCCACGTGGCGACGGAGAAGATGAAGACCAGATACGACACGAAGGCTACGGGACATCAATTCCACGAAGGTGACAAGGTTTGATTCTGGAACCCGAAAAGACAAAAAGGACTTTCTCCCAAACTTCAGTCTCACTGGAATGGTCCTTACTCAGTCCTCAACCGGCTGAATGATGTCGTGGTCCGAACAGGCCCTGATCATCGCCTAGGCCCACAAGGCCCAGGCCTTGGGCCCATGATTTTAGGGGACATGGAAATTGGATGTAAATCTATACTTTTGTCTCACAAAAGCTGTGTGAATATCTTTTATTCATAAAAAATATATTTTTATAAAAATCATTTTGTATTGATCTTGAACCATCTTTAGTATCCCAGAGTATGTTTATTCAAATAAACCAAACCATCATTTAAATACGTAAAAAACAAGCTTTTTTGAAAGATAGAGGGAGAAAAAAAATGAAAGGAAATCTTGATGAATTTATTGTGCGATCAGCAAATGTCGACTCTGAAGTTGTGAATAATACTGAAGATATTGAGATTTGTATTGTGATAGCGAAATGCAAAGCTATACATAACAAAGTTTTTTTTCTTTTGATTTATAAATTTGATTGTTAAAAATTTCTGATAAAAAAAAAAAACTTTTAAGAAACAATATTAACATTAATTTATCAACTTTTTCAATATTTAATGTTAATTCATTTGACTTGGTGTCAAGCCCATTTCCAATATATTACGCATTTGAAAAAGGGGCCCCTGAATGTGTCCGGTCCTTGGGCCCCAAATTGTCATGATCAGGCCCTGGGTCCGAATACGTAAGTCATCTAATTCTAAACCTAGAGTCGTTCATTACGACAGGTTAGCCCCTTACTATGGCCATAGTTTGTAATCCCCCTATGTATAAAGTGTATATAGTTATTAAGACCATGCACCATGGTCACATGTGTTTATAAATTTTTAAGTTTATTGTTTATTTATTTGTTCAGTAATGTTTCTGTCTTTCTGTATACAAATTAGTAAGTTTTATAGTTTAGTAATGAACACAGAGTGTTTGCTATTGCTTTGAAAGTAAGCCTTCTTTTCTGGGAACTGTACTGCCCGGGACGTGCAGTTCTTGGGAGGGAGGCAATGTTACAAATTTTTGTATATTTGTAAATATTTCGTAGTGTAATTTTGTAAATAAGAAAATTTATGTACATTTCGCATAAGGCAGTGCAATAGTTCGTCTTAACTTGCCTTCCCTGCAGTGTGTCTATTAATGCTTGATAACGAGTTTTACAGAGATAAAGCTGGGAAGCGAGTTCTACAAGGAGCAGGGTATTTAACATTATGGTAATGGCAACCTCGCCAAATTGGTGAGATAGAGCCAAGTTGGCGACTTTAACGACTAATTTTTTTCGACAAACTTGGCGACCATTTGGCGACATTTTCGATATGTACATGTATAGGACTTTTTGACTACGATCTGGAAAGTTCTCCAAATGTCTATCTCTGGGAGATTCACGAAGGCTCGCCTCCCCTATATAAGACCTAGAGTTAGTTGAGTCACTGAGTTAGTTGATTGAGTTGAGTCACTGAGTTAGTTGACTGAAATTACTGAGTTAGTTGAGATACTGACTGAGTGGAGTTACTGACTTGGTTGTCTGTCAGCGAGCATTCAGAGAGTTCTGAAAGCGAACTGTATTGCATTGTCTTTTGCGGCGATTTAGCAGTTGTGTGTCAAGTTTAACTGCTGTCTGTGCTCTATTGTTGTGTATAGAGCTGTATTGAGTCTACTAGAACGAGAAGTTCTGGAGTTGTAAATGAATCTGTGAAGAGTTATATTGGAATAAATTTCTGCAAGTTTTGATCTGCTTTGGCTTCATGTCTTTCGAACCCACCAACGCAACAGTATTAATCTACGTTTTCCATGAATTCACGCATGAGGTTACCTTTTATCTCTTTTGTGCAAGAAGGCATGGTAAAAAGCCGGCGAAATACACTTAATTAAGGAACCTACGAAATTACATTTGGAAATTGGGGGACGCCCCATACAATCCACCTACTAATGATGCACGTGGTATCAGTAGTCATTCAAAGACTTCAGTCAGTCACTGGTCTGTGAGAGGCACATTTGAACATGAATGCGCATGCTTAACTGGCTATTTCGGAGTGGGCGATCCGTATATTGCATTCTGTTGGAAAATAAACGAAAATTTTGCTTTTTTTTCAGAAGAAGGATACTGAAGAAGGATTCAAAGAAAAAGGAAGGAAAAGAAAATGAATTTAGTAGTCTGTATCTACTATCCTTCCTCACTGAAAATAAAAGAGCGGTAGGTTACCAGACAAAACAAGGATGTTCATTAATTGGCAAGTTTGTTTATATTTGTCTATTGGTTTTAATTCAATTAATTCTGAGTTGACTTTCGAACAGTTTTCCATAAAATATGCAGATGAGATAACAAAACATTGGTTTGGCTAAAACTGATTGGATTAACGTGAAAAAGTCAAAATTTTAACTAACAATTTTTAAGTATGATTTGCGTAGCAATTATCTTTTTAGAGAATGAAGTGAGTCTGAGTTTGTGTAGCAATGAACCTTTTAGCGAGCCTGTGCTTGTGTAACAATAAATCTTTTAGTGAACGAAACGAGCTAATGCTGGAGTCGCAATGAGCTAGGGTTTGCTTAGCAATGTACCTTTTAGCGAGCCTGTGCAACAATAAACCTTTTAGTGAACGAAGCGAGCCAGTGTTTGTGTGGCAATGATCTAGGGATTGAGTAACAATGTACCTTTTAACGAAGGAAACAAGCATGGTTCGTGAACTACAATTTTGAAGCTAGGACTACCAAAACTTCTTGAAATATATAGAAACTAATTTCAGCTGGGTCAATAGGAGAACGCTGAAAATGTATAATTTTTCGGCATTCCCATTTTTTTCTTTTTTTACTTAATCTGTTTATTGTTAAAATAAATAGTAGATTGCTTACCTTCTCAAATATCACGATAGTCACTTGACTTTAACCTCCTTCCCTTTGAATGCTGTTGTTCATTTTTGAAAAATTCCATTCCCGTTTTCGCTGAAAAAATTTAAAAGCTATTTGGCACAAACTTATTCCATTCTCTCCAGCAAAATTCTATAGCTGATATTTGTTATAAATTTGTTTTGGATAAAAATTTTGAATAAAACTTCGAAATGTGTTTTATATGCTTAACACTAAAAAAAATTGATATAATTTCAATTATTCTAAAAATAATTTTTTTTTAAAGAACTCCGATTTTTCAGATTCTTGTAGAGCATCAGATTTTTTTTTTTTTTTATTAAAACTATCTGAAGTGCCTGACATTGCACCGCCCTGTTTTCGATTTTACCACCAGTACTACAAAACAAATTGGTTCAGTACCTAAAGCCTATCATATGTTAAGTTTTTTTTTTTTTTTTTTCCCCTTATCTTTCGTAGTTACCTTCCACTCGTTTCGAAAAACAAGTAAATTTTCATGACGGTAGAAATAAATGTGTAGATTTTTATAAAAGACAAAACATACACAAAGACGCTCTTTATATACACAGAAGTCCTACTTTTCAAATTGATATTTTTTAAAGGTATTATGAAAAAAGTTTAGTGGTTATCGAACAATCCAGCTGTTTTGCTGGTGAATAAAGAAAAATTCAATTTTGTTAAGACAGTAATATTTTGATTAAATAAGCAATAAACATTATCTAACAGTTGGAAGAAATAGTATTAAAACTATTTCTAACTTTTTAAATTAAAAAAAAAGTGTTCTTCCAATTTTTTTTATAAGTCAGAAGTATATTTTTGTGAAAAGTAACGCAATGCAGGAGAAAAGCAGAATAATACCTTCTTTTCTGTATTTCTAGACAGTTAATTTTTATGACGATCCCTTTTTCTACCTTAATACAAAACCAAAATTGATAAATTATATACCAGTTTAGAGGCAAATAGTTTGTTTACAATTGCACTATTTCTTCGAAAATCGAAGTTTAAAAAAAAAAAAAAAAAAAAAAAAATCAAAAAGGATGTGAAGTTGTGGTAGTATACAGTAGATGGCAGCACCATAGAAGAAATTGAAATAGAAACTCCTGGTGCGCATGGGCATACTACTATCAATCTTAAAGTAGTAAAAATCCCAAAAATTATGAAATTTTTTTTCCAAGCTTTATTAATTTTTAAAGCATTTATACGAATCTCTGAGGTAAAAAAAAGAAAATGTAAGGTTTTATAACAATATTGTGAAATCATAATTTATTTCCTGTCAAATAAAAACCATTCCTCAGAGTAACCTTAAGGTTATTATAATTTCTTCGAAAAGAGACTCTAAATAGACGGGAGAGCAATTTTATCAAAACCAGTTTTAATTTATTTTTAACAATACTGTGAGAAAAAAATTAGCAGGTATAAGATTGAGGGTGATTTAAAGTTTCTGAATGATCCATTTTTAATATAAAATATCTTTGTTTGATGTAAAATGATTCATAAATAAATTAGTCTCTTTATAACTGTATATTTTTAATAACATAATACATTTTGTTACAAAATAAAAGCAAATATAAAATTTTAGTTGAAAAACATTTTCTAAGTAACAAATAGCTTGCCAGGTTTATATTTCAAAGATAAAATTAGATGTATAATAACACAAATTAGCAATTCAATACAACAAAGAATTTTAACCCATGATTTCATTTCATTAAAGTTTATTGCAAATATAAAGTATGTATGCAATTTGTAATTTTAACAATATCAAAACAGAATCATGAAGTGCATTTTGTATCGAAATTCGTCTAACTAAAAAAATATATTGTATACTAATGTAATTATTACATTTTGTTGACACTAAATACTTGTTATAATGTAATAAATTATGAACTTGATTGCCATGTGCGTAAATAATTGCATGCACTTTAGTCAAGTATCGATAAAAACTTACACGTTTTAACAAGAGAAATTTGGCATTTCATTTAGATAACAGAATGAACTACTTTATTCGTAGACTTTTATTTTTGATACTCAGTAATTTTGAGATAGAACAAATTAGTTAATTATGATCAAATAATTACTTATAGCATCTTTTCAGTACGTTCCCTAATTCACCCATAATTTAATACTCTGTTTATTAACGATTTTTGTAGATGGTCTTGATTATTGTATAAAAATTGAAAAAGATTGACGATTGTAGGAAATTGTTTAAATTTTCATCACTGATGTCCATGACAAAGCAGAATTTTTCATCACAGATGTCCATGACAAACCAGAATTTGAAAGACAATTCACACAACAATTGCATTAAACAAGCTTTGACAACTTCTCATTTAATATAACAAGTATTTGGTAAAATTCCTTAGATAGCTTATGGCAATCACTATCCAATATGAAAAATAACAAAAAGTTATTCAAAAGCAACAAATAAAAACATAAATATTCTTTAGACATAAACATCACATAAATATTTATATGCATCATAATTTAAAAAAATCTAAATTACACTTTGGGCATCACATTTTTGAAAATAAAAATATATTAAACTGTATTAAGAAAAATAAAATATTAATTTTTTTGCAACACATACAAACAAAAACTTTTATATTTCGATAAATGATACTTTTCATACAAATGTAACATTTTAACTGAAACATTTTGGCAAATCAATATATTAAATTGTGCATAATCAATTGTTCAATAGAAGCAGCAGACAAACACAAGAAAAGCCAGGTGGATAAATATTTTAAACATTAGTAATTAATTATTGAAATAGGATATGCATGTACACAAAAAAAATCTCAAGACAAACTCATCTCACGAAAAAATAATAAACTTCAATATTTTAACAAAAATTATATCAAATTTTAAAATATAAAGAAATATGCACTAAAGCTTATTAGTTGTAATAAGAGGCACTGCTAAGCTTACTGAATATTGGCGTTTCACAGTCCTCGCATTGCTGTAAACAGCTGAACAGTAAGAAAATACCTTAATTTTATCAGAACTTTTTTATTTACATTTTATAGAAAGAGGTGGGAATTTTAAGATCAATTTCCGTCATGGCAAATACTCTTTTTTTAAGTGATTAAAATACTTTTCAAAGTATAGTATGGTTTGTGCTAGTTACAATTCGCTAAAGTCGTTCGATATAACTTCTATATAATCGTGGTAGTCAATTGCAATGAAATTTGTTGTTATATAAATTTCTATTGATTTACTTAAACTTGCATGCTTTGTACATACAAAATTAAGCAAAATGAAGTTTTAGTATTAAACAGAACACCGACTTTTTAAATCTTAAAACATAAAATGCATAAACATTATGATATTTATTTTTCTTCACAAAAAAGAATCATACATAATATTAATAATAAATAAATACTAGCGAGTTAATTCAAATCAAGTATAAAAATCTTCCATAATTTTACAACAAATTTAGAGAACCATCACTAAAAAAAAGAGGGAAGCCGTTCTTAAAATTCCCAATATGCATTGAAACATTTTCAATTTGTACAAATAAATACTATCTAAACCTAGATTTCTAATGTAGGAGATGTTTCATATTAAAATCTGCTGCTTTCTCAACAAGTAGCCATAACATCTTGTTTAAATGTATTTTAGCCATGTCTGTACAAAATAAATATACAAACCACGAGTCCCATGGTAACAGTTATGTACAATATACAGTCTTTCATTTAGCTATCCTCTTTGGCCTCCTTGTATTGCAAACATCAATAAGTTCTCTCATTTTTTAACCAGCTACCCAGCTTTTTCTTATATAAAGTTGAACTAGATATAGCAGATGCTTTACGAATTGATATTGTAATACAACATAACATTAAGAAGTTAATGCTTCTTAATACGATTTTTAAAACAAATACATTATTGCTATCCACGTCTTTGGTTATTACTAGTTGAAGTCCCCACATACACTAACAATAATACCAAACAATTAAAAATAGCTATTTCAAATAAAAAATAATTTTTTAAAACTTCGTTTGATAGGATGAGCAGTAATTAGCCTCAGAACTTTCATTTTGCTAATTAGACTTCGACTAATTTCTAGATCATAATTTGTTTCGGCATAATTCAACTTGGTTGGACTAAAAAATAAAGCATCAACTAAATTTTGATAAATATAGAAAACAGAAGAGAGGATTATATGTGCAATACTCCCATCTTATGGGAGTTTAATTCTAATTTACCATTTCTGATTCGATTTTCAAGCCTCAAAGTTTGTATAAGATTCAGTGTTCATAATAAAAATAATTTTCCAAATTAATATAATTACTTAATGAAGTATTTCTTTTTTTATTTGTATGATATGTGTTACTTCAATAACTATATAAAGGTGATCTAGCATACACTTTTAAAACAGAAAAGAATTTGGGCAAAGTTGAAATATATTTTCAACTATTAATGCAATGCATAAATTTTCCCTTAATTTCTTTGGAAACATTTGAAAAAGGTAAGGCATTCTTACAGCACCTTTTATGCATTGCCATGTTTGTTCTTTATATAAATTTCATATGTTTGTAAGACAAGTAACATTCAAAGCAAAATAAGACTTTAGGACATACTTAGGAGCAAAATTTCCTAAAGCTTCATAATTTGAATGACATAAAACATAACTGCTCTAGAAACTAAAATAAATGTCAGGAAGCAGAAGAATTTTATAGTCCCTGCCTTTTCATAAAAAGTTTTGTTTCTTCATGTTGTTATTTCTAAGTTTATACATTGTTAAAGCTTCTATGTTTGTTCATATAGAATATTTTATAGCAAACCTTTACTGTATGTCATACAAGATTGTTCAAAAATCCTAAAATTAATCCTCCTATCAAAGGTAGTAAGCTAACTTTTGATACAAATATATTTTTATACGAAATCTATGAAATGAATATTATGATGAAAAATATATTAAAAGTATTGTATTCTTATTTTAAATCGACACAATTTTTAAAAAATGTGATAATCGCCTTAATTCAGCATAATTATATTTACCTCCTATACTCTTCATGATTAGTTTAAAGAGGTTTTAGTAACAAATGTAAAATTAGCTACCTTAATTACATAAAACGAAAGCCTAAACTATGCTAACACAGTCTGCTAAGCCCATACAAGATCATCTATCTTTTAAATGTTTTATATATTGGTCCCTATAAATGCATGAAGAGGCCTCAGATTATCGTTCTTTACCAAAGTGTATGAAGAGATAATTCAGTATTAGCTTTCTCAGGCTCACTTTTTACTTAGATGAGTATTTTGTGAATATAGTAGTATAGCAGGTTTGTTTCTAAGTAAATTAAATGCACAGAACTATGTAAAATTGTAGATATTAAAAGAAAAAAAATAATGTTAGAAGATATTTTTATAATATAAGATAGTGAAGAATTAAAAAATTGCAATACCCCTTCATGTCAAAGTTTAAGTACAGTGGTAACTTAGTCATACAAAAATTAAAATCTCGTGATTTTGCAAACAGTTTAACCTATAAATCACATGCCTACTTAAAAATTATCTTAAGTAATCTGTATCATTATTGCCTAATAATCACACAAAATTAAACACTAAAAATAATTTTGAATTAAGTACAAAAGCATAAAATGAACTGTATTGACAAATCTACTAACAATTGTTAGAAACATGTAAAAATAAAAGTTATTTGTGCTAAGATGTATGATAGTCAGCAGAGATGCATTTGGATAAACATCCACAGTGAAAAACTGGTAAAATTTACATTTGTACAAACATTAAATATCAGTTAAAAATTTTAAAACGTTAATGTTCGAGAGACTTTGATGCTGTCACGTGAGAACAGAGGCCAGGTAATCCCTTTCATCAGAGTTGACTGGCTTTTGGTCGTTAGAAAGTGACCACATCAGCTCTTCCGCAGTGAGTGGTGCCATCGTGACATTGGGCGGAGACAGTGGAGTGTAGTCATAGTCATACAACGTCAGGTCGACGTCACCAAATATTTCGTCTTCACTACTACTCGTAGGAGAAGATCCAGATGCTGGACTTGTATTTCCTGATATTGAATTTGGGCTTGAGGATGAACTGGCAGAGAAGATTCCTGAACTACTTAAGTAAGCTTCAATCCCTGTAACAGCAGGCATGAGAGTGTGGAGCGAAGTGATCGCTCCAGCATCATCAGACATGGAACAGTCACTGCTACAGCTCAAATCAAAACTGGTGCTTTTTAGCACTGAACTCCAATTCAGACTAGATAACCTATCATTATCTTCGGTCCATAAGGCCCCAGATTCCACACGATCGTACGAAGTTCGCACAAAGGACGCTGCTCTAGGAGAATCGTCAGTGTCCATGCACCTATAGTTCTCAGTAGGAGAATAATTTGTTACATTGCTAAAGTCATAGTCACTAGGAGTGGTAGGTATTGGAGTAGGAGGTCTGTCTACCCCATTATCATCAATAGGATACCCTACAAAGTTGGCCTCATTGGTGCTTGGAGGAGGGTCTAAGTTCGATACCTGGTTATTGTCCGCTGACCAAATGGGAGAAGTCGACTCTCGCGTTAGTCCATTGACTTGTATGCCATCTCGCATCATGTCTTTCTGCAACCTTCGCACAATGTTGGTCATGAGCACTTGTTTCAGGAAGCTGGGGTGCTTTTCAGCTTCTGTCTTCTTCAGCTTGTCATAGGTGATTTCCAGGAGTTCCTGTCTCTCCTGGATGTAGCGAGGGGGGCGCCGGATTTGCCGGGGTGGATCTTCGTCTTCGGCATCCTCCGAATGTTTTCGTTTCAGGCCTCTGGTCTGGGAGGGATAAGACATAGCTTCTACATGAATGGTGGAGATGTGGGAATTCTGAAAGGGAAAAGATGAAAATTGGTACTTTTAACTTATTTAATACTTTGACAAAAATTAAAAATTAAGTTTTTTAGTGTGCTCCGTCGATTGCATTAAATATACAGGATGAGAAAAAAGTTTTACAGGGATAAAACAAAAAACATGAAAAACTATTAAACCTATAATTGATGTGGGTCAGTGTGGTGCAAGCCCATGCTCAAAACTTTCTTTGCCATCAAATTCAGGATGTATACACGGCAGGGTTAATTAATGGATTTTTGATAATTAAAGTGCTTTAATTAATTTTCCTTTTCTGAGAATTTGTCAATTTAGTAAACTTAACATGCGACTGCTCTATGGATTGGAGAATGTCAAGTCAGCAATTCAGTTGTTGCTATGTATTTGTCAAGAAAACAGATACCAAGACATAGCGAAAACTTGATAACCGATTTAGCATTCCTTGAACTATAATAGAGGTGCATGCCACTAAAGTGACTGATAATAATAATAATAATGATTAAAAAAAAAAAAAAATCATAAGTACACATACACTTTTCCAAATAAATATATATTTATATATTAATCAGCATAGCAGTTTTTGCACATTTTTTTTTTTTTTTATCTAGGCAAAATTTTATTATCACTCTTTACATTTAAAAACTAATTGACACGCTATTAATATAATTTTTAAGTAACTTTAGACTGCAACCAACTAATGTGGTTTCTTTTTATGAGTTCCATATTTTTAAAAATTGTTAAAATAATACGGTTAAAATAAACTTAAATTCAAGTACAAAATAACAAATGATTATGAGTTTTTTATTAATAATATTTTGGAATACTTACAAATTAAAAATAATTAAAATTCTGTCGATTCTGAAATACTCCTTATGATTATATTTATATTATAAGTATTTATTCACCTAAAATTTTAACACATTTATAATCTCATTAAGATTATGTTTCAAGTTTGAAATTCTCCCAAAATGAAAAATTTATAAAGGAAACAGAAATTCAACTGTGAAATATTTTATTTGAATTTGAAGGGTTGTTTTACAAATAAAAGAATTAAAAAACAAAAACATGAATCGATAACCCAACACAATATTTGCAAAGAAATTACCATGGAATCAAAAATAATTCTCCAACTACTCTAAATCCAAAAATATCATCTTAAATAACAGGTTTTTTCTTCAATGTTTAAATTCTAAAATTCATACAATAACCGATCATTTTATATCAGTTTAGTGTTTTCCCTCCATTTTATAGAAAGGACCAAACTATTACCATTATTTAAATGAAGATCAGTATATTTACTTTCAACTACCCTATATGTAATAAAGGAAAATTAAAGCATTGCCTTTCCTACTTCCGAAATTACCGTACAAATTCGATAAAGGAATAAAAAGTAGAGAAACGTAGAAAAAAATAGTAAAGTAATAATTACCGAAAAACATATCGCCAATTTCGCCATTTTGGTGGTTTTTTATTTTAGCCAATGTAATTATTATCACCAAACTGGCCATTTTTTTAATTAATGAAAATATGAAAGCGGTAAATTACACCAATTCATGTCAAATTTAAATGCAGCGACCAGTATTATAGTGTAATTGAAAGTTGAACGATGTCCCACACCCTTAGTTTCCATTACATGAGCAAGAAAACGTGTAATGGATAGAAAAAACTTTTGGAATCTGAGTGTTGTGTCAGTTATTACGCACTACATTTATGTTTATCACACATCGGATCGTCATCATGCTTAAATTCGATACGCAGTTTCTTTACACATCAGGTATTTGATATTAAGTTATTAATTGATATAAGAGTAGATTTGTAACGAAATCGGTAACTTGCGAAAATGCGCAACGTCACAAAACAGCCATATCTATGCATTTATGTATGTGGTAAGCCCCCTCCACACCTTTTCCATTTGTTAGAACGTGGATTCTTGTAGTCATTTTATACACACATTATGTTCCATTTTCCGAAAGTGCACTAATATTTTTTCATTGCATATAAAATTTTCTATCTGTGTAATTAATTTCGTAATAAAACATTGTATAATTTTATTAGAGATTCAGTGTTTGAAATGAAAATTAACTTTTACCGATTAATAAAAGTTTTTATAAAGTAATATGAATGCTTTTGTTGAAATATTTAATTTTGTTTTTTTCTAGTATAATTTCTGCATTAAAATTTCGAAGTAAAATATTGTTGGCAATCAGCAATATATGTAAATTTACTTGTCTAAATAAAGATAGGACCACGGCGATTTTTAAATCATTATATTTCGGTTGATTTTCCAGATACTCTTAATTTTCAATTAAAGTGATTCGACCTCAGGAACACTCTTCTTGGCTTGTAGGGACTGTATAAAAATTAATGGAAGTGCTAATATATTGATGGGGAAATGATGCTTACTCATATGCAACTATCCCAGTCAAAATTAAAAATGCAAGCGCTTTTTTAACTGTAATGACATATTGTATTTGTAAATAAACCATAATTTAATTGGAAGTTCCTTTCTGATGAGTTGACATTTTAGAGATTTGCAAAATAAGATCAGCTTTAAGCCTTGTGTTTCAAATAGTTATTACTTAATTCTATAAATTAACTTTTTAAATTTTATGCAGTACACATTTCTTGTTTATTTTTATTGAACATTAATTTAAAATAAAAATTGTTGACTAATTTAGTATAGTGGAAAGCGATCCATAATTTGAAATAGTACATGCCATTTTCTTTTATAATTCTAATAAGTCACTAAAATTTTCGCTCCCTTTAAAAAGGTAATAAATGAAGAACGGTAATCATGATAATAGTTCGCGGAGACAATAGACAACAAGGGATATAAAAAGCTCAATTTCCAGTTCCAATTTGCGTTGTCCAAAAATATTTTAACTTTAATTTAATATTTTCTTTTTTTATAATGATTTTTTCTTCTTTTCTTTTCTTCTTTTTTAATGCTAATGTAATGATCATATTTATACAAAGATTAGATTTGTTAATCTGTATCTACGAGGTCCTTATACATAGCTAAAACTAAAAATGAACAACTACTTTTGTAGCCGAGATCGCCAAAATAGTTTATAATAATGTCATACATCGTCGCTAAATAGTTAATATGACAAACATTTTCAGGTGTGAAATGAATTTGCAAGAGTTTTTGAGTGTGTGCGTTTTCATAGCAGCAGCTTCTTAACAAAAACTGCATGATTTAAAAAAAAAATCGAATTAAAACTTTGAATTATTGTTAAAATAACTTCATTTTTATTGCTAAATGTGGTTAAATGGTAAGTTCATTAGCAATGTTTCGGCCGATGTTGTCGTAAAGAAAATATGGCATTCGACGATGGTACGGAATGGCGTTCACTACAATTACCGATTCCATCTTAGCTATTTTCAATATGTAACTACTATACCTATGACTGTCTTTATTGAATGGCGAAAAATATATAATAGACTGCCAATTGGTTATCAGGAAAAACACTTAAGCCACTTTGTGTCAAAGAGTTTTTATTAATAATCAATTTCTAAGAAAATATATGCAAAACCTAGAAAAGAAGCCACCTCATACGAATTTGGTTATTTCGAAAAAAAGTTGGCGGTCCTAAAAGTTAACGTTTAGTTAAGAAACGCTATTCCGCATTTGCAGGTTTTTTCAAATTATTCATTCAATTGCTCTACCTTTTTTCTTGTATTCAGGCAATATTTCATATTAGTTTACTTAGCATACACTTATTAGTGTAGACGTTTTTTGGTAACAGTGGTCAACTTGCTGTTCACTTTAGTTCTGTCCACTCCTCGAAAATAACATGGTGAACAACCGTACGGAGTTTGAAATAAGGCTACCTGTACACAGAACTTCAGGAATTGGGAACAGCAAATGTAGGTCAAACACAACTCGCACGCTGGAGTTCCACGGTGATGCTTGAGTAGAGAACTTCGGTTTCCTCCCTTTGCACGCAACACAAGCGCAACTCAACGAACTCAAACTTCTTAAAACATACGTTTTCTATATGCTGAAAGTTCTGTCATATGCAAAACGTAAGACCTACACGAGGAAAGGTAGACAGGATGGTAATTGGTCAGGCCATTCTTATGCAAGAGAGCAGTAAATTGCAAAACGTGAAAATGATATCAAAATACGTTTTTGTTTTTTCTTTCCGCTAATAAATTTTAGACCTTTATTTTGTTGGTATTACTGATTATTACAAGAGAGAAGGAATTAAATTACTATTAAAAAAATTAATACTGGAGTTACAGATTATTTTTTTATCTGTAAAAATAACTATCTAAATTAACCTATCAAAAAGTGATTACTTATGATGAATAGATCTACGATGACTTTTCAAGAGATAAAACGAATCCGAATTTGTTTCTGAAAAGCGGAGGTCTTTTTGAGATTCTCGAGACTTCTCGTCAACATTTTTTTTAAACGCATTGATGAAAATATAAAATCCAACCACCCAACGTTATCAATACCTTAACATAAAAAATTCTATTCACTCAAGATGGAGTTTTTATTCGATGCCCCTTTTACCAGAATAAAATATTAATACAGGAATGCCTAAATTGCAGATTTTATTCAATGGAAATGAGAGTTTAAAATTGACGAAATATCTTATTAGGTTTATAAAATGGTAACATAATTTGACAAAATGTTAAAGCTTTCTTATTAGTGAAATTTTGAACTCGTGTTCAAGATAAACAACTAGATTGCAGTATTTGCCGAATAAGCATTAATCTTGGGAAGGCGAAGTATATATAATTTTAATATAAAATTTGTTTAAAAACTATAAAATTTGATTTAAAAACTATCAGGTTACACTCCATTATTTTACAACCGTTTGCTTTTTTTCAAGCAACTTCAAATCATGAAGACGAACTTTCACGTGAAAAGTCCATAAACAATGAACTTTTAGTGCCTCAGAAAAATCATGAAGCAAGCAACAGAGCCGAACTGAAGCAACAAGCTGGCTCTGCAGCGAAACGAGAAGTACGCGCGCAACATCTTTACGCATGGGTGATCTTGGAATGCTGTTGGGCCGCTCCCCCTACCGTTAAAAGTTCCTTATTGCTCCAACTCCATAAAATAGCACAACAGCGTCACCGAAATTGAAAGAACAGAAATAAGCTGCTAGATGTCGCTCACGATCTGTTTGGCGGGGCGTTTAAAAATACATTTGGATTAAATCTTAAAAACTCGCCAAACAAATGGAGATTGATACTGCAATTGGATTACTTCGAAATGTCTAAAGAATTTTTTTTCTGTAGATGAAATTGAGGATCCTCGATGAACAGGCATTTTTCTTAATTTAAATAAATACAAATGTTTTGCTTTAATAACTGCAATTGTTAATGCAATAATTTTAAGAGAACTTGATAGGTACTTTTAAACAAGAACGATTAATGTCGTTGGTTAATAGATATGTAGAACATAGCACAACTTTTAATTACACGTGACATTTTAAGCAATATTTATATATACAAATCTCGCAAGATTGGCGAACTTGGTGTAAAAAGTAGTTGTCGTTTCTAGTTTTAGTAGAGAAAAGCGACTCCTAACAGACAGGCAGACTTTGCATAGGCCCATCAATAAATGGAGTGGAAAAAATTCCATTTATTTGATGCACAAGCATCTCCTCATTTATTTCGTTTCAGACGTCCTAACATATCATTGATAGTTAAATGTTAGCCGTTACGGTTGTTATCAAAGTCGTTAGAGATATTGCTAAAAAACAAATCTTTCAATGGCAAGAACCGTACGTGCGAATTTAATAATGAAAAACACTTTGTCACGTATCAGGGCCACTACTCACTCCTAAAACAAATTTGAATTTTTTGTTTTGGTGATACGAGATCATTTTCTAAAAAATATTTTTTTTTACACAATACCTTTTAAAATGCAGAAATGACAAATAATAATAATCGATATTTTGGTTCCTTCTTCCCATACGATAATTCTATTACTCAATATCCACATATCTGGTAATTGAAAGTAACGTTCCAAGGTTCCCACTCAAATCACCGAATGAAAATCAATGACTTTTAAGCACCTAAATAATGTTTTTAAGGACCTTTGAAAATTTGTTTTCAGGCATTATGTCTATGTATAAATTTTTAATAAAGCATATCCTACCAAAAAAGTTACAAGTTGGTGGTTGCGTAATACAAATATATCGGATAATTTCGATACGGTACAGATAAGTGGCGATCACGCAGGAACAGCAAGTCCTAGTTGTATATTTATAAATTTTGCAATTGGGCACACAACATCTGCAAAAATTTAAAACTTTTAAGGATCTCTAAGCATTTTCAAGCACTTATAAGCATTTTCAAAACTTTGAAAAAAAGTTCAAAAATATTGATAACTTTTAATGACTTTCAATGACCATAGGAACCCTGCGTTCATAAATTTGGTTAAACTGCCATTAAAAACTTTTGAAACAGATTTTCAACCAGGCGTATAACTTCCGTTGCTGGTTATTCTTGTTTCTAGTTAAAATTCTGAGCTTTTTCTAATAAAAGACTTGGACTTAGTTACGGAATATAAGTGAAAAAAGTTTCATAATTTTTGTCAAAAAATTAAATCTAAGTGGAGAGTAAAAAAATACTGGGTTCAATTGAGGAATCAAGATGTTCTTTCCTCACTTGGATTTGTTTAGAATTCAAAATGTCCAAAATTCTGTTACAATTTTATGATTGTTGCTAAGCAATGTTTTGGAGGAGGAGAGAAAACCCCGGAAAAATCGAACTTGATGACTTTTTCGTAAGTTTGACAATGTTAATGAAATTTTGAATATGAAATTGCTCAAAAGGTTTAAGAGCTTTGCACATTTCAACTGGATTATATTTAAGCTATGTGAAAAGTATTCAAGCACAGTATCATAAAATACCTAGAAGATTTTTACTGCATAAAAGATTCATATTTACAAATCATATATCAAAACCATTCAGAATTCCAAAATGTACTTTTGGTGAACACGAAAGAGGGATTTTTAAAAAGAAGAAAAAAAAAAGCCTCTACAAAACTTGGCTTCATACCCTAGTATGTCATTAACGTACGTCTTCACCTACTTGGCAACCAGCACCACATCTTGCCAATATGGGAACCGAAAACTATACTTTTGAAAGGAAAGTTCAGATTTAGCTTTCAGTGCGATAATATGCAAAAAGTAATTTCAAGAACCTCATTTGACAAGTTTACAAATGATTTACTAAACGAGCAATAATTGTGTAGATCCAATTATTAATATATATGAACAGGTTGTCCCAAAATGGACGGATGGTTTTCAAAAATGAATGATAATAATAATAAAATTAAAAAAAAACAAAAACAAAAAACGGAAAACTGTAGAAATGTGCCGTTTACACTAGAGCATTTTGTAGTTTTTTTTGTTTTGTTTTTTTCATTTCACGCAGCAGCTCCATCTATTTATGATTTTTGTAACTATTTTTGAAAATTGATGGATAAAATTCTGTAATTTTCTCAAGTTTCAAAATAATAAAAAATATAAACACAGAGTACAAATGACCACACAGAGTACAGAGAGCAAATGGTATATTTCTATAGCTTTTTCTTTTTTTTAATTTATTTTTTTAGACAGTCAGTTCACTTTGTGACACCATGTACTTTCTACGTTAGCTATTTAATGACGTGTATACTACGAAATATTAATGGTAAATAAAAATATAAAAACTGCAACCACTATATGTTTAATAAAAAATATCTATGAATTTATTTAGTCAAGTGACGGATATCCAATACCAAAGAGAGAATTTCCCCTCTTTGTGTATATCATGAATATGTTTATAAAAATTATAATCATATTTCCATAGCTTTTTAAGGACCGGCAATACAAAGAACGCTTTGTCAGGGGGTTCAGTGAGTTTTCTATAAAAAATTAGGTAGGAATTTTAGGGATAATTTCAAAAGTTTCAGGAACATTTTAGAGACAATTCCTAAACATTTTAAAGATAAGTCCAAAAATTTTGGAGATATTCCACAAATTTAGTGATACTTATTTTAAAGCTGATATAGACTCCTAACAAAGACACATTTTTTACAAAGCTTGTTTCCATACTGGAAAAAAAACTGCCAATTTTTCAAAAATTGAACTTCAAATAACTTTTCTGCAAAACAACAGTTATAAAATCAAACCATTATACTATTTTTTTTTATTTAATCCATTTATTTTTTATGCTACATTCAAAGTACTTCAACTAACAAAAGTACACAAAACTTATACTAACATGAGTTTTGCTACAATTAAAAAAAATTTTACGATGATTAAAATTCAATAAAAACTTCAGAAAAGATTTTCTCCTCTGGAATTTTGAAAAAATATAGGAAAATTTTGGGCAAATTTAAGGACAATTTTAGGGAGAAACAAAAATTTAAGGAATATTAGGAATTTTAGGTCAAATATTTTTAGAAAAATAAATATCTTTTTGTTTCGTGTTCATATGAAAGTAAAACAAAACTAGAAACGTATGCGAATATTAAGGCGTTTTACTTAAGCCCTTCCTTCGACTATTGAAATACATTAGAATTTATTAGAGATTATTTAAATCTATGTCTAAATTTGACGATTTTTGTTTTACTGCATAATGTCTTAAAAAGTTTATTTTTTAGCAAACCATAGCATTAACTTACTCAAAAAAAATTCAAAAAGTATTTGGCGAGAGCTATGAGTCTAATACGAGTAGAATTCAATTTGCCACTCTCTTATTTGGTTACCCAATTGTTACTTGGGTCTCGTTTGGTCCTGATGTGCAGATTTTAGAGAGAAACCAAATAATGACGTCTTTGGTGATAGAATAGAAGCTTAAATATATAGTTTTCAAATTATACTTGAAGCTAAAAAACGTTCCGACGAGCAACCTGAATAGAATGTTTAGAAATACGGATAGCTTCACTGGTTTCGAAAAAGTTAGTGCACATCCTGAATAACTAATCTGATTCTCAATTATTGTTTATCAAAGAAGCAAAAGGACGCTTCATTACCACTCATAAACCGAATTATAATTTTAAATTCAAGATTTTTTTTTTTCTATCACATAATTTAAAGTGAAAATACTGCATTGTTTCCAACTTTCGATCACGTAAAATGCGGTATATTCTCTGTAATTAAAAATCTGCTATATACCTTCAGAAATCAAGTAATAAAATGGTATACTTTTTATCAGTTTGTAAATCACTAACTCTCTAATATCAATACCGAATTAGGGAGAATTTTACTATAAGATCCTTTTTCAAAAATAAATTCCAAATTTGAAAAATATGCAACACAAAATTACTTGTGGGGAAAGACTTATTATAAGAAGTACTTGCATATAATACGAATAAAGTAAAAACTATACCTGAACCGATGTATATTTAAATCAAGAGGTTGCACTTATTATTATAATTAAAGATGTTGTAAGTGTGTGTTTTTCAAGTTTTTTGGTGGAATTTTCAAACGCCCGAGAAGATGCGAGTTAATCTCTAGAACTTAATTGGCAGCATCTATGATTTCAATGACGCTTTAGATTAGCGACGAATGCCATATGCGATGAGCTGAACTACAAAATTAAAGATTTTACCGCCAAAATCACTAAGATTTCAAAAAATGAAGTAAAAAGGTATCACCCTTCCCCATTTAATCGCCACTACTGACTTTCATTTCCTTTTTACATTTATGGCACTTATTTCGAAATCGTGCATAAAAATAGAAAATAAGATCAAGTTAGAAATTAAAGTCCTTTCAATTAAACAGAACAATCTTAGTTTCCACAGTTGTGGACAAGCGCGTTTTCAACAATAAATGATTAAAATTAATAATTAAAAAAAATCTTTTTTATTATTATTATTCTAAAAGTTCATGAGAGATATCACACCCAGCTTATTCTAAAGAAAAGAGTCGGGTGTATGAAAATTGAAAACAAGAACGGAGGGGGATTGCAAATGAAAGGTCAATGCCACGGGCGTCTGGGTTCGCCAAAGAAGTGCTGCAGCATCGCTAGGAAGAAAACAGCGACCTGACTTGAAGAGGTATGCGCATGCGCGGGGATCGGACGACGCTAGATGTGCGGAAGTCTTCAACCAGAACCGAAAAATTGAAGCTCCATTTCTGGTCGGTCGGTTCTTTTTTTGTTTTACACAGTTTAGGAAAAATTTGCAGGGTGGTAACAAAATTAAAAGGGAACGGCTAAAAAATTATTCAGTCTTCCCATTAATGTTTTTAAGTTCAAGAGGTAAATTTAAGTATAGAACGTTTAAGAAAGCTTATCGGATTTTGATATAATTTTTTTTTTTAAGCAGAATTTAAAAACTGTCTGATATTCTAAGAATTCCTTAATTTACAGGATTTTGTTAACTATATGCAATAAGTTTATTGAATTCAAAAATATGGGGTACTTGAATTTTATCCCTGACTACACCAGCGTAAAAAAAAATTATTGGTTGTCTTGTAAACCAGCTTAACATGTACCAAAAATCACTAATTTTCAAAATAAACGCCATAACATTCATGCTTAATTTTTTTTTTTTTTTTAACAAACACTTATAACAGCAGAAATTTCGACTTGTAAATAAGGGAACTTTTTCACACATTTGTGAAAAGAAATCAATACACACAATAAAGTCACATTTTTTCCCAAGTTACTTATTTTGATTTGTTAAGTAATGCATTGGACATAGACCGTTGAAAAAAGAATCTTAAAAAATAAAGACAATTTCTGACACCAAAAAAATTATCTCATTGCATCCCAACTTTTAAATAATTTTACACTACTTCTGTTTGTCTTCAGGCAATGAAATTTTTAAAATAAAGTATTTAAATACCAATCGTTTAAAGTGGAATTACTTGCAGAAACTAGCACACATGGATAGGGATTTAACTGATTTTGACATAAGTATTTATTTGAAAAAATTATTTTATCAATTCAATAAAATTTATTTTTAACAAATTGCAATACTAAACATACAGGGGAAATTAATCCGAACCAATATTATACAATAAAAATAGTTTATTATATTTACACTACAGGTTTATGAAAACTACATTTACAAATTTAGGTAGATTCATTATAAAACTAAGTACACTTTAGTTGGATGAACTTTGTAAGGTATTTACATTAGAAGTGTATAAAATATATTAACCAGCAGTGGTCAATCTAATTTAACAGGACGGATTTGTTTGAATTATTAGGACTTGAAGTACACAGTTTTATAGTACAGTAGTTAGATTTAATAAAAATAGTAATAAATTACAAGTCATAATATTTTAATGCAATTTACTAGCCTGAAAAAAAAAGAAGGAAAAAAAAAAAAGCAAGCAGTGTCCCAAAATCATTTTTACAAAAAGTCAACATTTTAACAGACTTTCAAATTGATTAGCGATTTGTTTAGAAAAGTTAAACAGCAATAAATAGAATAACCATATTTATTAATCATAAGTATTCATGATTTCACCCTGTTTTATTTCACCTATTTTTTTTACTAATACATAGTAAAATGAATGCTTCAATAGTGACAAATACTAGTTTTTGGGCACAATTATGGAAATTTTACTAAAATCTGTGCATTTTTTCTACTGCACTAATACACGTAAAATCATTTAAAACATTCAAAATGCATTAACCGATTACATAAAAAATGTAAAGTTATACAATTGAATAAATATGGTAGCTTGTTTTAAAACCAAATTCATAAACCTATACTTATTAAAAAATGCAAGATTTAAAAACCATTCAGATAAAGATTGAAATCCTTTTAGCAGGGGACGCAGTGAGTTTTCTAAAAAAATTAAGTAGGAATTTTAAGGTTTAATTCCAAAAATTTCAGGAATACTTTAGGGATAATTCCAAAACTTTTAGGGATAATTTTTTTTAATTTAGGAACATTTATTTAAAAGCTGACATAGGCTCCTAACACAGACATTCTTTTCAAATCATGTTAGAAAACAGTCTATTTTCAAAAAATTTAATAATTAATAGTTCAAATCTCGAAAAGATGTTCTCCTCTGTAGGATTATCTGTGTATACTCGCGGGTTTTGGAGGAAAATCGGAGAAATTTTGATGTTTTTAATTTTTTTTTTTTTAATTACCGAAAAATTTAAGTACAATTTTAGGGAGAAACAAAAATGTAAGGAATATTAAGAATTTTAGGGCGAATGCGACCCCTGCTTTAGTTTTAATTTGAAGCTGGTAAAAGAGTTTTATTTTTTATAAACAGGGTCTGGCGAACAAAATGTGACAAAAAATAAAAGCTTGTAAAAAAATCTAGCTATATACAAATCAAGAAAAATTTAGTTAAAATATTAACATACAATTTTCAACCTGCAAAAACGTAACCACTGAGCCAAGGCAATTTATTTGGAATTACATATAAGTAATAAAAACAAATAAAAATTGGTGAGTTATATTTCTGCTTTGAAATTTCTTAAAAAGGTTTAACGAATTTTATTAAAAGGAAAATTTAAAAAATTGATTTAAACTCCTGAAGATTATTGGTATTTCAAATGCTCTAATAATGCATATGAGGATACTGGAGCAGTAAATTCTGCCATGTCATTTCTTTTAAAATATTGAGAGAGCACTTTCTAACAAATATCAATTTTCATCAACAACTTTTACTTCTATAATACTTTTAAATAGAATATACCCTTCAGAATTAGCAAATTTAATATAATAAACAACATTTGTAATTTTTTTTTATATAAATTAAAACTCTTGTTGGATTCAGACAACTTTTTCTTTTGTTTTTCTTTATATATTTGTTTATATGAGTAGAAAAATACTTCTTGTAAACGTACAAATATTTTTAATAATGTGCTTTAACAAGCTTATAATTCATGTTTTGGGTTTAATTTCATTTGTTACATAATTGTCATCAACACGACACATGACGAAAAACTTTTACTTTTTTGTCCACAAGAACGCTAAAATATATATATAACTCACTATTTAAGAAATTCAGCTTACACAGATGAACTTCAACATCTACTTCAATTAAATGTACAAACAAGTAATATACAGATGTGTATCACAATTCGGCATGTTTTTGCTTTTTTTTTTTTTTTTAAACATAGGTTAATTTGTGTAATCGAAAAATCTACAAAAGTGGGCCGTAGTTCGTTTACAACAAAATTGTTTTGTATTTTTACAAGCTCCATTTGACAATTCGATATCATCAAACTTCACACAAATAAATGTTTGCATCGAATCCAGTCCCAGACTTTAAATGCACTGTATTTAAAGTCATATACATGTGTTCTTATCACGTAACACCGCTATTGACATAAACAAATTTAATCACGATTCGCAAACGCAGTTTATTAATCCACCACTTCATCGCAGGTTATTTCAGGGTTGAAGCTTTCTGGAATAAGAAATTTTAGCATTAAAACTTTGAGCATAAAAGAGCAACAACATTTTCTATGCTTAAGTATGCTAAAACATAAATTAAATTGCTTTCCTGAAGTAACACAATCATAATGGCCGAACATTCATTTAGGAATAGCAACCAACTTTGAAAGACCCATAGAATTTTCAATTAAATCGATAAATAAATAATGAGTTTTTAATCACACAATTACAAACATATAAATATAATACATATTTCTATGTCACACACTGTGAAAATTCTAACCTTGATTTTTACAAGATAAACGATGCAGAAACAATGTCTTACAATAAACCGAATTTTTAACAAAATACTAATCTTGTTTTGATCGTTTGGATGACCAGATAATGGAAAACAGAAATTCCACAATGAGTTAGGTTAGTTTCTTCACCAAAATAATTTTCCACTATAACTTGTGAATAGATAATTAATCCTAAAAATAGTAGTTGAAAAATCCACTGGAAAAAAAAATCCATAACTAGAAAACGATACAAAAAGTAAATTTACGAAAAAGAAAAACTTAATTGAAAATGTTCAAGTCTTCCGAAATGTCATGCAACACTAACCAGATACGATTTCATGCCATGGAATCGAATTTTCAGTTTAATGAACAAATCCAGCATAACGTATTACATAAATAGAATTTTACTGTTTAAAAAAAAAAAAAAAAAAAAAAAAAAAAAAAAAAAAATGATAATGAAAACACAAAGTATATTCAATCCAAAAGTGCAGTTATTTTAACTTTCACCACATAATTTTCCCTAACAGTTAACATGGGAGTGGACAATTTTTAAAGCAAATATTTATTTTTTAACAAAAATAACGATTGCAATTATTAATTATAAAAACATTAACAATTTAAATTCAACTATATAATCGGATATCGACGATCTTGGAAAACCAAAATGGCGGACGAAAGATTCCGTGCCCAAACGATCACTCCAGAATACCGATTCATAATCAATTTTGAGAATGATTTTTTCCCCCCTAAGTCCTCGAATAACAGTCAAATAAAGGTGAAATGAAAACCCTACAACTGCAATTCGGAGTGAAATTTCCCTAAAACAATTCTTTGCACACCGCTCTTTTCACTTATAGACAGACGATCAATAACTTTCTTCGAACACTAGATTCCGGTGCCTTCCGACTAACCCAGTCGGATCGATACGAAAGTGGGGGTAAATAGAACAAGAGAACTTTTTACTCTAGCAGAGAAGCGGCGTTTCTTGGGAGATATTTGAGCATACTACTAGCTGAATAACTGGACTCCGATATGAATTTTTTTTTATTATTATTCAATCGTTTTTCAATTTGTAGAATATTTCTAGCTTTGAATGCTATTCTTTAAAGGCTACAAATATTGAGGTTTGAAGAAAATTAAAAAAAAAAAAAAAAAAAGGGGGGGGGGGAAGAAAAAGGAAAAAATTAAAAAAAAAAAAAAATGAATCAATTTTGCAGCAACGACTAAATACATGACAAGCTCATTTTGGAATAAAATGTAGGTACATTAAAACAAAAAAAAATCTGCATCTTAATCTTTGAAATATGGCAGAGAAATGTGTGTTGGATTTTTTATAATACTTAGTAAATATAAGGCACCTAAACCTAAAGTCTTTCTGACAAAACGAATTTCGCACCATGTACCTAACCCATTTCGACAGTGGTTGTTTCAAGATAAAAATTTATAAATGGAATTCAACATTTATTGAAGTCTTTCGAATGGGTCGAAAAACATAACTCTAAATTGGTTTTGCAAAAATTTCATTTGATAAAATAACTTTTCGAAATTGACAATCTTCAAAGTTCCAATTTGAGCAATCACTAAAATCAAATACGTTTTTTTTTTAAATATTTGAAAAGTGAGTTATGAATTTATTTAATGTTCAATGTTGATATCAAGCTTTAAATATATTCTTTACCCACTAATGAAGTTATACAGCATTTGTTAAAAATTTTAAAATTGGTCCAAATATTGAACAAATTAGAATTTTAGATAACAGAAATATCAAGATCAATGTTTTCCTTTATCAATGTTAGTGTTAAATAAAATGATGATTGAAATTATGTCTCGTTGTTAAATGGCACGAAAAAAAAAAAAAAAAAACTTTTTACTTAAATTATTTACAAACATTTTTAGATTGCTAACTTAAATGGATTTTAATACTAATTCTGTACTTTTTCCTTTAATTTTAAACAGATTAGCTACAGCAATTATTAAAGATGTTATTTAAACAAATTTTTAAATCCTTTATATTTACTTCGATTTAGTATGATTGTCGATGGGAGCGGAATCTGCGGAGGCCTAATTAACCCCCTTGCAATCATCCAATCGGGCTGAAACTTGGCAGATAGGTTCGATATCGATGGCAAAGCATTCTATCAAATTTTGGTGCAATAATTGTCACTAAAAGGTCGCTTTTACGGAATACTAATAAACCAACTTGCTGTCATCCAATCGCGTTAAAATAGCATTGAACGAATCATTGTTGAAACTCTTTCCTGTAGCCAATTTTTTTTTTTTTTTTAATAAATAAATAATAAAATTACTTTAATCAGAATAAATAAATGATATTTGGATGAGAGAGTCTAAATTCACGTTCATTTTTAATAAATATATTTTGAAACGTAGTTTGCCACATACTTTGCAGATATAAATGTTTTTGATATCGGCGTTGTGGTAATGAAAATAAAAATTGACAATGAATAAAAAGGATTTTTTTTAAAAACTCTATGGGTTATATTATTAAGTCAACAATTTTTAAATAAACCCATTTGACTAAGTTTTGTACTAAATACAGAAAAATTCAAAATTTCAAAACTTTTTAGCAGAGAGAACTCCGTTCCTCCTTTAAAAATGACAAGTGAACGTCGTACCCTTTCGTTCCCCCTATTCCACACCCCTACACATACTTAAGTTTTTGCATTAGTTTCAAAGAGACCTAAATAAAAAAAAACTCATTCGATCCTCGTTCTTCATACCAAACAAATGAAAAGTTGCCAAAATGCATCTGGCATCATATATATTTTTTAGAAGAGGAGTTGCTTGTTGAAGAACTGACCCTTTTCGACGGCCATTGCGGTGTATTTAGTTTTCCTCGGCTTCCGTATATCTTGGCTTTTTAGCGAACTTTCTTTACAATTCAGTAGTAACGAGTCTAACTAAATCTTTTATACTAAAGTCTTTTATACTAAAAAAATTCAGTCGGAAGTTGAGACCTGAAGTAGCTGAAATGTATCACGGCGCCAATGTAATGGAGGCATATTAGCATATATTTTGGATTAATATTTCTCCCCTTTCTGCTATTGTGATCCCACATTCATAGATGTTTTTAACATTGATAATAGAATTTAATACAATATATTTTTGGCCAAGGTGACGTATAAGAAGGAATCTAAGGGACTTAGTAACCTTCAAACTTTTTTTTTATTTAAACCTTTAAAATTATAATTTTTACATATTTCGAAGTACTACTAAGTAAAAACTAAATTTTATTTTAAAAAAAGCTCACAATAATGCTCTAAATTTTCATTTTTTTTTTTAATTTATCAAGTTTCAAATTCTATCTTCTTTTTTATTTTTCAATACCTATCTACCTATATGTAAAAAATGCGTAAAAAACGGGTATTTTTCGACATTTAAATTTGTAAAAAAAAAAATTATTTTAATCAAAAATCCATGCCTTTTTTTTGTCAAATAGATATTAAGAATGACAAAAAAAAAATATCATTTCATTCATATTTGCTGAAGTTTTAGCATTTTGAGTAAGATGGGAATTTCCAAAATTACGAACTGAAAAAAAATGCATTCGGAACATTGAAGGCAGCAATACTAAATTCTCCATAAAAATAGTTTTTCTGCATTTGCAGTTATCGGATCAGCTCAAAAACTTGCCAGAATAAGAAGGTTTCAAAGATTATAAACACGCAAAAAATAGAAAATTTATATTTTTATTATTTTTTGTGTGAAAACAAGGGATACCACGTCCCCTTAAAGCTTGGCGCCCACTATCGCAAAGCAGAGCAGAGCGGACTAGAGCTAATCACAAAGCTGCCAATGTCTACTGTAGCACGAGCCTCGTGCTACAATGGACGTTGACAGCCTTGTAATTGGCTCTAATCTAAATCAGTCCGCTCTGCTCAGCGATAGTGGACGCCAAGCTTTCAACAAAGAGGCCAATCTGCTTCCTACAGGATCTGAAATAATGTCAAAAAATAACGAGTCCTTACAAACTAACAAACAATGCAAAAACGTTAAAAAGTGAAATTATAAATTTATTGGCATCCCAAATTCAACTAAAAAAAATCATCATTGCCACAGATAAAATTTCAGTCTCCTTAAAACATGATCAAACTGGACACGAAAAATTTCTTTTCTTTGAAAAAAGTCAATTTCTTTGAAACCTATTGATTTTGGCCGAATGTTGAATATGCCGAAAATTCGCCAAATGTGTATCGGATACTTCACATCAACCAATTTCAAACTTTTTAAAACATAATTTAAACAAACATGATCAATTAGCCTAAAAATAGTACGTTTAGCCGAAATTAACTTGACATTAATCTTACTATTCCTGGGGGCGTAGTTTTAAAAAGAATTTAGGTAGGAATTAAAGGATAATTCCAAAAATTTCTTGAACCTTTTACAGATAATTTTTAAAAATTTCTAAAATTGCTATTCATAAACACAATGAGGGACTTTCACGTTTTTCGGTTTTATTTTTAAATAAAAGTAGAGTAAAAATCATAAAAAACAATAACATTCTTTCAAAAATTTGAGCTCGGATAGATAGTTAAAAATATTTGTATTTATTCACTTTGTAATTTAGCGGGAAAAGGCTTTGCGAGTGACGTCAACACGCAGATGATGAACCAGTCTAAAACCTGTTTTAGACCAGGTTTCTTCTCGGATTTTCGACGGCGTAAGAACGTCACGGTTATTTATGCGGTTTTGGTCAAGTGGCTTTTGCTATGATTTCAAACTCGATTTTTGATTAATTGAAAGCATAAAGATAAAAAATAATTGCACTGCTGAAATATATTCGTTGGATAACACTAGAAAATACAAAATATATATATATATTCATTTTCCTCACTTGTGCAAGTTTATCATGGTAAATTTATGAAACTTTGCTAAATTCTAACAATAACTTCATAAATTCTAACACAAAAACTTTATTTAAATACAAGAGTACTATCGTTCTTTTTTGCTAAATTTAATAAAATTTTTAAGGCAACCAATGATATTCTTATAAATATAAAGTAGCACATTTCTTGCCAAATTGTGCGAAAAATCGCCAAGTCATTTCCCATTTGTATCGTGGCACAAAAAGTTATTTTTTAATTAGTTATTTATAATATTTTTCAAATTGAAAAAAAAAAAAAAAAAAGCATTGATTAACCTCGAAACTACACTAACTTTGTCTCCCTAGTGCCCATAAAATTTTAAAAGATGGTAACAATCAACAAACTGAGAAAAACAGCCACTTTCCTTCAGGATATTGGAAACGAATAAACATTTTGGGTTAAAATACACGAAAAGTGTTCAATTTTCCTACTTGGGTAAAATGTTAGTTCGACTTGTTTTGTATCTACCAAAAAAGCGCCACCTATGGTTGATCCAAAAACTAGTATCAGAGAACTAAATGGCTACATATCCAATTATTCATCTATTAAAGAAAGTCAACAACATTTCATAAAATTAGTCAGTCTCACGAATCTGTTTAGCGATACGTGTGTTTTTTACCAAATAATCGAGAACTCACAATAACGATGGGGTAATAATTGTGTTCTACAAGTTTTCCCTCGCACATCAATTCGTACACTAATGCATCCCCTTATCTAATAGTGATAAGATAAATGCGTTCTTTGTATTAATGAAAAAAATATAGTTTCGAGTTAATTTTCTTAAAAATGTGAATTAAAAAATTAATAGTTTTCAAATTAATCATGCAATGAAATAATTCCTATTCATGGTTTTATAAATTTGTTTTCAAGCAACCTCTAAGTTAAAAGAACAAGTGCTGCCATCTATCGACAGTTGTGGTATCTAAGGTACTGCGCATTTTTCCCATTGCAAGTTCACGATACTTTTCAATCTTTCAAAATTGTCTTTTTATACTTAAATTAGGAAAAAAAATTAAACATTTTCAAAAAGAAAATATCCGATTTTATATAATTCACATTTGAATAAGAAAAACGAGTTAACGAGTTAATTGTCAACTGGCTTGAGATAACTTTTCTTAGATAACTGTCCTTATCAAGCTTTCTTAAGATAGTAACTGTTAAAAGAAATACATTTGTCAAGTCCTTTCTAACACTGTGCATAAATTTAAATATTAACATGTAAAAAAAATCTATTCTAAAAATTTTATAACACAATCATAGTTTACATATTATTTTCATTACCTAAAAGGTTATTATGCTGCAAATTAAACGGAATTATTAAATTTAAAATTGTAGAATGGGCATCAAAATAAACCATAATTATTCAATGATCCATTTCATTACTAACATGTTGATAAATATTTTAAACACGGTTAAGGCAACTGCACAATATTTTTTATAACAAGGAATCAATTCTATAAAAATTACCAGTTGAATGAAAATTAAATTACATTATCGAATACAAGGAAAATTTTCACACAAATAATTTAGTCGTACTATTTTTATCACATACCAGATTTTAAAGTAGAACTTGACAGTACCAAAAAATCAATTACCGAATTCTTACGCTATTAAAATTCATCAGAAGACAATAAAAACATCGAAAAAGATTATTTAGAATAGGAATAAATTTAAGACTAAAATATTTCAGTGATTAATTTGAAGCAATGTTTGTTTTCAAACGAAAGTTACCTTGAACTCAACTTTATGGACGGGACAAACTTCTACACCCATGCCATCGGTGTGTGGGCCAAAGCCTTCCCAATTTTCAGCGACGATCTTCAACAATCAACAGGGACAGTCAGCTTGTTTTGGTCAACTGCATGACAGTTCGTATGTGGATCTCTTTAAACAGCACACTATCATGGCGAAAAGCTCAGAGGAACAGCTCAGTACGTCAACTCACAGATTCTCCACAAACCTTACTAACATAAAAGCTAAAAACTGAAATATCACTGTTCCTTGGAACAATAGGGTTGCTCTCTCTCGCTTTCGGCGTTTTCGGTCGCCAAGTGAATATTGCCAAAGGGAATCGCAGATTTTTCTTTTTCTCCCTAGAGGGATTCCTTCCCTACAAAATTCTTATTTCGTATTGGCACGAAATCCTCTTGAGAACAATGAAAATGATTATTCTTTTTTTTTCTCTGATAAAAACTGGAAAACAGTTATCAGATTAAATATTGGGGATTTCGATGATACTATATTGTAATGGTGGTATATTGACATCGAAGTCGTGAAAATTTCAGGAGGTTGTTTTTAAGTTGCTATTTTTTTTATTGAGTTCATAAAACATAGAATTCTTTTTGCTTTAATTAGGCGAACGCGAATGACTGAAAATCTTTGAAAATTATGTTTGCCGAATAAACATGAATGAATATGAATTGGAATCAGTGGCGGTCCGTGGTCGAAATGTTAGTGTAGTCGGAAACATGCGACTTACCAAAAAACCCTCCCCTCTCCCCACACACCTCCCAACCACACACACACTTTCAACAATCATTTGCAATCGCACTTAAACTCTTTTTTTTTTAATTATCATTTAAAAAACGGATTTTTTGCACTTAAAACTACATAATTAGTAATGATGTTTACATGAAAAAAATTTCAGTTTTATTCAAAAATTAATTAACTAATTAACATTTAACTCGTTATAATTAGCATATTTTTGAACAATTACTCGAGTTTTATAGGGCCAAGAAAAAAAATTATGGGTGGAAATTGTTCATAATATCATTCTTAATGTTATGAACCTCTCTCTGCTAGTTTCTAGAATATATAGTTTTTTTTAGTAGAATTTTTTTAACATAGAAAGTATAAAAATTTGCAATTTTTTTAAAAACTTACGCATTTAAAAATCTAGCAAAATTCATGTTCTTTTCCAATCAAATTGACTGGGGTTAAAAACATCTAATAGTTAATGCAGATTTTAATTCTCAAATCCTTTTTCATAAAAATTATATCAAACTTCAGTTATCACTGTTTAAATGAAGTTTCATTTACCAAAAACACGATTTTTTAGATAATGAGTTTAAAATATTCAAATTTATTTTCAGAACAAAATAGTACTTCAGACTAATAAACTAACTATCTAGCCTTCAGATGATACCAATACCTTGCAAAAATATCATCTAGAGATTATTTTAAAGCAGAAAAACTATATAAACACATTTGACCTATTATTGCGATATTTCAAACATGTACATTACAAAAAATGAACGCAAATTTTTTAATACTCAAATCGAAGTTTCGTTTCAATTTGTACAAAATACTAACATTTATATCATATCATTATAAAATAAGAACAATTAACCAAATCATTCTGTATAGTTTTGATTTAAAAAAAAACAACATATATCTCGTTTTGGCCTCTAAATGTAAGTTTTTGTTTACTTACAAACCATACTGCTTTGATGAGTAATTGCATGAAGTGTTTAATCAGAGATCTACCCTTTTTATTTAATCCACTATATCCAGCACAATCAAATATAGCCAACAAAACAATGTTTGTAAACAAACACGGAAAAGTTCATACCTTGTTTTTGCTTTTATGTAACCTGCGCCCCTCAATGTTTCAAAACGACAGTCGATTTTTAGAGACGGTTTACTTTCCCCTACACCTCTTTCACTTTCACTCATGCTGATTTTCAAGTAGAACCCATCAGTTCATCGAATTCTCAAGGGCAGCCGAAGTTAAAATAAATTCCTGATCGGCAGCCACTTTAATATATTACGTGGAGGAAAGGCTCTATTGCTTTCCATTGGTTACCATGCCAACGCCTGGCAGCCCGAAACGCGTTTCGGGAACACGCTGTTGCTGTTCGGAGGAAGATCACTTTGATTGGAAGCTTTTTTTTTTTTTTCTTTTCTTTCTTTTTTCTAGTGAATTATTCAGGCAAGAAGTTTGACATTTACTGAATTTTTTTTTCATTTACCTTAGAAATTGGATCTTCATTTTAGAAAACTATAAAATTAAATAATTTTAGTTTGGAACTAATAAAATTAGATGCAGCCCGGCTGTACAGCATAAATGCTTCATTCCAGTCCCATGAAAAGCCAGTTTGTCAGTGATTGTCTCTGGCTGGCGGACTCAGTAATTCAAACATTTTCTATTTACTGGCAAGTCAACTCCCATAATCCAATCACCTGCTATCTCCCATGACCATCGAAAGGGGGTGTAATGTTCACTCAATAGCTGGATTTGTTCCATATGCTGGCACCGTGTAAACGAAAAGCTGGCGAATACCAATCATCGAGTGATATTCCAATCAATTTACGTCTGACGTTCCAGACGCTGGTAATGTGTAAAACAGTCATTAATAACCTGTTACCAATTGGCGCTCCGATTTCTTAACATTCTGAACTAGTGCTAATCTGTACAAATTGTCTTTAAATTGTTTTCATTTAGATACATTTTTTACGGAAATAACAGTGTGGCCACAGAACCGGGAAAACCTGGAAATCAGGGAAATGTCAGGGAGCTTTCTGATTCTGGAAAAAATCAAGGAAATATCAGGGAATTTTTAAAAATTTCATGAAAATCAAGGAAATTTTCTATTGTTTATGGCACGTTCATCCATATTTTGGCGCTATTTACCCGGAGATTTGTGGTGGTATTCGTGAAAAGTTTAATGTTACGGAATAATTTAAATTTTTCAATTCCAGCAAAACTATTTAAAAATAAAATTACATATTATCTCTTTAGCATACATGTTCTATTTGATCAGGGTGTGTAGACATCTGGAAATCCCAAGAAAATTGGTGAAATTTGAAAAAAAGTTTGCAATAAAATCAGGAAATTTTATTGAAATCTGTCAGGGAAATGAGGGAATCATCATCAGGGAACTTCTTTTCTTGAATTTTGTGGCCACCCTGAATATGGGGGGACCGAATTGAAGGAACATGTTAAATTTAAACGAATTAGTAAAATTTTATACCCCCCCCCCCCCCCTCCTTCCTTCCCAACTGTAAATAATCCTGCCGCTGGAGCCATTGACACGGTTTATTTGAAAGTCCTCATTTTGGAATATTTAAAAAAAAAATATGGTTACTCTATGTTGAAAAACCGAAAGTTTGGAATATATATACGTACCTCTCATACATAGTGGTTGGTTTGTACGTTCAACAACCTATTTTTAAACACAATGAGGGCTAATCAGGCCTTGATCTACAGCTTAACGAGTATTTCGAACCACAACGAACATTCATGCCTAGCCCGGGATACGAACCCAGCACCTTTGAAATGTGAGCCCAGAGCACTGATCACAACAGCCATCAGGTGGACCCCATATCATTGGCGGATCCAGCGAAGGGCGGAGGGGGTGATCGCCCCTCCGTTATTCAGGGTTAAATAGGAATATTATGAACATGTGAAAGTTTTGAATTAAAAATAAAAACCAAAATCAAAGTTAAGTTAACAGATGGTATAGTTATATAACTTGAGAACAACAAAATTTTACCTAAGCTATTCAACAGCCACCGCCCCCTCCGTAATAAAACTATGGATCCGCCCTTGCCCAATATGTACTTGAAATTGATATTATACAGGGTGGCCAGAAAATGCAGGAAAAAAAGTTCCCTAATAATTCCCTGACAGATTTCTAAAAAATTTCCTGATTTTAGGGAAAACTTTTTCTCAAATTTCCCCAATTTTCTTAGGTTTTCCATATGTCTAGACACTCTGATCAAATAGAACATGTATGCTAAAGAGATAATATGCAATTTTTTAAAAAATAGTTTTGCTGGTAATGAAAAGTTTAAATTATTCCTTAACATTAAACTTTTAATGACTTACCACTACAAATCTCCATGTAAATAGAGCCAAAATATGGATGAACGTGCTTTAAACAATACAAAATTCCCTGATTTTCATGAAATTTTAAAAAGTTCCCTGACATTTCCTTGATTTTTTCCAGAATCAGAAAGCTCCCTGACATTTCCCTGATTTCCAGATTTTCCCAGTTCTGTGGCCACTCTGTTATAGGTAACCTTAAAAAGGGTTTTGAATTAAGTGCTTGCCTTCTGGTATCCCCAAATCTTAAAAAAAAAAAAAAATTCCCATGTGTTCTGAATTCCTGAAACATGTGTATAGCTTAGAAGTGCTATACTATAAATTTTGTGTGAAAAAATACTCCCGCAATATAGAAAATGACACTTTTTAACGCTGCCCCTTAACGTAATGGGTATCAACCTAAAATATGAGTTGTTTCATAAGAGTATCATCGAAAAACGGAATATTTTAATTGTTTTTAAAAACATAATCAGGCGACTGGTCAGTTACAGCCCTATCGTTCTTGCTTTCACAACAACTGCTTAGCATCTCTAGCCAGAAGTGGTTTAAAAAAAAAAAAGTGAAGTTTTAGTAAGGAGAAAAAGGGAAAAACGCTTTACAAGAATTCCCTCCACCGCGAATCCCACCATGCAGCATTCGCAGCCAACACTTTCCGCCATGTACCCGTACGTGTTTGGCGCCAAATGTCAGAAGGAAGAAAATGGCACATCCAACCAGGACTGGTTTTCTGCGTTTCTCTTGGCCATGTCCGGTTAACTTTCTTGTTGGGCACAAAATGCGAGGACGGAGCATGATGCGAAAGTGGGAAGTTCCAAAAGAAGAAGGAGGAAAAAATACCGTTAGTTGTTGTGTGTGCGCAGCAACAAGTGGTGGAGCTTTTCTGAGTTGGATTGCCACCGTTATTAGATTTTAAGACTTAACTCGCTTTGTGGAGGGGATATCGGAAGAGTGTTTGATGTTTTCGCTTGTTGAACAAAAAGTGGCAAGGCTTAAACGAAGCTTGTTTGCTTGGGGTACACGATCGGGAGGGGGGGGGGGGGTCTCCATTACAATTTTTTATGAAATCAAAATCCTAAATTTTTTTAATTCGTCAAAAACTTTAAATGCTTTGATATGAGTTTATGTAATAAATATTGATGGCAAAAACCATTAAATTTATTTCCTAATATACAAGCCGACCAAACGGTATAGTGGTTAGCGTGCTAGCTTCTGGACTGCGAAGTTGCGGGTTCGAGTCCCGTGTTGGCATGGGTGTTTGTAAATGTATGTTGGCTTGTCTAATGACGAATATTTCGGCGCATTATAGCCCTCGTGTTGCTGACGGCGCCAGATAATCTGAATACAACCAACCTAATATACAAAAAACAGGAAATATAAAAAAGTATAACCTAATTTTTGAAATAAATCGAGTAAATTATATAGAAATATGTTAAGCAGGAAGAAACTCTCAATTGACCATATTTGTCATAAAACTGGTTAAAACAATGATCTGTTTTTCTACTCAAATGTCACAGCGTTCTCCTTTCATTTGTTTTCACATGTTGTGTAGTAAGGATTACCTTTATCGTGTTCGGAAATACCACTTTTGGTGTATGCACAAGCCAATTTCCAACACATTCGCCAATCTCTAAACATACTTGCCCGTGATATGGACCTAGCCTGATGTAGAAACTTCGCGACTATAATACGATTGATGTAGAGGGGGTAAACTTCCACAAGAGTAATAAAATACCAAATTAGCAAATATTAAAATGTGTGTTCTTACAATCCATATTTCAGGGGCTTCATAGGCCCGGTGGTCAGTAGCGGCTCGTGGTCAAAAATGTTAGTGCAGTCAAAACAGTGACCCCCCCCCCCCCCCACATCCATTCATGGAAGGAAACTCTAAAGTCTTAATTACTCAAATTCCAAGTTTCCTGTCAGTATTAAAATGATATGAGAAAGGAAATAGTAAAAAAAAAAACTTATTTTAACTTATTTATAACGGGACTCCATGTTTCAAAATGGTTCAATTATAAGTTTTAGTATTAACTTAAGAAATAACAAGACATGCGTAAACTTAGCAACAAAAAAAAAAAAAAACTATTTCCGTTTGGTTTTGAAAATTCTAATAAATGCTCGTTTCTCTCCCTCCCAACCACATATCCTCGACTCACTCACACACAAGCCAATCAGTACATCGAATTTACAAGTACAGCCGAAGTCCCTAAATTCGTAACGGCTGCATTTGGCACCACGCCATATACATTTACCGAGGAGTTGGATTCCATTCTAGCAGCTGTTAATGGCAACAGTGCTGCTTATTTGGAATTTCACTCCTGTGGCTGTACCTCACTCGATGATCGTCAGATTTAGTTGATTTGAGCGGGGTTTTTTGCCCTCAAATGAGCATTGCGGACACAGGTTTGCTATTTATACGAGTTTTTTTTTTTTTTTATCTACTGTAGAAATTCCATCTTCATTTGCAATTCTAATCTAAATTTTAGAAAATTAGTAAAATAAATAATCAAAGTTGACTACCAATTTGTCAATTTTAATCTAATAATTTAGATGTAGCTCGGCTGTACTTGCTGTACTCCACGAGCAAGGCCTGATTTCCGCATAAACCAACAAAGCCCAGGCTTCAGACCCCGAAATTTTGGGGGCCTTAAAATTTTCAAAGTCTTTGTAGTTAAATCCTGTGTCCCGTTTTTTTAATTAAGTTTTCAACTTAAATAAACTATAACCTTAAATTGATTTACAGTTATAATAGTAGTTAAACAACTAAATTTCGAATAAACATTAGCTAAATATTCAAGTAAATTACATTTTGTTTGATTTTCTGTGTGAGATTTTGAACTTTAGAAAATGGTTATTCGTAAACTTGCAGACTAAAGATGAAAACCCTTCCAGCAAACACTGTCAATAAATATTAAGGTACCCCCTCTTTTTTTAAAGGGCCCTAAAAACATGATGTGCTTTGGTCAGCCCCAAGTGATACAAGTCTGGCCACAAGTCGCTACTTCTGACGGTGAAAGGCACCAATCTCAGGAACGGTAGATTATGGTTTCTGCTCTTTGGTGTCCTGGCTTCGCCGAATTCTGGGGGTTGGCTGGACGCATATAAGTCGTGACCTCAATGTCCTCTGGTTGGAGTGACAGGTATGCACGAGCTGATTGCGGATTAGGCCTGTGAAACCCAGGCTTATACTTTACATTTTCTAGGGCGGGCCCCCCTATTCCCAATTTCTTTGGATCTTTTCAAATTCGTATGTTTTTAAAATTTTAACAATGTCAAATTTAACTATTTAGACATTTAACATTTCATGTACACCTAATTTGAATTGTAACGCTCTTATACTTTATTTGAATTTGATTAAATCATGAATTACGCAAAAAATTGCAATAAAGGGGAATTGATTTAATACCTTTAACTTGTTTCAAAACTTCGTAAAAATGCAGTTTACTTTTGCAACAAAATAAGATTGTAAGTGATTTTGTACGGTAAATTATTGATTTTATGCATTAGTCTGAGACATTGCAATGGAAACACCTATTTAAAGGCAGACTTCCTTTTCCTCGAAGTCTTGATCAGGCCCTGAGCAAGCGCGATAAGGTTTCGACCTCGTAATCTTATCGTAGATCAAAATTACGAGGTGTAATTGTCTTTGATGGCAGAAATAGACAGCCGAAACCCCTCCCCCCTTGAAAGTGTGTTTCATACTTTTAAATTTTGGGGACTCTTCAGATCCTGAATTCTACTGCAGAAACGATATAATCGCAACTTCATGAATGAATTTTGTATGTTTCAACGGTCTATCTTTGGTTTATTTTTCATGTTCTATTAAGTTAAAAGTGAAATATAATCCCTTTTCAATTTCCACCTTACACACAAAACATCGAAATTAATTTTTTTTACCTGGTCCGTATCTGAACAACAGTTGTATGAATCTTCGCATACGATTGTTTCCTAAATTGAAGAACGCACATAACCCAATAAATACTAGGGGTGTGGTACATCTCACAACTTTCAATTACACCGCTATAATAATGAAGTGGATTTGTGTCAATTACCGTGTTTATATTTTCATCATTAATTTAGAAAAAATGGCCAGTTTGGCGATATTTTTTACCGTAATTCTTGTATGGGCCTTTTAAAAAGAAGAAAAAAACTTCGCCGAATAGATGATTTTAGCGATATAATTTTCGATAATTCTATATTATTCTTTCTTATAAGTGAAACTGGGGAGAGGTAAAAAAACGATCGTTGACGAACTTTGCTCAAGGAAAGAGAACTCTACGTTAAAGGCATTCGTTTTTCAACTTTGTAAGCCATGAATGCATTTTTACGGGAATTTCGGAGGAGGGGGTGTTTAGAACACCTTAAAAGGGATTACCACAGCGAATTTGATCAAAATCGTTTGAGCCGGTTGTTAGCAATCATTGAAAAACATTTTTTCAATGGCAGCTACCTTATGAGCATGCGCGGTTTTGACGAAAATCTTAATGGTAGATCTCATGGTCACGATCGACCCTCATACCAAATTTGAACATCCTAGGTCAATTTGTTTGGGAGTTATGCTGACCACAGATACACATTTTTTCTAGACAACTTTTTGAAATCAGGATGTTCCAAAATGTAGAGAAATGCAAAAATGGATTTCATGGATTGCTATACTTTTATTACCCTATGTATACGCATGAGTAACTGAAAGTAAGAAATGGTAACAGTAAATTTTTCAGTGAAAAAATGGAGGCACCACAATTCGAAGACGAAACGTCTTGCACACTGAGCAAGCAATCTCGTAATGATCAATTATGACCACGACTGAAAAATTAATGAATAGCTTCCTTTTGAACATAAATAATCCGAAATATTGTTGACAAATCCTTTTCAATTGAGGGTTCTATAGTAAGAAAAAATTCCGAATTGTATAGCTTATTCTAACAGGAACAAGTTCGAAAAAGGCACAATTTGTATTTGTAGTTTTCTTTAATAAGCGTATTTGTTTTATTCTTCGTTGCAGGGGTCATTTATAAATATTACAACTGTATCAAACAAATATTTATGTAACGACACTACCGTATTATTCAATTTTTGAATATAGAATAAAAAAACCATAATTTCGAAATATTAAGTATCATACATTTTGAGTATATGAATGTGGTAATAGTAATTAATGGTAATAAAGAAAAATGACATGCGGCTTAATGTAAAATGGCAACGTCATTGTTTTTATAAAGTATAAATCGTTAAATAATTTGCTTATTAATTTTTGTGCGTGTTTCAAATCTGTAGTTCGTTAAAAAGCCAAATATAATTGTTTATGTTTTATATTAAACCATTTTTTAATTATATAATTTTTTTAATGATATAAAATATCTAGGATCACATTAATGCATTGCAGATTTTTTTCTCATTTTTTAAGAAAGGAATAATTTATTTAAAAAAAGTGATTTATCAGTTTTTATTCCAATGCTCTTCAATTATTAATTACTAGTTGTGTGGTTTTGGATTCGCTAACAAGGTTGACAGGCTCGCTTCGCTCGTTAAAAAATGTATCACTAAGGAAAGCCATAGTTACAATTTTGAGCCTTTTCTCGTTGATACATGGAGAAACACATTTTTTCCCCTGTTAATACAATCATTTCCCCTGTTAATAATTTAAGCCTTACTTCGTTAAACAAGAAAATAACTTTGGGTTCTCACTAATATAATCTCCCCCGTCGAAATTTCTTTTTAACTCTTTCTCGTTAAATCAACCCTCATGATTTCGAAAAACAAAACAACTAGCTACTATTAATAGCCGAGTTTGTTGTACCGCTACCTGGCGGGAATTTTCGGAACTGAATGACAGTAGAATGTTTTTTTTGCAATTAAATTAAAAAAAGATAAAAAAATAAATAAAATGACTTACAAAAGATTAATTAAAATTCAAACTTTATGGCTGTAAAAAGCAAAATTAGAGGTTGAATACTATTTATGTTTCAAATTTTAGAGTTCTCAGAGCATTGAATAGTATTTTCTATGGAGAAATAGACAAACATTTTAAATCGCATTAGGTTGTAAAAGATAAGGCTCCTTAGGAAATAAACCTTTATACAGAGTTGTAGAAAATCGTAAACAAGATCTGTAAACATTTACAATAGAAAATATAGTAATCGGGGAGGGGGAAAGTTAAAATTTTAAAATTTATTTCTTAGCGGTTGTTATAATTATAATGGTTGTTATAATTATGATAGTACTTGTTGAAGAGAACTTCAAAATAGGCTGATGTGATGGCTATTGAAGATTTTTAAATTTTAATTTTGTACCAAATAATAAGAAGGTGACTGTCAGCATTTGAACTTGCTATTTTAGAAAAAAAGTAGAATAACAAGCATTTCGAAAAATGTCCTTTTTATACAAAGTTATAGGAATATAATAAATTATGTGAAAGGGAGAGACAGCCAAAACGTTTCAATAATGTTCCATGTGGAAATTCTAAAATACTCTCCGTCAAAGCTAAATCTTATCTTTCCTGCAAGCACTAGTATAGATAGCCAAACCTGCATTTTCATTTTGACAAGGAGAATACTCATACAATACCCAATACAACAACAGGCCCTAGCCTATACTACCGGTTTTAAACGTCCCTCTCTGCAACCAACATTGCTTTTCCTTCATCCTAACATGGCGCACTTATCGCCCTTTTCTTCGTCGCCAAAAAATCCCTACTCAAATTAGCAGAAAGTCGCCAGAACTGGCAATCCGTCCGGCCACGGATGACCTGGTTGTGTGACGCAAGCCGGCAACTGACGTCACGGGCAGAAGGCAGCCTATTGCAAAACTCGTCGTGCTCGCCGGCCAATAAGACAGCGGGACAGGCAGCGGAGCACGTGAGCAACTACACACACAGCTACCTCATCTGCCATTGGAAGAATGCCAGCGAAGTCGGAACGGCGGCGTTTTATGGAACTGAGGGTTTGTTCCTTCCTTGGAAGGCGACTCAAAACTGAAAGTAAAAATTTGCAGCCTGCTAGGTGGTTGGGGTTCTTGGAGTTGCGATTTTTTTTGCGCTTTCTTTTTTTCAGCTGGAACCACCTTTTCTGGGCCTCACTACTTCCCTGAACGATGGGTTTCTTGTTTAGCGCCATTTTTTAAACAAAGCCAATTTAAAAAAAAAAAATTAAAATTCGAGAGCTTTTGTGGCAGCGTTTCCAGTTTCTACTTACGCTTGGTGATAATTCAAATGAATGGGTTTTAAGTTAGCTGCTTTTTCAAAGATTGGGTGAAAAAGGAGGAGTTGACACTTGGTAAAAAAATGTAAAAAAAGAAAAATATTTGTCTTGTCATTTGCTTACTTACATGTTTCATGAAACAAGTGGCTGTATCTACACCAGTATGAAACTATACAAAATAAAACTTATAAATTAACATAGTTAAATTTCAAAATATACTAAGTTGATATAATGGCACGAAAGAAATCCGAAATGATCGATTTATATGTTAATGAGAAAAGACTCGGATTCAATTCAACGCATGAACAATTTGCAATCGGTTTTTAAGATATAATAGACATGACGGCGATTGTGACATTCAGCCGGGTTTCTGGTCGGTCTGGTTTCTCAGGTACATCTTGAATTATTTGGCAAGTGCAGCTGGTTTGAATGGGAGAGTTTATTCATAAAGCGTTCAAGCATAGAAAATTCGACTCTTGAACATATGAACAATCTCCCATAAACGTTTTTTAAATCCTTTGTTATTGCTTTTGCGGAGGAAAAATCTGCGGAGGGCTAATTTACCCACTTGCCATTATTCAATCAAGCAGTCACGAGGTAGATAGATTCGTTGTCGATGATATTGCATTCTATCAAGTTTTGGGGTCTGCCACTAAAAGGCCGCTTTTACACACGCTATTATTTCAAACACGTAAGACGCAAAGATTATATTTTATTAAAATGTCCATGTTTTTGTAACCTAACCCACTTGCAAAACCATCCAATAAGCTGAAAGTTGGCAGACAGACTCGTCCATGAGAATGCATTCTATCAAGTTTTGGGGGCTGTCACTAAGAGTCTACTTTTACACATGTTTCTATTGTCGCTTCGGAGATCCAAATTACTTCAGTTGCTGTATTTTAATTGGATTGAAATTAGGCAGACAGAGCCGTTGTCAATTACGATGTATTTTATCAAATTTTTGGTGTTAAAAAAATGAATTTGTCCATGGCACAGAATCGAGGATTTTCTTCGTAATGGTCAATATGAAAATTCGATCCGAGTTAGAATTGCACATAATGCATATAAAGGACTCATAATAAAAATTTTGTTTCTATAGATTTTTTTCTATATATATATAATATGTAATAACAATCTCATTTCATTATCGACATTATTTTAATTCAATCTTTCAAAGCGTATATTCTTATTTTTTAATTTTTTTACTGATTCGTTCAACCACTACCCACGCACAGCTACTTGAGTGAGAATTGTTTAGGTAAGCATTTTTCTAACACTGAATCCCCCAATCAATATTCCGTATTTATCATCGTAGCATCAGAATGTTTTAGTTCACACAATCATTTTCTGCAGACCTCAGCACAATTCCCACGGTGAGTTTTCAGTGCATTTCACGAAACGATTTTTATTCATTCAATTCATATCTGCCGTCCTGGTCACTAGTAACCTCCTTTCTCTCTTCGATCTTCCAACTTAATTCAATAAATGTGTTCGACTGCCTCACGAAAGACTGTTCCTTGATTCACCACACTGCCTAAATTAACAAAATCATGTGGACATTACATATATAAATAAGGAGATTCGCCCCCTGTTGCTAACGCTCACCAACCTCCTTCGCTAACCAGGAAAATTGCTTCACTATCAAATAGCCTGCTCAGTAACGTACGCCAAACCCCGAATTCTCTACACTTGCGGATACTACTAAAACTACCTGCCTGTCAGTGAAAACTTTGCTAGGTGATCCTGAAAATCAATAAATTATACATTACTATCCTTTAAATAAAGCAATAGCATTCAAATCGAATTCGAATCTGCACTCACTTCCAAAAGTTAAACATGGAGAGGAAAATGTTAATTTCCGTAAGCCAATCTGAATTAAAGAAATTGAAATTTGTTGCAAAGGTAGAAGGAAGTATGCAAATATGTTAAGTAAGAGCCAATCAAGGTTTCGCGTCTAGAAATATGCAAAACAGGCAATCGTATAAGAAGCCGGTATTGTGAAGAGTTACAGGAGTTGCATGTAAGTGCTGATGAAAAGTGTTTAGAACATTCGCACGATTTGAAGACAAATGGAAGATTCTGAGCGCTGGCGGGCTGGTGGACGCATTGAAGCAGGGCAGTCTATCACAGATGTTGCTCTTTTCTTAGGCGTTCATCATTCCGTCATTTCACGATTATGGAAACAATTCCAAACCGGCCAAACAGTTGTCCGAAGACCTGTAGCCAGTCGTCCAAGGGATCCGACCCCCGCGGAAGATCGATATATTGCTGTTGTATTGTTGTTACCAAGCGGAATTGAAGATCGCCCTCCACACGTGTGACATCTATGGTTACAACGACTATTGGTAAGACGATATCTGCTACTGCTGTTCGTCAAAGGCTACACATGAATGGTCTGTACGCCCGGATACCACGAGTTTGTGTTCCTTTATCCGTCCAATCTAAAGGGGCACAATTAAAGTGGTGCCTCCAGCATGTGATTGTGAATGGGACTGTATCTGACTGGGGCAACGTTATGTTCACAGATGAGTCCAGATTTGTCCTACAACCCGATGTTAAGCGTGTAAGGGTCTGGAGAGAACAAGGCATACGTAATTGGCCCCAGAACATCACGCATTCCGCGGTGGAAGCATCAAGGTCTGGGTTGTATCGCACCGATCTGCGCATCTTCAGACGAGGTTGAAATGAAGTCTTAGACCCCATTGTGAAACTGTATGATGCAGCAGTTGGTGTTTCTTTCGTTTTAATGGACAATAATGCGCGTCCCCATAGAGCTGCCATCGTTGACGACTTTCTGGAGAGTGAAGGGATTGCACGTATGGAGTGACCGGTTTACTCGCCGGACTTTAATCCAATTGAAAATCTTTGCGATGCCCTTGGCCGTGCTGTATGTAGACGTTTCTCACCTCCAGCAACTCTCAGAGATTTAGAAAGTGCCCTACAGAAGGAATGGAGATTACCAGTGGCGGCTCGTGCACTACAACCAGTATAGCCGGGCTGCATCTAAATTTATTAGTTTAAAACTAAAATTTTATATTGTACAATTTTTCTAAAATGAAGATAATCTTTTCTACGGGAAGTGAGAAAAAAAAATCCGATGAACAGGAATCTTCTTGCCTGAATAATTCACGAGAAAAAAACAACAGCTTCCAATCAAAGTAATCTTTTTCCGAACCGCAGCCGTGTGTTCCTGAAACGTGTTTCGATCGGCGAAGTTGCTATGGTAACCCATGGAAAGCAATAGAGCTTCCCCTCCATGTAATGTATAGCGTGGCTGAAAGAAAAGGAATTTATTCCAACTTTGGCTGCCCTTGAGAATTCGATGAGATGATTGGTTCTGTTTGAAAATTAGCTTGGCTAAAAATTAAAGAGGTAGAGGAAAGTGAACGATTCTTAAAAAAAAATCCCTCCTAATCGAATGTCATTTTGAAACATGAAGGATTGAAGGGGCGCAGGCACCTTATTCCAACCCTACATAAAAGCAAAAGCAAGGTCTGAATAGACACTTCATGCAATTATTCATCAATGCGGCATTGTTTTTAAGTAAACAAGAACTTACATTTAGAGGCCAAAACAAGAGAGTTTTTTTTTTTTTTAAATCAAAGCTATACAGAATGATTGGATTAATTGTTCTTATTTTATGATGTTATGATATAAATGTTAGTATTTTGTACAAATTGAAACGAAACTTCGATTTGAGTATTAAAGAATTTGCATTCATTTTTTTGTGATGTACACACTTGAAATATCGTAAAAATAGGTCACATGTGTTTATAGTTTTTCTACATTAAAATAATCTCTAGATGGAATTTCGCAAGGTAATGGTATCTTCTAAAGGCTGGAGAGTTATTTTATTAGTTTGAAGTATATACTATTTTGTTCTGAAAATAAATTTGAATATTTTAAACTCATTATCTAAAAAATCGTGTTTTTGGCAAGTGAAACTTCATTTCAACAGTGATAACTGAAGTTTGATATAATCGTTTGAAAAATTATTTGAGAATTAAAATCTGCTTTAACTATTAGATGTTTTGAACCTCAGTCAGATTGATTAGAAAAGAAAATGAATTTTGCTAGATATTTAAATGCATCAGTTTTTAGAAAAATTGCAATTTTTTTTACTTTCAATGTTAAAAAAATTCCATTAAAAAAATTATATTTTCTAAAAACTAGCAGATGGAGATTCATAACATTAAGAATGATACTATGAACAATTTTCATCCATTACTTCTTTTCTTGGCCCTATAAAACTCGAGTAATTGTTCAAAAATATGCTAATTATAACGAGTTAAATGTTAATTAGTTAATTAATTTTTGAATAAAATTAAAAAAAAAAAATTCATGTAAAAATCATTACTAATTATGTACTTTTAAGAGCAAAAAATCCGTTTTTTAAAATGATAATTAAAAAAAAAAATTCGTGTGCGATTGTACGTGATTGTGGAAAGTGTGGTTGAGGGGGGGGGGGGGGGTAGTCGCATGTTTCCGGCTGCACTGACATTTTTCGTCTTTCGCGGCGACATCCGGTCCATTAGAAGTTTCAAGAAATTTATTGTTTTTGGAAATGATGAGATTTTGAATTCTATTTTAGAAATCCGTTGACAGTACAGATGCAACATAAAGGTTTGAAAACAACTGGTTGTGCCCAGTATTGAATGACATGACTTCATTAACAGATTTAAAGAGAGTTAAAATAGTTAGCATTTCAAAAAAAAATTTCATCATGGATTTAATCAAAAGATTTGTCCGATTCGGATTCTCGAATGTTTTCTCGACTTCTATACACCTCAAGCTTATTAATATTTATTTCAATTTTACCGTCACAAATATACTTGCATGAAATTTTCAAACCAAGAAACAGAGGGAAGATTCGATTTTGGCATTTCAGAAATAGAAAGTATCTTCCCATTTTCAATGCTTATCTATGCAAATATGTTCCAACTATATATTATTTGCAATTAGCAGAACTAAAAATTTTGTATCTACAATGACATCCAAAATACTCTTTACATGCAATAATTTTGATTCAGTTTTTGAAGCAATGTAATAAATTTATTCTGTGACTTTTAGTTTTAAGATTTTTAATTATAATTTTAATTAAAACGTTTTAGATTTTAAACAAATCTTCCTTCGATAAAAATTAATATATATATATATATATATATATATATATATATATATATATATATATATATATATATATATATATATATATATATATATATATATATATATATATATATATATATATATATATATATATATATATATATTAATTAATTTATGATGGGTGAAAAATTGATTAGCTCACAATAAAATGGGTCTGTGTGCCCCTGCAAATAATCCTGCCAGCGTCCATACCAGGAAAAGCACTTGCTCCCTACCCCTCCCTAGGTTGGTTGTATTCAGATTATCTGGCGCCGTCAGCAACACGAGGGCTATAATGCGCCGAAACATTTCGTCATTAGACAAGCCAACATACATTTACAAACACCCATGCCAACACGGGACTCGAACCCGCAACCTCGCGGTCCAGAAGCTAGCACGCTAACCTCTATACCGTTTGGTCGGCCCCCTCCCTAGGATAATTATAAATTAAAATTTCATTAAGATAGCCTATTGAAAAGTCCAGATTAAACCAAAAAAATAACCGGCTTGTACCCTCTTGGGTGACTTGCGTATCCCCCCGAAAATAATTCTATTGCTGCCCATGTTATTTAAAATAAACTTGCACACATGAATTCAATAAAATGTTACAAAACTAAGTACTATAACTTTGGACTATATAGCGTGTTATGAAAAGTTGTTTCGTAGTATTTTATTAAATTTTTTTTTGTTAACATCGCGATGTATCGTGACATCGTGATGTTTGCTTCCCGTGTATCGCGATTCAGAAATGTTAACATCGCCAAGGCCTAATCGTAACAAGCATGATCACACACTGTGCACTTTGCAAGTGATGGATGCTCACATACCCTATTAATGTAGGTTTTTGTTGTTTGTTTTGAATTTAAACATCATTTTGTTAATGACGCAAATATGACGTCTCTTATAATTTAAAAAAATTCAATATTTTGTAAAACTCTGTTTGTAATTCTTTGTTTTGTTTCATGAATAAACATAGAGCTACTTACTTGCAGCATTTCGTGTCAATCAAAGCAGTACTTATCCATTTTTTCGCATTTTACCGCTCCACTTTTGGAAGTGAGTGTAACTTAAATATCAAAACCTAGGTTGCCAGATTTTCAGCCATAGTATTTTTAATTACTATCTGGCAAATAATTTATTTTGTACATTAAAAAAAATGTGAAATTTCTTTATAAAAATAAAAAAAAAAAAAAAAAAAATAATTACTTAAAATCATTCGTCCAAAATATGATGTGAAAATGAGGATTTTATATGGCGACGTCAAAGGCAACTCCTGAGGAATTTCGACCAATCAAAGCACACCATTGAAAGCTCCTTGAGACTTTGTGATTGGTCACAAGTTCCCATGAGTTGTCAGTGATGCAGACATGCATAATCTTCACACAACCAAAGTATTCAAAATACTACATCTGATAACACTTCATTCTCTCTTTTAAAGATGGGTGGAAAAAAAAAGTCAAAAATAAAATTAAAAAAAAAAAAAAAAAAAAAAAAAAACTGTTTTAACTAAATCACATCCGCTTTGCTATTTCAAAAATCTGAGGTCTGATTTTTTTAATCGAATCTTAATAATTATAGTCTATGTCGTGGTAAAATTTTATCAAAATAAATTAATATTTTTTCAATATTTTCCACTGTGTATAAAAAAAACAAGCCTCAATTGCGCAAGCTTAAAATTAAATTTTCGAATTTTAGATTTGTAATGTCTAAAATTATAAATATTTAAAAAAAAAAAAAAAAAAAAAGTCTAACGTTAGTATTTTAGTAAGTCATATAACCTGTATGCCTACAAAATATTAAATTTTTATAGTAGAAAGTTTTCCCTTAAGATGACGACGCATGCAAAAAATAAAAAATAAATCTATCACTTTGAAATACAATAACTCAGAAACTAAAGTTTGCATCTCTAAATTTTTTTTATCAACAGATTTCTTAAAATCTTCTCTACCAATTTGCAAAATATCATATTTTTAAATATAATAGTTTTTGAGCTGCGAAACAGAGAAGGAAAAATTCTAAAATAGCGGCCCTTATTTTTTTTAATTTAGAGATTTTCAGTTTCCTTCTAAATAAGTAGAAAATAAAAGTCCAATTGCATTTCTTGTGTTGATTTAGGGATTTCATTTATCTGTTCCCTGGATTAACCTATCTCCCTACATAAGTTTAAATAAGCTTGGTGTAGTTTTCAAGTAATTTTGATTTGTAATATTAGTGAACTTATGAATTATCTTCCAAGTGCGCAATTATCAGTTTGCTAATGCAGTTTAACCAAATCCTCTCAAAATGGGTGATCTGAAATTAGAAATTAATTTCTCAAGATATAAAATGTAATGTATAAAATATAAATGGAACTGATACTCAAACACCACATTTCAAAAATTTCTATTTCTTACCCATACCGATTCCTGTAATCTAGGAATTAGGATAACTTGTTCGGTACAAGTGAGTTCGTTAATAGCATGACAAACTAGTTTGTAAAATCGGATTTCGCCTGCAAGAAACACACAAGGAGAAAAAGAAACAACCACCACAAAGTAAGGAATTTATTCAGAAGGAAAATAATTTACTATTTATAATAATATATCAATTTAAATTTAGCTTTTCCATTTCTTGCGAATGTGTTTCAGAGGAATGGGCGTTTCCTATTAATATCGCACTCCCTTTTTATTGACATAACTATTAAATTCATAATGACATAATAGGAGCCACTGTCCGCGTATCATAGCTGATGAACAATGATTTGAAACCGATCTCATACATCAGTTTACGATGTCAACAGGTCAGTTGATCTTGGATAACACCAAACCGTGTATGTTTATTGAAGCTGTTGTTATTGTGCTTGATCGTTTACCTTGTCTTTACTGTCGCAAATACAGGGTTTCCCGAAATGGACTGACAGTTTTCAAAAACGATCAATGATACTTAAATCGGAAAATAATAGGAAATGTACCGCTTGCTGCTTTTTTCACCGGCAACTGCAGAATTTTATTCTTCAATTTTCGAAAATAGTTACAAGGATCACCAACAGATGGCAAATGGATTGAAAAAAATAATAATAATAATAATTGCGTCATCTGTTGGTGAATTATGTAACTGTTTTTGAAAATTCCCGGAAGAAAATTCTCTAGTTTCCCAAATAGAAACAGCAAACGATACATTCTATCATTTTCTGTTTATTTTTGAAAACCGTCAAGTCCATATTTGGACACCCTGCATTTACTCAATATCTTCACAAATTTTGAAACAAAAGGTCAGTTTTGCACTTCAGGCTTTTTTGAAAAAAACAACAACAACAACTAATGTGGGCATTACTTTATTCATTACCAATAATCTCAAACTTAATTAATGTCGAAGAGAATGCTTACTATGAGGAAAAGAGAAAATGCTGTTTCTGAACTTGATCATCAACGTTTTACACCAAATGAAATCACGGCTGCGACTCCATAAGCTCTGAAATGAATTTGGTAACCAGCTGAGCACACACTTTGTCAGGAAGGAAAACTGTCATTATTAACTTCTTATTACTGTAATTGCAATTTTTTTTTTCTGATGTTGCAGGTAGCGTTCGTGTAGAGTTCAACTAGATATGACTCTATAATTATGACGTACGCATTGTACGTTACGGGGTTTGAATGGGTTAATATTATGTACTATAGCATCAAAATTTCTTGATCGCCCAAGTTACTGCCAAACTTCGCGAATCAGCGGCAATTTCGTTTGTGGAAAACGTCTTATTTGAAGAATGTTTGTTATCAAATGCCATTAGCCTTATAAGATTTCAATCATTAAAAGTTGCCAAATTGTAATTGTAAGTATCTTAAATCCTAATCAACAATTTTGCATGCAACTAAAGTAAGTGATAACTAAGTAAGAATTTGTAAAATTCTCAGTTCATGTAGCAGTGACGGCTCGTGGGGTACAGCAAGTACAGCCGGGCTGCATCTAAATTATTAGTTTAAAATTTATTAATTGCTAGTCAACTTTGATGATTTATTTTACTAATCATCTTAAATGTAGTTTAGAATCACAAATTAATTTTTACGGTAAGTAAACATATCTCTGATATATAGTAAACATGTTGTACAATACACAAGAAGGGGGGGGGGGGAAGTCTTTCAAATCAACTAGATCTGACGATCGTCGAGCGAGGTACAGCCGGAGTGAAAGTTCCAAATAAGCTGCATCGTTGCCATGGAAACATCTGCTAGTATTAAATCTTCCTCCACGCTAATTGTGGCGACATGCAACCCTTTACAGATTTTTCAACTTCGATTGTACTTTAAAATTCTATGTACTGATTGACTCGTGTGTGAGTGAGTCGGGATGTGTGGGTGGGAGAGAAACAAGCATTTCTTAGAATCTTCTCCATCAAGCGGAAATATAGTTTCAATGATAAGTTTACACATGTGGGTTTTTGTTACCCAAAGGTATTGTTTTCAATTGATATGGTCCGGTGTTCATCCTCACTCATGTTTGGGCATGCCCAGGAAAAGCATTGTGTTTCCATTCGTCTGCTTGTAAAAAAGAGATTTACGCTGATGGTGTTCAGTTGTATTGATGTTTTATAGAACTCAAATAATAATAAAAACAACAACTTTGTCTTGGGTTTGGACTTAAGGCCCAGGGAAAACTGTACATCGACCCTAAGCTGATTTCTTATAATTTTTTTTTACTAAATACTAAAACTAAATTTTTTAATACTAAAACTTATAAATGAACCATTTTGAAACGTGAAGCCCCGTTATAAGTAATAGACTGAAAGGCGACTGCAATTTTCGGACCCCATCGAACATCATTCTGAATTTTTTATAGAAATTAGAGAAAAGTGAGTAGATTACGTATCCACTGGTCTGCCGTGGCAAAAATGGCCGAAACTGGTCAAAAATCAACTTTTAATAAGTTGAACTAAATCCAATTGCCAAATGCGCCATAACTTGACAAATAATGAGCATTTTTTTTTTATTTGGCAACCCTCACTCTTTAATTTTCAATTAAGAAGGTTGCAGACGATTCAGATATCTGGCGACGGTCTACTTGCATCTATTAAAAGAGAGCCAAGTTGGCAATAAACATTACGTCACTGATGACGCAACTGATGTCGCCAATTTGGCTTACTTTTAAAAGATACTAGTTTTCCGAGCCAGAGATCAGAAATCGTTTGCGCCTTTTCTTATTGAAATTCAAAATGCAGTGGGTTGCCAGACGAAAAAGTTTGTTATCTTTTTGGCAAGTTATGACATATTTGGCAATCGGATTTTAGTTCAACTCATTCCAAGTCGATTTTTGATCAGTTTCGGCCATTTTTGCCACGGCAGACCAGTGGATTCCTAATCTAATCACTTTTCACCAATTTCCATACAAAATTCAGAATGATGTTCGATGAGGTCCAAAAATTGCAGTCGCCTCTCGGACTATAAGTTAAAATAATTAATTTTTTCTATTTTCTTTCTCATATTATTCTATAAATACTGAAAACAAAGTTTGAGTAATTAAGATTATAGAATTTCCATTCATGAATGAATGTGAGAAAGGGAAGGGGAAGGGGGGGGGGGGGTAAGCCTACTGCTCCGGCTGCACTAACATTTTTGACTATGTAGTATCGCCGGTTTCAGTTATTGAGAAGATAATGGCTGTGGAAACTTAAGCAGAAAATTAGAAGCAGCCTGTTGGTAACAGAGAGTCACTGTCACAGTTCAACTTGCCTTTTCTCTAATGCTGATGGCTTCTACACACTACACTGCATTTTTCTACTGTAGGTTTACTGTAGTGAAGTTCATACAATGGTTCTTGTCCGAACGAGGTCAACCGTCATGGATAAAATAAAATGCCACAAACTGCTATGTATTCAATTAAAGATTTCGGAGAGGAAAACAGGTTATAAAAATTCAACCGCAAGTACGTTTATACATAAATTTCGTAGCCTAAACCTATTATAAAACAAACGTTTGTAGGGACTCGAGATAAATTCGGTGTGCCCCACTACAAACATTCGTGATTGCTTATATTAAAAAAATAGTAATAATAATAATAATAATAAAAAAATCCTCATGTGTTATACTCCTCCGCCGAGTGTTCCGTAAAGTAAAGCTATGCAAGTGACCACTCTTTCTTCACATAGCCATTGGACTAACAAGTTGTTAACGAATAAGTTAAACGAATATACCTAGATACAAACCCGTTTCGCTTGAATGGTAATCGAAAATTTCGCTAACCAAACAAGGATGGCGAGATGTTAATTGCAAATTATTTTTTAAGATCACTGTTATTTATGAGCAGCTAGACAGAGTTAGCCACTACGCGGGCTGTATTTGGCCCGCGACAGATTTTTCTGCGGCCTATTAAATTTCACTGTATGCGGTCGGATTAAATTTCACGGTATGGATTTTTTTTTTTACGTAATTGTAATTTATCCGAAATAATATATACTAACTATATAGAACAGAGTGCTCCACTACGCTTCCGAAGAAACTATAAGAAGAAACTTTCAGTAAAGATGGTTTTCATCAAGAATAAATACAGAAATAACTCAACTGAATCTCATTTAGAATCACAATTTATTAATATTGATTGCAACAAATATTCCGAAAGACATCGACTCTATCTTAAAATAAACTGAACAATTTCGTCCGCTATCGTTTTACATTTAATATGGACTAAAACGGAGTAATCTGGAAGTGCAATTTAACTGCTTTTATTAAATGTAAGGTTAAGTCGAATTGTCGCGTTGAAACAAAAGATTCGCTTATTTTTCAGACTTTGATTTACTAATAATAAAAATTATTATTTTTTAATTATTTTAAAAGAAAAATATAAGGCAATTTTATTAAGATAAAAAAAATATTTAATATTTTTTCCAGTTTTCAGAAATGCTTTTATAATTCCAAATTTCAGAAATATTTTTAAATCGATAATAATTAAAGATATATATTTTGGTGTATCCGGCCGGCGAAAAGTTCCAACATAAGACATGTGGCCCGCCTCTAAAACTTAGTGGCGAACGCTGACCTAGAATATTCAGCACTTTTAGATTTATTTCTTTGATTCAAAAGTATATTTTGATAAGCCAAAATAAATTTCTCATAAACTATTCCTACTTTTCTAGTTTCTCGGTTTTTTGAAATTTATCTACCTGTAGGTATTTTCTGACAGGTCTTTTGTAGACAAAATTTTAAACAAGCCACACCTATGACATGCTTTCAAATTCTCTCTTTCACTTGAAACCAAATATTACAAATTAAATGAAAGGAATTAAAAAAATTAATTAAAAAATAATCTTATCGTGTTTGGATATTTTTATGCACTAGCTGCATGCAGAATTTCGTTTAAATCAACGAATGCATTTCCCGTATTATTCAACTTTTAATTATTTTGGACAATCAGACAAAAAAAAAAAATGCTTTGTAATTTTGAAAGTACATTTAAAGCATAATTTAGTATCCACAATTTACAATTTTAGTAAAAATGGTTGAATAAATAACACGGAACTATTAAATGGAATATATCTAGCAGAATTTTTTTATTACAACTTCATTTCCCAAATTCAACACGTTTTAAAGCTAGAGGTGTGGAACATCGCACAACTTTCAATTACACTTGATACTAGTAATTGGATTTAAATTTCCTATGGTTTGGTGTAATCAATCACTTTCATATTTCATTAAAAAAATGGCACGTTAGACAATATTTTTGGTGATAATTATAACATTGGCAAAAAACCCCGCAAAATGGCGATATGTTTTTCGATAAACATTGCATTATCTTTTTTTTCTTGCAAGTGAAACATAGGAGAAACAGTCGTTGATTGGCGATGCTCAAGAGAAGACCAATACATTCGTTTTTCAACTTTTTTTTCCTTTAACGCATTTTTAAGGGAATTTCGAAGGTAGTGACGTTTAGAACACCCTTTAAGACCACAACGACTTTGATCGAAATCGTTAGAGCCGATTTTTGACAATTGCTGAATTTTTTTTTTGTTCAATGGCAGCTACCTTGCATGCATGCGCAATTTTGACAAAAACCATAATGACAAGTCCTATGGACAAAATTAACATGTTTACAAAAGTTGAATATCGAGCAAAACTGGTAATTCCTTCAATATAAGTTGCGATTGCACATAAAAGTTGACAATGCATATAGAACAGCGTTCTCCAATAACTTTTAGCCGGGAGGGAGAGGGGGGAGGTGTATGACTTATATTGGAGTTTTTTGCTAGCGGATACCCAATATATGTATCTTTGATTATTATTATTTAACTATACATAGCATTTCGGAAAACAGAAAATATATATATACTAGCTAAATACCCGTACTTCGCCACGAAATTTTACCATGTGCAATATTTTAGCCAGCTGTGAGGCTCCGCTTTGCGGAAATCCGTCATTGGTGTATAGGCCTCAATTTTTGGCTCTTCGCTCGCAGGAAGGTTCATCGCAACGCAAAATCGAGCTCGCTTCGCTCGCTGAAAAAGTCATTGACACATAAGCACAGGTTTACTTAACTCGTAGAAAGGTTCATTGCTATGCAAACATGAGCTAGCTCGCTTTGCTCGATGAAAGGTTCATTGCTGTGTAAGCATAAGCTCGCTTCACTCACTAAATTCTAATTGCTCCGTAAAGACTTAATATTACTAGCCACTCCCTTGTCGAGAAAAAAAAAATTCCCCGTTAATACAATAATACAACACCCCTTTAAGATTATTTTAACACCTGTTCGTGGAAAGCAAAATTAGAGGCTAAAATTACTTATGTTGAAACTTTCAGAGATCTAGGCCTATTCAAAGTCGCTTTTTGTGAAAAAATTAATTGAAAAACAAATTAAAATTTTAGCATTCTTTTTTGTCAAAAGTCCAATTAGAAGGTCAAAACTACTTATGTTGAAAATTTCAGAGCTGTAGCCTTATTAGAAATCATTTTGTAAAATATTTATGAATTCATTAAAAAAATTAATTAAAAAAGAACTAAATAAAAATTTAATATTCTGTTTTTCAAAAGTCCAATTAAAAGGCTAAAACTTCTTATGTTGAAAATTTCAGAGCTGTAGCCCTATTAGAAATCGTTTTGTACAATATATATTAATTAATTAAAAAACACTTAATTAAAAAACACTTAATTAAAAAGGAACAAAATAAAAATTTAAAATTCTGTTTTGTCAATAGTCCAATTAAAAGGCTTAAACTACTTTTGTTGAAATTTTCAGAGCTGTAGCCCTATTAGAAATCGTTTTGTAAAATATTTATTAATTAATTAAAAAAAAATAATTAAAAAAGAACTAAATAAAAATTTTAAATTTTGTTTAGTCAATAGTCCAATTAAAAGGCTAAAACTACTTTTGTTGAGAATTGCAGAGCTGTAGCCCTATTATAAATCGTTTTGTAAAATATTTATCAATTAAAAAAATTAATTAAAAAAAAACTAAATAAAAATTTAAAATTCTGTTTTTCAAAAGACCAACCAGAAGGCCATTTGAAGTCACTTGGTAAAATAAATTAATTAAAAAAGTACTAATTAAAATTTTAACATTCTGTTAGACATACATAAAATTAGAAAGCCAAAACTTCTTATGTTAAAAATTTCAGAGCTCTACTCCAATTTCAAGTAGGTTTCTATAGAGCCACAGACAGATAGACTTGCTTGTTAGACAGATAGATAGCTTGTTTTATTATTATAGATGTATTGATTTTTTTTTTCTTAATAAAATTACATTTGATATTTAATTTTCTTTTTTCCAAATAATTAAAAGATAATAATTTTCGTTATTAGTAAATCAAAATCTAAAAAGAAGTAAATCTTTTGTTCCAATAAGACAATTTTGCTTTTTTTGCGGGAAAGTTTCCCAAAACTGGAGGAGCTCCCAAAACTGGAGGAGCAATATTTTTTCCGACAATTATATGTCGAGATAAAAAAATTGTAGCAAACCAAAAAGAACACGTTTAATTTTTTCATTTGTAGCTTTCATTTGATAATTTTTTGTAGTTGCAAAAATTAAAAAAAAAAAAAAAAAAAAAAAAAAAAAATTGTTATTCATCTACTTTCGGGTATAGTCAATCTGTGTGGCAAATTTCATTAAATCGTCCAAGTGGTTTCCACCATCACTTTTATTATTTGTATTCCATTTTTTGTCTACCTTAGAGTATAAAACACAAAAGATTAAAGTTTGATATGAAAAGTGTAGATTTCAGGTTTGTTGTTCAAGGCAGTTAAGTTTTCTAAACTTCTTTTTCAATATTTTTGTGATTCAAAGGTCTTTCCTTCACAATGGTAATTTTAAAATTCATCTTTCCAATTCTGCTTTAGGTTGAATTCTGTTGTCCCGAATTTCCATATTGATGCCTTTTATGTTTGGCCACTTTGAACCACCAAACAAATTTCATCATTAAATGAATTTTCGTGAAAATTATTCATTTTATAGAACTCAACGCAGAATATAATCAGCAGTTTCTTTTATCTTTATATATGTGTAATGTAGATATATGCTTTTTTAAAGTACCCTTAGCTGATCTTCCTCACATAAAAAAGCTAGAAAATTTTAGTCCGTGTTCTAATATCATACCAGAGGATTAATTTCTACCCATTCCTTACGCTTGAATGATTTAATCGCATATGGATTTGGTGGGGTAAGATGTGTGAAGAGAGATTATTCACGAGGAAACAGTTAACAAAACCCTAATTGGAAGTGAAAGCCTTATTTCAATAATCGTGGAACATAATTATTATACTTCTATAAGTTTTTGTATAAAACTTTTATAAATTTATCTAATCTAACTTGATTTTCGTTTTCTTCAAATATTTGAAAAGAATATTTTTTGAAATTTTTTTCTATAGTTTTGTGCACCTGAAGTCATTTTTTCCTCCTAAAATCTTAGGCTATAATCCTTTTTAACCCTCACACACATTTTATTAATTACAAAATACATGGCATACAGCTTAGAAATAAGCAAGTTTTCTTTATAAAACAGAAAAGGCTCAATTATGACAAATGAACATAAGAGAGTTTAAAAAATAACTTCGTTATCAGAACGGGCAGACAACTTCGATAAACTCAAAAGAATCTCTAGATAATAAAACGTCGTCATTCTGAAAGAAAACATCCAGTAGGATAAGAGAAAAGAATAAAAATAGACTGTCCACGCCATCTAGTGGTCGATGTGGAACTCGTACTTTCTCCAATTCTCCATGGCGTACATATCCCTTTCTTTTCTTTTTGTCATTGAAACCCTTCCTGCACCTTTTTTCAAAGGAAAAAAAATATATAACAGGTGATTTTTTCGTTTCTTTAAAGTTATAAAAACCACTTAGTCAGTTCCACTACCCATAAGGCCTCTCGACCTCATTTCCTAGTTTTTCCTCCTAAAACGTATTTTCAACTATAAACTGTTAATTATTTTAGTTGTATAAATTTTTTTTTTAACTTCAAAATGGCACTGGGATCCAAATTGTTTCACCCACACCCAAAGGAACGAAAATTTCTGCCAAGAATTCGGTGTTTTTTTCTTGTATAAAAGAAAATAGTGCGAAGTGTGAAAATTATTTTTGAACCTATCGATTTTAATTTGTGTTGAACCTTTTTTAAACCCGTATGCGAAAATTAACCTTATTTTTCCAAAAATTTTAATGCTTTTCAAATGCAAGAATATAAAATGTTAATGATATCCAATAGCTTGTGTTGGTAATTTTTATTGTCGTTGGACACAAGATTTTTCGAAATTATCATTGCACTCAGTGTGATCATGAAAGGGTTACGCTCAATCTAATAATTTTCGAATATTGACTCGATCATCATAATTTTTTTAACCTGTATTCTTTGAGTTTAATAATTTTTTAATAAAATTGTAAAACTATTTAATCATAATTTTCAAAATCCAATTAATTTTTAACTAAGACATTTTTTTAATCTTCCCATTGACACGCTAAAGGAGTTTACTTGTACGTTAATGATAAGAAAGTTTATTTACTTCAATCCTTTCTAAATGAGTGTTAACTTTAAAATATCGATACACAAAGAAATATAAGAAATTTTAATTATCAAAAAATACTATTTAATTAATACATGAAATGAATATAAAATTTCTAAAAATTTACGTCTGGCCCATGGGGGGATCGAACCCACGACCTTCGCGTTATTAGCACGACGCTCTAACCAACTGAGCTAATGGGCCATGCCATATGTCGCTACAAACCTGCTTTTAAACTAAAATATAATAACATATAATAATATTGAAATACTTGTGTTTTAACACTATTTTCCATATTTTATAACATTCGATTTATTTTTAACTATTGATGTTGAACATTATTAAATTTCACTGCGAATGTTTTTCAGCATTTTACGTTCCAAGGGGAATTTGGACAACTTCCCTTTATCGACCGGTCTGCCTTCCTTCACGTTCGCCAGGCTAGTTCGATTCCGTGACTCAGTGAATTGTACTTTCACTGGATCCTTTCACAGAGAAAATAATTTTCCTTTCATTTTCTTGATTGGAAATTTAGTCAGGTTATTTTTCTAACAAACAAATAAAAACAAAAAGAGCATTTTCTTTTTGCTGAAGTGTCTCTGTTATGGTGCCGCGATATTCCAAACATAAAAAAAATCAGGCGCGGACCAAAGGTTGGTTTAGGGGGAGGAGGCGAAGCGGTCAGCAAAGGAAGAGGGACATACGACACTTTCTCAAAATTTATTGGAATAATGATACTTGCGCACACAACTTTGCGTCCCTTTTGAGCATGTTCAAATGTAAGGAGAGCCTATAGTAGAGCGTTTAGCTATGGCGTAATTTTTTTTAAACAATCAATCAGAATTATTGATTTTTCTGTTGTACATTTTGAAATATTTATTTTTATTTTTGAGGTTAAAATTTTTATTGTTCCTTTAGTTTTTAGCTTGATCTCGCAAGTCACAATTTCCTTCTACCTCTCTTTATAGTGTTTTCTTTCTTTTTCTCATTCCCTAATTTTTCCTACAATTTCTGAAGGTGTAGAAGATGGCTTTTTCCCATTTGATTGCGCGCCAGAATTAAATTATAGCATTGATCTGTTATATTTTGATTGATAAATATCAAACTTCTATTTTGGGTTAGATATTTTTAACAATGAGCGTACAGTTAAGTTTTAGAGAAAACCCATTATATTTCATTTTTCTTTAAAGCAACTTAAAGTATTATCAATGCTGTGCAAAAAATATCTAACAGACTCAATTAGGTTTTTTAATTAGAATAATTTAATAACCATAGAACTAACTTTTGGCTAAGTATAAAAGGAGTTTGTAATGCAAAGTTGGGATTTTGGAATGTTCAGACTGCCGCTTGTACTTTGCTCTCAATTATAAGTTCCAGAAAGAAGAATGGTAATGAGGAACTTGCACAAGTCAGGAAAATGAATATTTTTTGTATTTTCTAGTGTTATCCAACGAATATATTTGAGCAGTGCAATTATTTTTTATCTTTATGCTTTCAATTAATCAAAAATCGAGTTTGAAATCAGCCGAAATCAAAGCAAAAGTCACGTGACCAAAAACGCATAAAAAAACCGTGACGTGTTTACGCAGAGAAAAAGTGACAAAACGAAGGAAAAACCTATTTCGTTCCTTCTTAAAACAGGTTTTAGACTGGTTCATTATCTGCGCGTTGACGTTCCACGTAAAAGTGGCTTTTTCCCGCCAAATCGCTAAGTGAAAAACTAAATATTTTTTTAACTATCTATCCGAGCTCAAATTTTTGAAAGAATGGTATTGTTTTTCATGATTTTTTCTCTACTTTTATTTAAAAATAAATCCAAAAAACGTGAAAGTTCCTCATTGTAGTTAGGTTACCTATAAAAAAAACTGTTTTATTAAGTATATTTCACCGATTCATATAACTTTATAAAAGTGAAACATCATATAAGTGAGTGAAATAATTAATTTATATATTTCTGTAAAGGATCCAAGAATGGTTATTGTATTAATGGTGATTTCAAAAAAATAAAAAACCCGGGAGCAATCCAGTTTGCTTTTATCATTGAGGTATGGGTCGTACAACTTGTACAGAACTACGAAGGAAAGTTATTTTCCTGTTATAACGCTGAAATTGATTTCATGTTAAACACGTACAACTTCGTAGAAACTTTCCCCAATTATAATCATAGGCGCTAACAGGGGCGTACTGGGACATAAAATCGAAACCAAACAAGTAACTCCTGTACCATAAAAATGGAATAAAAAATTTTGTAGTTAAAAGCTCATATTAGAATCGCATATATTTATTTTGCGACTCTTTAAAAATTTTGCAATTCTGATTATTGAATGTTTGACTCATCGCAGGCTGGCGTAGGAGGCTGGTGGATTCGGATTTAATACAGTGTTTTTGTTTTTAAATACTTTTAGGAAAAAGCAACTACTTACTACTTATATTAATAAAAATTAGGAAAAAAAATAAATTATTTGCACTGAACCATCCCATTTTCTACATACACTGACCGGCCGGTGATTGCACTGGACAACCCTATGGCCTACACCCCTGGGCTCTAATTACACAGGGGCAATCGCTCCCCCAGCAGCATGGCATGTATCCGGCTACACTAACATATTCGACCACGGGCCACCACTGCTTAAAATTTTAAACCTTTTCTGGGCTAAAATGAGAAACAAAAATTTTAATATTCCCGTCCCCTCTTGAAAAAAAAAAAAAAAAAACCTTAGTAGTTGGTCTACTAGTCCACGTTAAAACAATCTCTCTCTCCTCCCCCCCCCCCTCCTCCATTTAATCGTTCGAAAAAGTTTTTTTTTTTTTTAAACTTTTTCCTCGTTATTATAAGCCCCCTCCACTTTTTAAAAATATAAAAAAAAAAAAATTAAAAAAAAAAAAATTAAAAATAAAATAAAATTGAAAGGTAGTTGACATACTAGCCAAGATTGTAGGGCTGTCATCGGGCGAAAGTTTTGTGAACTGACTGTCATTAGATGTGAATTTTCCTATTCTAAAATTTAAAAAATAATGAGTAAATAAAACTAATCAAACTTTTTACATTCTGGCTAAAAAGCAAAATTAGTTGTCAAATATTACTCATGTTTAAAATTTCAGTTCTCCGCGTAATGGAAGTTACTCTCTTAAAGTCACTGACAAATAAACTCTTTCTTTTGTAATAAACTCTTTCATTATTATAGATTGTTCCAAACAATTATAAAAAGCATTAGAGAAAAATAAATATAAACTCATGCACATCTTGAATATTTTGTATTGTTTGGCTTAGTTATAATTTGGGCTTTTGCCAGATTAGAGTGTTTAGATGTTCATTCGACACTATAATTCCTTTAGAATTCAATTTGGTGAGAAACTGCGATTTGCGAAGTTTCCTGTTTCATTGAGGGTTGTTTATTATACAGGGTGTCTATAAATGGTTGGAAACATTTTGATGTTAAATAATTCATAAAATAATGAAGATATAAACAAACTTATGGCATTTATACATAGAGTAACTTATATATTTTCTTTTATAGTGAACGTTGTCATAGAAAATTTCCTTTTCCCATTTGAATATTATTTCTTTAACTAATATCGTCTGCCCGTGTTATTAATTGTATGTTTTTTCCTCTTGGCCACCCAGATCACATGCTATAACGCCACGGGACTTAACACTAGAAATACAAATAAATAAATAAAATAAATAAAATACTATAAATTACTTTGAAAGTGCTTTTTTTATAACGATAGTTAGGGCAAAAATCTAGATGGACATACATTCAAATCTTTTCAAAACTCACTAAACTTGCTCAAAATACCTTGAAATAAACTTATGCAACGTAATAACCCTTAAGCAACTTTATTTTGTAATTTAAAAAATATCGACCGATTTTGAATTTAGGGGATTTTTTTCCGACGCTCCTCAAAGATGCATTCGTTTTTGGATAAATTATTATCCTAACTATTTGTATACTGTTTGAAATGGAATCATACACATTTAAATTATTACAAAACACACTATAAAAATAATAATTAGTATTATAAAAACAATTATTATTGATCACCCCGAACTTTTTTTAAATAAAAATTCATTTTAATGTTTTTCCTGCCTTAAGAGACTCATACTCTTCGCTCTTCTAGAAATACCTCCCGGAAGTCCTTCTCTTTAAAATTTGGACTACAGATTTCTAGATGTGGACATTGTTTAGCACTTGTACAACGAAAAATCCCAAACTAATCCTATAGACAATTTTGTATATTTTGTTTCGTCTTTGGAGACAATGCTTTTCTCGAAGAATATAAAAATGAATAGCTAACGCAACTATATTCCAATCATTTTTCAAATATAAACTGATTTTTTTTCTTATAATGGCGAAAAGTTTTAGTTTAGTTTAAGAATCATGCTAGCTCTATTAATGTGTTGAAAACGCAAAAGTATGTACGTTTTCACTGTTTACTCCTCTGAATACCCGGAACCAAGTCGAATTGTTAAAATTTCTTGCTAGGTCAAGACAGCGCTTTGACCTAGATTTCAGCCAATAGATTATAACGTATACTTTCTTGCGCAGATCTTATTTTACCTTAAACTTTTCTCTTTTTTTTTTTTTTTTGCAAGTTTAGTTAGTAAAGTTTTTCTAGTAATTTTAGCTTCTACATTACAGTAATGCATTGAGAAGCTTACTCAAAGGCTCTTTCCGTCTGAGTTAAACATTCCCAGGCAAATACTACACTCACGTACGATAATCAAAATTTAACAGGAAGTTATGATAGAATTACCGGAAATGATGACCGGTACTCAATTTGTTAATGTCACAGACATGTCTTTCCGCAATTTGAAGGTTTTGATAATAAAATTCATAAAATTGAACGCAACTTCCAACCAGAAGTGCTTTAAAATGTGACCGGAAGAGTGTATTGCTAATACGGTATAAAAAGTTCCCATGTTGGATGCAAATAAAGATATCGGATAAAAACTTGGATATTCAGTGACAAGTTTGTCGCCAAACTAACTTGGCGACATTTTTACTTATAAAAACTTCAAAATGAAATTTTTTTTGTTTTATGTCCTTTAACCTTACCGAGAAGGATTTCTCAGTCATTAGCTATCACCAAATGGTACATGGACCTGATGTGTTGTGGTAGAAAGGTGCATAGAAATGGCTTTTTAGTGACAGTCTGTTTCAATCCAGCTTTTTATTTGCAATTACCCATATGTTATAACATCAAAAGGGTACCCACAAAACTCAGGAAAAAAAGCTCCCTGATAATTCCTTATTTCCCTGATAGATTTCTAAAAGATTCTCTGATTTTATGGCAAACTGTTTTCAAAGATTTTCCAGGAAAAAAAAAAATCCAGATCAATAGAAATTCCTGATCAAATAGAAGATGTATGCCGAAAGAGATAATACGTCAATTTTTAAAAATAGTTTTGGCGGTAATGAAAAGTTTAAATTATTCCGTAACATGAAATTTCTAAGGATTACCGTCACAATTCTCCGGATAAATGGTGCCAAAATACGGATGAATGGGGAACCTTCAAAACAACTATAGCAAATTTCCCTGATTTTCTTGAAATTTAAAAAAAATTCCGACATTTCTCCGATTTTTTCCAGAATCAGAATGTTTCCTTACTTTTCCGCGATTTTCAGGTTTTCCAGATTCCCCGCTGATCGGGTGATGAAAGGATTGGTGAAAATTTGGACACTTGACCTTTGAAACAAAAGAAAAATCACTGTCCGCACACACAGACTTCAAAAACCCATTAACTTCCCCTTTCACACCCCTTACAGCAGTATGATCATAACTTTAGATCTACTGAATCCATTACAAGCGCATTCTTCTATAGGTATTTTGACTAATCCAGATTTTCAGGAGAAGACCCCCTCTCAGTTTGGACCCTGATTACACAAACATATATGTGACATAATGATATTATTTTGTGGAGGAATTTATAAAAAATATTATTTGAATAAAAAATGAAAATAATTTAAGCAATTATTGGCTGCACAATTATATAAAATTATAGTGATATATTATTATAGTGGAAAGAGAAATGTTGCTACACTCACTATTGCAGGGTGGCCACAAAATTCAGGAAAAAAAGTTCCCTGATTTCCCTCACAGATTTCTAAAAAATTCCTTGATTTTAGGGCAAACTTTTTTCCGAATTTCCCCAATTTTCTTAGGTTTTCCAGATGTCTAGACACCCTCATCAAATAGATCATGTATTCTAAAGAGATAATATGCAATTTTTAAAAAAATAGTTTTGCTGGTAATGAAAAGTTTAAATTATTCCGTAACATTAAACTTCTAATGGCTTACCACTACAAATCTCCAAGTAAATAGCGCCAAAATATGGATGAACGTGTCTTAAACAATACAAAATTTCCCTGATTTTCATGACATTTTAAAAAGTTCCCTGACATTTCCCTGATTTTTTCCAGAATCAGAAAGCTCCCTGACATTTCCCTGATTTCCAGGTTTTCCCGGTTCTGTGACCACTCTGTATTGTATTTTAACTATAGTGAGTGAAGCAACATTTGGCACAAATCCGTGAAAGTGTCTGTTACAATAAATAAATAATAAAAAAAAAATTAAAAAAAAATAATAATAATTATGGAATATAAAATAAAAAACAAACCCTGGCAATTTCACGAGTGAGTGACAAAATTGTGAATGATTTTAAATAAATGTTACATGGATCAAAGTATTTCAATGAATGGAATTTGTTTTTTTTTTAAGTTGTCTTTGATATCCTGAAACATAAAATTTAATTTGATAAGGTTAACAATAATCGAAATTTTGTGGCAATAAGGACATTCTATTGTACGATAAAGGTTTAATGAAACAAAAATTTAAAGTTTGGAAATATTTATCTGTTGAGTTACGGAGAATAATTTGACTTAATAAAATTATTTCAATCTAATAATTTTTCTTATTAAATAGTTATATAAATCCATTTTGCAGTAATATCTTGATTTCCAGTCAAAATTAATTAATCCTAATTTACCAAATTTAAATTCGTGCTAATAATTTCGAAGCATACTGATAATTTGAATTAATATTCAAATGTTTTAATATTTGAAATTTTTTTTCGTTTAGAAATAGGTCATACTAATTTTTATTTTTTAATTCATGTTCTTTCAACCATGTGTTTATAATCTTGCAGGAAAATTTTATTTGAGGTTATTTAACTTCAAAACCACCAACTATTATTAAGTATTTTTTTCCTGATTTGAGAATAAACGAAAGAATTATAATTAATTTAATGAATATAAAACTATTTTAATATAATATATATTATATATATATATATATATATATATATATATATATATATATATATATAACCAGATAATAAAAAAAATGAAATATTTAGTATTAAAATAAAATCCGTAAATTAAACACCTTGCAACCCTCAAAAGAAAAACCGTTCTTCATTTTATTGAAATATATTTATCAAAATTTAATTAATGCAATCGTTAAATTAATTGTAGTTATTACTTTAATATTTAATTTTTGCTTATACCAGTATTTCAATAACATTTACACTATGACATGGAATTCATTTCATTTTCATTATTGCGCTCATTTTTCATTTGTCAATTATCAAAATCTTATTATTTTTATAAATTTTGATTTTTAATGATAGTTAGTGATAACTACTGTATAAGTACTAGTGACATATAGAATATTCATAATGCTTTAAATTTACGTAACTAAGAAAAAATTCGGTAACCCGAAGTCATTCTAAGATTCCAATTAGTTCCAATAATTGGCTCTTCGATTTATTCTCGTAAGGAAGTTATCTATTTTTAGAACTCATAAATCTATAATGGTTTAGATTCTACGACCATGATTGCTTTCAGCTACTCAGTGTGCCGAAATGTATTTTTTTTAAAAATCAGTTTGGATATCTTAAAAAATTGTTAAAAAGAGATCTTAACCAACTGTCATCGAGTATTGAAAAAATTGGGTGATCTATAACATACCATTTTGCCTTAGATATAGGATTTAAAAAAAAAAAAAAGCTTTATTATATTTTTTATATTTGATAAATTTATTAAATTTGATAAACTAAGGATTGACTTACCAATATTTCATTGTTATAAGTCGGAGGAAATGCTTCTGGAGGTTCCCTCTTCTATATTACCAGTTTACAGTTTAGACTAAGGTCTTTGTTGATTAAATAGTTAAAAATCAAGCCGGTTACTTCGCGGTTTTAACCCATTAAAGACAACTTTGAAATGGATAAACAGTCGCTGTTTTTAACTTTTATCTTGTTTATTTAATTCATTTAAAGTATATTTGGAATTTTTCAGGTTTTTTGGAAAATTATTTGTATGGTTTTTAAAAAACACTAAGGAGAACCACAATCGCAGTTTATTAGCAAAGAAAAAAACCCTTAAAAGTTCGATTGACAAGTTTTCTTGTCAACCGTTGTTAATCGGTTAAGTAAAGTTTTTCTTGCACAATGTGTTCTTGTACAATTTGTTGAATTTATTTTTCTCTAACTTGAAATCATAACTTGAGCATGTACGCAGGGCCTGATTTACCATTAGGCCCACTAGGCTCGGGCCTAGGGGCCCCAAAATTTGGGAGCCCCAAAATTTTGAAAGTTTTCTGAAAATTGTAAATATAATGGTTTTTTAATGGGAAGTATTGAACAAAAATAATAAAATTTTTTTAGATACACATCCGCAAATTCCATATTTTTTATAGTCACAGAGAGTTAAGTTAGATAGATTAACCTAATAAAACCTAACTAAGCAAATCTTTCCGGTTTAGCCAATCATATACAATTTCTTCATATGTACACGGAGACAATGGCTTTACGCCGCTGTTCTCCTTCTCTCGCCTCTTGTAAAGAGATGTTCACCAACCAACCAACCATATACAACTTCTTATATTATGAAATGAAAGAGTCTGTGATTGGTTGGTTTGCAGGCTCTTCTGTGGACTTTTTTGGCCCTCCTTTTTGGTGAGATCGTGGAAACAGTGGAAAGGTTACTTTGTATTATTTACAATTATTGTTATAAAATTAATTAATCTTTATTATTATATAATTTGTGAACCCTGTGGTAAAATGTAAGTTTAAAATACAAGAAAGTGTGCTTAAAAATCAGTGTTCATGGGGGGTCTTGATTAATTCAAAAGTTTCGAGGAAATTAAGATCATACTAATTATAACAAAAAAATCGTGTGAAAGTAAACTATGAGTTTTAATTGTAAAAAGTTAGTCTTAACGAATGTAGCATGATCTGGTAATATTGTGACGTAAGGAAATAAATATTTGCTATTGGGGGCCTCTCTCTGAATGTTGGGACTATAGTAAAAAAAATTCTAAATCGGGCCCTGCATGTACGATGTACGAGACATTAATATATTAAGGTGTCTTTACAAACACTTTTATATACTTTTAAAAGAAGATCCATAAATACATAACTATATATAGTTTCGCATGCAACCAACAACACAAAATTTCAAAATATAAAAATCTCAGTTTGATAAAATTATTCTCACGTAAAAAAATTATAGGGTTGATAAAATTATTTTCTCTTCCCATTTTAATTTATTACAAAATATGTAAAACATTACTCAAGCCATTTAAAAAAAAAAAAAAAAAATCATCACTGTAAATGATTATCTATCGATCACAATTACTTATGATCACTCAATAACCCCCCCCCCCACCGATCTACAATTATAATTATTTTTCTTTAAATTTTTTATGTGCTCTCTTCAGAAATTTTTTTAGTTTTCAAACTATCAAGCTTCAACCGAAACACAACTTCTTTGTGGCAATGAGCATTCTAAACAAAAAAAAAATTTCGAAATTCAGGTTCGAAATTTGAGACTGATCATGAAACCTCCCTAGGCTGTAGGTTAGTATGGTTGCTGCCCATTACCGAAGATTAGAGCCCGCCGGTATTCTTCAGGTGCGCGCGGGAGACAGGTTGAAGGTCAAATCGGAACACCAAGGTCACAAACTGGCTTTCGAATTTGTGTTTGTTTTGTCCTGTGATGAAAAGAAAGGTACCAGGAAGAGGATTATCAAAAACCTCTGTAGTTTTAACCATTTAATGTATGTGCACCATAAACAATTTTATGGTTTAACAGACCAAAGGAGAAAAACTGTAGATAAAAATTATAACTACAAATATTGTTGTCATTTGGTACCCTCAGTATAGTTGTAAACTTAGATTCATAGGTATTAAAAATGACATACAATTAACAAGCAAAAGAAGCGTGGTTTTTTTTCTTTTCTTTCTCTCCTTATTATAATTTTCTTTGCTTTTTGTGTTCAAAATTTTTCTTAATTTTATAGGCGTACTTAAATCTCTGATTTAAAAAATAAATAGACACGATGGTGATTATGACAGATAGTCGGTCTCTCAAGGAGAATTTAACCTGTCCCCCCCCCCCATCCCCGATGTATATTATTCCAAACTCAATTCGAAGAGCAGATAAAATCATCCAGAAGTGAAACGATAAAAGTGTCGAAGGATTTTTGATACCGAGCTCCCTTTCGTGAGACTTCCTGAAAGAGTATTTGAAATATTTTCATTTATGTATTAATGTGAATTAATTCTTTCTTCTCTTCTTCTTCTTCTTCTTTTTTTTTTTTTTTTTTTTTTTTTTTTTATAGTTTTTTCCAAACTCAAAGTCGGGAGGATGTTGAATCTCGTGAAAAATGTAAACAGATTGCGCTTGAACTGATGCTGCTGCAATTACATGCAATATTGTAGATGTTGCTCTAGAGATGTAAGATGTAATATTGCAGATGCTGCTCTAGAGATTTAAGATGTAATATTGGAGATGCTGCTCTAGAGATTTAAGATGTAATATTGCAGATGCTGCTCTAGAGATTTAAGATGTAACATTGGAGATGCTGCTCTATAGACGACTCCAATTTTATGTTTCATCAGATCTAACTAGGTTTTTTTAATAAACACTGTAATAAAAGGGGCCAGTTTATCTTTTCTTTTTCTTTTCCTCTTTTGTAAACAGTGTATGTATAGAATGTAATTTTCAAAATTTGATCTTAATCTTTATTAAAGTAGCTTAGCTATCAATAAGTGTTTTATTGTTACGAATTTTTGTATATTTGTAAATATTTCGTAGTGCTAATTTTGTAAATAGGAACGTTTATGTACATTTCGCTTAAGGCAGTGCAATAGTTCGTCGTTAGTTTGGTTTCCCTGCAATGAGCCTCTCAATGCTTGATAACGGGTTTTACAGAGGTAACTCTGGGAAGCGAGTTTTAAGGAGCAGGGCATTTAACATTATGGTAATGGCAATCTTGCCAAATTGGCGAGATAGAGCCAAGTTGGCGACGGTTTTGGCGACTAATTTTTGTCGCCAAATTTGGCGAGAAATAGCCAAATGTCGCCAAATTTAGCGACCATTTGGCGACATTTTCGGTACATGTATAGGTACATGTATCCCATGTACATGTATAGGACTTTTCGACTACGATCTGGAAAATTCTCCAAATTTCTCTCTCTGGAAGTTTCGTGAAGATTCACCACTCCTATATAAGGACGGCCGTGAGTAGAGTTAGTTAGTTGAGTCAGTAGTTGACTGAGTTAGTTGAGTGATTTTGAGTCACTGAGTTAGTTGTTAGCTGAGTCCATTAGTTGACTGGAATTACTGATACTGAGTTCTAAAGCGAACTGTATTTCATTGTCTTTTGCGACGATTTAGCAGTTGTTGTCAAGTTTTTAACTGCTGTTTTGTGCTCTACTGAGGTGAAAAAACCTGTATTGTGTTTACTAGAACGAGAAGTTCTGGAGCTGTAAGAGAATCTGTGAAGAATTATATTGGAATAAATTTCTGCAAGTTTTGATCTGCTTTGGCTTCAAATCTTTCGAACCCGTCCACGCAACATTATTTATTTGGAATGAGTTTTAATTTACAATTAGTAAACTCTTTTATTTTGTCCACACACGACGTTCTCTGGAATAAAACACGTCGAGTACTCCTTGCTCAGGAAAATAGGTAATATCCTATCCATAATCTTTTTTAAGGAACTTATAATTTCCCCTTACTAACAAGCCAGAACAATTTCCTTAGCTTTCTAACTTAGATTCATGTGATGATGAAATTTCCGAAACTTAAAGATAATTAGAATTGGTGATTTAGAGAAAAAAAAAAAAAAAAAAAAAAAAAACGCCACGAATTACAGTACAACTTTTTACTTTCACTTGCCTATATGTTTACATAAGATAATGAAAGTATAGCATTCGGAAAGTGGTCTAGAAATAATTTCTGCTGGGTGTACGTAGTCAGCATAACTATCGAACAAATTGACCTATGATGTTCAAATTTGGTGTATGAGTTAGTGGTGGCCATGGGACCTATCATTAAGGTTTTAGTCAAAATTGTGCATAAGGTAGCTGCCACTGAAAAAATCATGTTTTTCAGTAATTGCTAAAAAACGGCTCTAACGATTTTGATTACAATCGCTGTGCTAATGCCTCCTAAGTTGTTCTAAACAGGCCACCTCCGAAATTACCATAAAAATGCTATAAAAGCGTAAAAAGTGGAAAAACGAATGTCTTTTAACACTGAGTGTTCTATTTCCTTGCTTATCAACGACTGTTTTTTCTTCTGCTCTGGACCATTTTTCTCCTCTCCTCTGTTTAACTAATAAAAAAGGATAATCTATAATAATAAAACAAAGTTGTGTGTCTGTCTGTGGCTCTGTGGATCTATAGAAATCTACTTAAAATTGGAGTAGAGCTCAGAAGTTTTCAACATAAAAAGTTTTGGCTTTCTAATTTTATGTATGTCAAACTGAATGTTAAAATTTTAATTAGTTCTTTTTTAATTAATTTTTTTTAATTAATTCATTCTTTACAAAGTGACTTCAAATAGAGATACAGCTCTGAAGTTTTCAACATAAGTAGTTTTAGCCATCTAATTGGACTTAAAAAAAACAACAGAATGTTAAAATTGTAATTAGTTATTTTTTAATTAATTAATTAAAAAAAAATTACAAAACGACTTGTAATAGGGCTACAGTTCTGAAATTTTCAACATAAGTAGTTTTGGCTTTCTAATTGGTCTTTTAAAAAACAGAATTTTAAATTTTTATTTAGTTCTTTTTCAATTAATTTTTTTTAATTAATTAATAAATATTTTACAAAACGATTTCTAACATAGCTACAGCTCTGAAAATTTCATTAAGAGTAGTTTTAGCCTTTTAATTGGACTTTTGGAAAACAGAATTTTAAATTTTTATTTAGTTAATTTTTAATTGATTTTTTAAAATTAATATATATTTTACAAAACGATTTCTAATAGGGCTACAGCTCTGAAATTTTCAACATAAGTAATTTTGGCCTTCTAATTAGACTTTTAAAAAACAGAATTTAAAATTTTTATTTAGTTCTATTTTACAAAACGATTTCTAATAGGGCTACAGCTCTGAAATTTTCAAAATAAGTAGTTTTGGATTTCTAAATAGGACTTTTGAAAAACAGAACTTTAAAATTTTATTTGTTCTTTAATTAATTTTTTTTTTAGCTATAACAAATATTTTACAAAACTATTTCTAATTGGACTACAGTTCTGAAATTTTCAATACAAGTAGTTTTGGCCTTCGAACTGGACTTTTGGCAAAAATAATGTTAACATTTTAATTTGTTTTTAGTTAATATTTTAACAAAGAGCAACTTCTAATAGGTCTAGAGCTCTGCAATTTTCTAAATAAGTAGTTTTGGCCTTCCATTTTTGCTTTCCACAAACACGTGTTAAAATAATCTTAAAGGGGTGTTGTATTATTGTATTAACGGGGATTTTTTGTTTCTCTATTAAGGCTTTAAGTAGCAATTAGATTTTAGTGAGTGAATCGAGCTTATGCTTACGCAGCAATGAACCTTTCAGCGAGCGAAGCGAGCCTATGCTTGCATAGCAATGAACCTTTCAACGAGTGCAGCAAGCCTGTGTTTATGTGTCAATGAACTTTTAAGTGAACGAAGCGAGCTCGCTTTTGTGTAACGATGACTCTTCTTGCGAGCGAAGCGCCAAAAACTGAGACTTATACACCAATGACGGATTTCCGCAACTCGAGGCCTCACAGCTAGCTAAAATATTGCACATTTTAAAATTTCGTAGCGAAGCACGGGTATTCAGCTAGTGTAAGAATAATCAAAAGCTATTTCGCCAAAATTGCCAGTTTGGCGAAGTTTTTTTTCCTTAGATCTCCTTATACGAATTATCACCAAAAATATCGCCAAACTGGCTATTTTTTCTAAATGAGTGATGAAAATATAAAAACAGCAAATAACACCTATCCACATCACTATAATAGTATAATTGTAAGTTGCGCAATACTTGGGGTGTAACATGACAGTCCGTTGGGTGACAGTCTTGGGGTGTAACATTACACATCATGACAGTCTTGGGGTGTAACATTACGTAACATGACAGTCCGTGAAGTTAACTTCTATTTGAGTCCTAAAAATGCAGCATTTCCATTTGATGAATAATTTTTTTTTCTCCTTCATATATAATTTTTCTGTGATCTAATTAGTATATGTACTAAATTTAATGAAAATATATTCATTAGAACATATTTTCATTAAATTTAATGAACTGTTCTAAATATCACCTGTTAAATGGGTATCGCGTCTTTATAAAGTACAACGCATTAAAAAACAAAGTTAACTCTGGATAATGCGCACCAAAATAGATTTATTTGTATAGTGACGTTTATTTTATTCTTATCTCGAATTTTGATAACTTTTGGGACTAAATTATTAAAGTGACTCATTTTTGGTGTAATTCGGCTGAAAATGAGAGATTTGGAGTAGCTGATCAAAAATTAGGAATCGGAAAAGTTTAGTGCAACATCCCTGCTAAAAATAAAATATTTAAGAGAAGAAGCAGACAATTTCTCTTGTATACTTTAATTTTCAAAATTCTGAAGCATTGTTGTTGAAACACAAGCTTCTTATAAGAAAATACGCAGGTCAAATGTAATGGAAAAAGATAAGATTAGCATGGTACATAGTGACAAGCTCATTTGATCAAATCAACAGATTATTTTTAAATAGCACATAAAAATTTGAAGTACAAATTTAAGATAAAAAGAAGCAGATAAATTGTATAACTATCAATTTTAAATTTGTATAAAAAAAATAGATAAATGAAAAATCTATAAATTCTTGTAAAACAATTGTAAAAAGTAACTCATTCGAAGGCAATCCAGTCGAAGATCTATAGGCCAATGCCTATATCATCCTGGCTTTCCTGGCAAGCTCATTGTAGTTTAGTAACATAGACTACTACAGAAAATCCTGTGCCAATGTTTGAAAACGTTGGACAAAGAATTTTCCGTAGAAGGCATAGTTATTCTTGTCAGAGTTAACATTTCTCTCTTTCTGTCGTGTATCCACATTCAACTTCATTCGTTTCCAGCACCGATAAAGTTCCAGTTGTATCCGAGTCTTATATTCTACCAGTATCAAGTTGCCGGACTCGAGACTGATTTTCACTTACCAGTGACTGGCTAACCAGCTTATAAGTTGATTGGAAGGTCATTGTTACGCGTTGCTTGGAATACCAGGTTCTCTTTCACAGAGCGCGGCAACTGGAGCTATCCAGCTATCGAATGAGCATTACGCTGCCATTTAGTAATGACGGGAGAGCACAAGTGATTGGATTTGACGCTCCAGCAAATATAAAATGTTGGATATACTTGAGCTGCCAGCTACTGGATCATCAGGGACAAACTGGCTTCCGCAGTGACTGGTATGAAGTGTTTGCTACACGGTGCTAGTTGCAAGCATATAGTGACAGGTGACTGGAACTCCGACGGGCAATGTGTAAATTAGCCTTTATTTTCCGGAGGCAAAATTTCACCTAGCATGTGAGAGATCTCTGCTTCGATTCACTGCATGGGCTCTGTAATCACTGATTTAAAATATGAGTAAACACAATGGTGAGTATGAGATAATCTTTACTTGGCAGCCTGGTGGATTTTCTGCTAACTCTGAGGGGATTTCCCCCCCTAAAAAAATGTCTTGGTATGCATTCCCTCCTCTCTTCTTTACATTCGGACTACTAGCAGTGGTTCAGATTTGTTTTAACGATATTTCGGAACAGTATAACCCGAGGGTGTAACTCTTGCATTGCGAAAAATCTGCTATCAACCAATTCAGTATCTAATTTATTTCAGAGCTATTTTTAATCATTTCTAAGTATCAACTGATATAGCTTTATACCAATCACTAAATACTTTTTCAATCATAAAACTTTGCAAAACAATAATGATGCAAATACATGCAACGTTAATTTAAGGATAATTCAAAATTTCAAATACGAAAGTACAAAATGGTTTAATTTATACCTTTTTATTAAAATTTTGTAAACTAACTCTTTTAATGTTGAATATTTTGTACACAATTTAATATTTTGAAGCAATTTTTTGGCAGATGTATTTGAGAAATTAAAATCTTTACCGGATTTTTTTTTCCTTCTTTTTTTTTTTTCTGTAGAACTATTTTCCCTACGGTTTAACCCTTAAAGTTAAATTCCATATAATTTTTTTAAAGCTGACTAATTTTTAATTTGATGTTGAAAATTTGAACTTTCGCTTATTTTATAGATTTTTCCTATGGTCTCAATAGTATGTGTCACTGTGTACCAAGTATTATTTTATTTTATAATTTTGTTTAAGTTTGACTTTATTTCAGTTTTGTATTTTTTATTTAATTTTTCAATTTCGTCATATTTCTTCAACTTTTTTTTTTATAGGATAGAATAGTGCAGAGATAGGGACAGATAGGGTATGTACTCGGTATATCTGAGTAATATTATAGTATAGTTCGTGCCACTTAGCATATAATCTGGGTTATGTAGAAGATGTTTAAAAAGTAGCATTGTAATGGTACTCCCTATTCAACTATAGTTTATAAAGGTTGCATTGGATAGTATAGAGCACAATATGAACTAAAAAAATCTCTGGGTAGTAAATTTGTAAATTCGCCCTGATTAATGTCAGATGCCCGAAAAAGATTTTTGTTAAGTAAAAGACCCTAGACACAAGGCTACATACGCTAAAAAAGATAATTAAAAATAATAATGAAAATTCACCTCAAATAATCCATAAACCCTAGAGACTTAATGCTTCATTTTTAGGCCACAATAACTGCCGATGTGCTGCTTTAAAACGCAAGAAATTTTTTACCATGGTTTAGAACACTAATAAAAGATTTTATACGAAATTTTGAAGGAAATTTTACTGTTTTTACTTTCAAATACCCGTATGTTTACATATTGTAATGAAAGTATATAGCATTCGATAAAAAAAAATCGACATTTTTGCATTTCTTCACGTTCTGGAACATCCCGATTTTTAAAAAAAAAAAAGTGGCTTAGAAAAAAAAAATGTCTGTCTGTGTGTACGTGGTCAGCATATCTCCCGAATAAACTGACCTACGATGTTCAAATTTGGTGTGCTGGTTAGTGGTGGCCATGGGACCTACCATTAGAGCTTCCATCAAAATCGTGCATGCGCATAAGGTTGGAATAATGAAAAATCATGAAAAAATAATATTTTTCAGCAGTTGCTTAAAAACGGCTAAAGCGATTGTGATTAGAATCTCTGTTATAATGCCTCTTAAGATGTTCTAATTGTCTCCACCTCCGAAATTCTCGTAGAAATGCAATAAGAGCGTAAAAAGTTGAAAAAGAAGTGTCTATAACACAGAGCTCTTTGCCTTTGAGCATCGCCCATCAACGATTGTTTTTTTTTCTTCTCTATTTCACGCACAAGAGAGAACAATGTAATGTCTATCAAATAACATCGCCAATTTCGCCGTTAGCTAGGGGCAGCTCAAAAGTGCTCCATCAAAGGGGTTTAAGTTTAATACGTTTTTACTGAGTGAGTTTTTGAGCAAACTTAGAGGAGATGTGGTAAGCGGAATTGTTTGATAAGAAGAAATTGTTCAACCAATGAAGTCGGTAGTAATTTTTGAAAGGCAGTTTTAAAGTTCTTTGACTCATGTCATACAGCAGAATCAAGGGTTATTTCGATATTTGTGTTGCTTTGCCATTTCGTAACAAAATAGGTTAAGGGAAAAAAAGTGAGAAAAAAAAACTGAATGCTACAATTTTGTGCAACATTTTGTGATGTTAAGCATCTAGATGATAAGATAAAAATAATTTGTTAAAATCCAAAAACATTGAATTTTTTTTTGGTGTAAATAATGTTAAAAACAAAAACAACAACAAAAACATGAAAATGTTTTACAGATAGGTTCATGGCTGTTTTGATAAATTAAGTTTAAGTAGGTGTGTTGATATTTAGGAATCTGTCTTGAAATTAGTTGTGTTAAAAGTTTAAATGTACATTAACTAAGTGAAAGTTGTAGAACTAGGTTGATAAACAAAAATGAACTGAAAGGTAGAACTGTTAAAATCACAGTCACTTGGAAATAATTTTAAGAGAACGAAAATTGAAAGGCTAGAAAACAAATAGAAACTTTTTTTTCCTGTAAATTATTTTACAAAATGTATCGTTCTCTCCCTGTAACTATTACCCTCGGTTAGAAGTAGTCATGTGCCAAAAGAGCATTTTTTGATAAAATTTCTAAAATAGTCGATTTATTTTCTCCTGCTCTAATAAAGTTTGATTGACTTATACAACATTAAAAAAAATTACGATTTGAGTGCTGCTTTGATTACTTTTCAAAAACCGATTAAAACTCTAACGGGTTTGATTAGAAAGACTCTATGTCGGAGCGTTCAGTTGAACAATAGACAGTGGCAAATTTTCCTCTTTGACAAATAACAGAAACTTTTGCCGGTCCGAAGGCAACGTCCTGTGAGGAAAACTGGCTTTTCCCCCGAACAGGTAGAACTCATGGCAGCAGAAACCACTTCTCTACGTCATTTCCAAGGATTGCCGAAACCACCAACACATAACACAATGACACACGCAGAAAAGTTGCACTTCCTCTTTCTTTGGGAATATGCGACAGTACTGCCATCTATGAGTGTCAAAGAGCACATCGCAAAGGGAATCATAGGAGGAAAAACAATCAGGTCGAAAGATTTCCAAGTGCCGTGTTTTCAAATTCAATAAACCTGTTGCACTGAGTCGGATTTTAAATAAGACTATGAACACAAAAGGATTGAAAACAAACCCAACTTCAAACAAATAAATTAATACCTTAGACGAGCTAGCCGAAAAGGGACTAAGAAAAAATAGAATAATACAATACTTATTATGCCATAAAAAATTAAAAATTAAAAGATTTATTACAAAGATTAATTATTTTACGGATTACATTTGAAAGGAAAGTTATAAAATAATTTCAAAAAAATTTGTATTATATAATTATTTGATGGACCTTTGTTAATAATTAACCGGTATACTTATTAAACTGCATTAAACTTCATGTGAATTGCAATATTTTTACATTTTTTTGCAATTTTCAGAAGTTAAGGGATCCAAAAAAGTGCGTCCGCTTGATTCTTCCTGCGATGGGCAAAAATGAGGTAATAATTCAAGTTGTAAAAAAAAGGTGGTATTAAACATTTGCAAACTTTTAAATTTTTGTTTGTGCTTGCATTATGAGAATAGCATAAAGCTGCATTGTGTTCTAAGAAACTACTTTTAAAATGTATTTAAACAGCGCTTAAGTAATTTATTTTTCATTTTGTTCTACAACAACGCTTCAATTAAAAATTCAAATGTTCAAAAACAAGATTCTTTTTAATACAAATATGATGGACAACTACAAGGTAAGTCCAACTTTAAAACATCGATAAAGATATCGATGCTTTAAACTGGGCCCTCCATTGCAATGTGTCAAGATGATGCACGATATAAATTACCAAACAAAAGCTATAAAAATCTTACTCGTTGTAAAACTAAACTTCCTTTTACGAAGTTTTGAAACAAATTAAAAGTATTAATATCAATTCTTTTTAACTGCATTTTTTGTTTTCGTGTAATTAAGAATTCCCCAAGTTTATATCAATATTTAACTGCAAGAAGATTACAACTCAAATTATTAGCACATTAAAAAGTTAAATGTCTAAATAGGGTGTGTAATCTCAAAGAACAACTGGAAAAGAAAAACTGGATTTGGGGACGCCCTAGAAAATGTAAAGGGTAAGACCTGGACTTCGTGAACCTTCAGTCATTAAGTCCTGCTCAATGCAGATCCTGTTGCCTCTCAAAACAATTTACACCAATACAACTTACGATATGATCTGGCAGATTATTTTTCAATTTCGTTATTGTAACGCAAATGTTCTTTATTCTCAAAGATAGAATACGATTCATATAACATGTATGAATGAGTCTTGTCTTGTCACTTGTATTGCAATCAAACCCCTTCAAATCACAATGTTTGATAAATGTAAGCAACTGAAATCCCCACTTGGCCTATTTTTTAAAAAAAATTTATACATATTTAAGTTCTTCAATCTAGCACCGTAATCTAAACTTGAGTTCCCCTGCGTTATTTTCTTAAACCCAAGCAGAACATTTGGAGATGAAGTGACTAGAATTGCACTGTATACTCGAGATATGGTCTAACCTTTCTATTTAAAGACAAAATAATATCCTTATATTTACATAAGATACCTTTCTTAGTGCATTCTAACAGATGGTCTGATTTTGTTTTCCTGGGGAATTCTAACGTAATTTTTTTCTTTTTATATATATAATTTTCCATCCCACAATGACGCCCAATCTGAAAAGTTCAATTAATCGACACCGCTTGGTCCTTAAAACTCGCCTTTATTGATTTTAGCCTTTATATTGAAAAACAAATGAAATTACGTCAGTTAAAAAAACTTAAACACCATTTGGTAAAATATATCAGATTATTGTGGTTCGTGGGGCAAACACTATTCACACTAGTTAGGAAATGTTTACAACAATAATTTACAATTTGCCTTTGCCAACAGTAGAACGTATCATTTCACAGAGATAAACAAAATTCCCAATTCACATAGTTTAAAACATAGTAATTGCACGGCTTAAATGCAAACAAAACAGTAGGCGCGGCAAATTTGTGATTGTTAGGTTTTTAATCGAAATTCATCAGAATTTTAGTAATAAAGTTTCTCATTTCTTTTCTTTTTAAGGGTCAGACTTGGAAACTTAATGGGGAGTAATTATTACCTAGAATTCAATAAACAACTTTATATTTTACTCAAGAGGTATCGCCAGTCTATCACTGCCCCAGAGACCTAAAGACCTAATAGGTTATTATTATTATTATTATTATTATTATTATTTTTTATACAATATCTCTAGAAGTATTGTTTCATATAAATGAATTTTAATAACTCACATAACAACAGTAACATAAGATAATTAACAAAATGTGATGGTAAAATAACCTGTGGAGCTTTTATAGTTTTTTTTTTAATTTTCTTCAAGTTTGCTAAAAAAACCTATTTAAATTGTAATAAAAACCCTCGCTGATTTGTCCTTTAAATTTTTTTAATGAGTTAATTTTACTTTAATTCTACCCCGTATTTATTTGCTTTAAAGCCATAATTTAGCAGGTAAAGTGACCAAACAAATAAAGCAGGAAGATAGAAAGTTAATCTAACTTTCGCTTTCACAATCTTTCTAGTTACTGATTTTTTAATACCCGAGATGAACTCATTATATACTTAATATAAATATGATATCTGAAACTCATTAACATATAATAAATAATAGGGTTTTAGAGATAAACTTTAAGCTAAGGTGGTCATTTACGGGCGTAATATAAAAAGAAGAAATTGACAATTACAAAGGTTCCTAACTTTATCATCCGTGGAGCTATTGATAGGTAGAAACAAAACATAATAATAATAAGCACTATGTGGCAATATTTTGATAATATTTAATTACAAAAATATCTTTAAAGTTGCGTTCTTGACGACCAAAATTGTCAATATCTGGTTTGAACAAAGAATGTATGTTAACTTCATACAGACAGAGATGGATACAAAGAGAGAAAGATCTGTTATAAAATTTTATCTGTACTACAGTGAACAAAAGAAGGAAAAAAATATATAAATATATATACCAATTGGAACTAAAGTTTGTTGGAAGTTAAAATATTCTAGGGCAACAAAAAATACAATTGAAATGTAAGGTTTAGCATATTATTTATTGTTTTCCCAAACCAATGTCATGACATCTATTCTTCCTAGTTACCATGTAAAAGACCAACTATATACCTCAGTTACATACAGAAGTTTTCCAAGCTTCTGTAAATAACTAAATTTTTGTTGGAATCTATTTAACCACCAACTACTTGTATCTTTAAAATTTTATTAAAATAGAAGAATTAAGTTCAGACTGACAGACACAATACAGATTTTTACATTTTTAAAATCAGCGTGTCGTATTAAGTTTGTATACTTTAAAAATAATTATTTTTTCAGTTTGGACAATTGCAGCATTTTCTTTTTAACATCCAATGGAATGAGAAAGTAAATTTTATCTGGGTTAAATTTCTGCCAGCGCTGTGGTTTCTACCATCCAGTAAATATTACGTTAGTTTTCCGCCTCTTTTCCTTGACGTTGCAGGAAAGTCTTCGGAGTGTTTACTTTTCGTAACCATAATCGCTGGTTTAACAGCGATATGTAAAAGATAAAGAGCTGAATGATAGGAAAAGTGCGTACGTTTGAAAACAATCGAGAGGGTGACAATAGTTACGTCGATTATGAAGAGAAAAAGTGAATAGAATGAATTGGGATCAATTCCTTAAAACCAGCCCGAATACTCACACGCTGAGTGTTCAGTACACAAACTCAGGGACAGTAACTATATGCATTTAATTATTTCCACACCCTCCACATTTTATATTTTGCCTTAACATGTTGAACAGATTTTTTTTTTCAAGGCAGAACAATTAAGTCAGGATTCGAAACCGAAATATAATTATGGTAAAGTTGCACTCTAAAAGTTGAAAGTTTGTGGAAGAAAAGAAAAAACCTTTTCTGTGTGTTTACAATTATCAATTGCAACATGCTTTGATATTAAAAACGATACAAATATTTAGTTGAATGTAAAATATTTTGGTAAGCTATCATCTTTCTAGAAGAGTTGTTTTTAATTTTATATTTTTTATATTCTTCTTTTTTTTTAATATTTACTATTTTCTTATTTTTTTCCATCGAATTTTTCTTTGGGTAAATATTTTAATTTATAGTGAAGGGAGGGGTTGGAAGAAGGATAATGGTCTATCAATGACCTAAAACTTTTATTTAGTTGTTTTATGACATAGATTTCTTTTTTATGTCCTGTTTCAACAACATGAGATATATTTTTAATTTTCTCATTCAGGGTGACCACAAAATAAAAAAAAATAAAATAAATCCCTGATTTCTCTGATATATTTTTAAAAATGTCCCCTATTTTACGCCAAATTTTCTTTCAAACTTCTCTAATTTTCCCAGATGTGTAAATCAAATAGAAATTTTTTGCCAAAGAGATAATATGATATGAAACTTCTAATGATTATCACAATTCCCCGGGAAAATGACGCCAAAATACGGATGAACGGGGAAACGTACCTTCAAAGCCATTTAAAAATTCTCTGATTTTCGGGTTCTGTGGCCACTGTGTCATATTTTAAAAGTAAATTCCACTTGTTCCTAGGAACCCAGTTTCAGCAGAACAATAATTTTTCTCAATTAAATTAATTAAAACACGCACAAAAGTAAAACTCAAATGTAACAGCAAAAATATTTCAAGCGGATAATTTTTATTAAAATGTCTATTCTGTATTATATTAAACCATCGAACTGAGTGAAATTAAAACGCGACTACAAAACGCGTCGTTGTACTGTAGCCTCTCCTCCCTTCCAGTCGGTAAGGAGAGTTGGGGGGAGATATTGATTTTGAGTCGGCACCAGCCTCAAAATTACAATTTTCTCCGTTTGTCTCCAGCACTGCCGCAGTTCGTCTCTAATGATAACGACGACTTCTTCATCAACAAGTACGGAAATTAATATCCGTTTTTGGATTTCCGATTCGTATCTGCACGAAAATCACCGAAATTAGTTTTTTTTTGTTTTTTTTTTTAATCGCCGACATTGCTTTTTTTTAGTTCCTCATTTTATAAAATGCTGCAATCCTCCCAAAATCGATTTTGATTTTTGTACATGTTGATTTTAAAGCAAAAAAAAAAAAAAAAAAAAGCAAAAAAAAAAAAAATGCTCTGAGGTATGTTGTTAGTTTAGTATGAGAAAGAGCTTTTCTATAAAAAATTTGCAGACAAGTTGGTGATTGTGAAAAAAATTCTAGTATCTAATGTTGGACTGCCTGGTGCATGGTAGTTTTCTTGCGTTTCTCTTATTTGAGGTGCACAAATTCACATTCAGATGCACAAGTTTCCGATTTGAAAGTTTTTTCCAGAAGGAAGAATCGATGTACAAAAATATGTATGTGCGGCATTTACACTACCATCTTATAAATCTAAAATCTTTTTTATTTTTGTGGTTGTTTTCAACGTAGTTTTTCTTAATGAGATGCAAACGTAGACAGTCCTTCCCAAGGTATCACAACGGTATTGGCCAATGCCGAAAATAAGGATTCTTGGAAGATTGGCAGTCCATGCCGAATATCGAGTATCGTTCCAAAATACACAATTTTCGGGGAAAAAAACTTGTCAAAACCCTCACAAAACTTATTTTTTGCACCTCCGTCCATTATTATAAAACTATATTTCAATTTTAAAACTCCTTATCAGCATTTCAAAACTTTCTAATTTTACACAGCGATGGGCGAGTTTAGACAAGATAAGTAGTAACGGCCAGTCTGGAACGGTCCGCATAGGGATTAGCCAGCGGATTTGTGCTACTGGGTCCTACATGCCTCCAGGTCTACATGCCTCCAGGAAGGCGTTCTTTCTTATTGGTTGTTTTCAGATTATCTGGCGCCGTCAGCAACACAAGGGCTATAATGCGCCGAAACATTCGTCATTAGACAAGCCAACATACATTTACAAACAACCATGCCTAACACGGGACTCGGAACCCGCAACCTCGCGGTCTAGAAGCTAGCACGCTAACCACTATACCGTTTGGTCAGCCGTTCTTTCTTGGAAGGACTGCTTAGTTGCCCAGACGTAGTATCAGTTCTGTAAGACAACATCCAATCCAATCAACATTGATTGTTTTTTATTCGAGTTCGAAAATGATGAATGGAAATTGCACCCCTTTTTTTTAAGGAAGCAAGGTTAAAGGAATCGAATTCACTCTGATCCTCATATTACTTTACAGCAAATTTGATTCGTCTACATTAAAATTGTTTTCACATATAAGGTATGTATGATTCACTGTATGATTGTAGTGTTAAAATTTTTACTTTCACATATGCATAACAAACAATCCTACAAGTGCATGTCCTCAATGCTAGAAATTGTAGCATTAACAAGTTTGAAAATATTGAATATATTTTAATGAAGATGAAGAAATGAACGTGGGTAGAGGTTAATTGGGTCATAGCAAAAAATTAGGTATCTGCAAGGATCTAAAATAACAGAAATTTAGAAATTTTTGTTTCTTTTATCATGGTAACAATAAGCACTGGTTGGTATGACAATAGTAAAAGAAAACAAATTTACATAAAAGGGTTATAAACTGATAAATCTTCAGTCACAGTTTCATTTTCTGTTGCCAACGAATACTTAGATTTTAAATAAACTTTAATTATTTAAAAATTATTTTACGAGTTTTCTTGTTCTTTCCATCTTTTCAAAAAAATCTGAGGATGAAAAAGTTCAGTCTTAAGTGCAGAAACGTCAATTTTTAATTTTTTTTTTTTTTTTGCATTAAAGAAATTTCTTGTAATTTTGAAATGTGGTTTCCTTAGTAATCTCAAAATCATTATTCAAAATTACCTTGAATGGGTTACCTTGACAAAATTTTAATTTTTGTATGATAAATTAATTTACAAAAATTACAATTTCACGCATCTTTTCAAACATACTGTCCAACACCGAATTAATTACTGTATAAACAGGCTTTAATTGATTTTGATTAATGTGAAAGATTGATACAATTATTTAAACTTAATCAGGAAATCTAGTTGTTCACTTCTAAAGCTGTGTAACAATGTTTTTAAAAAATCGTGCAAGTTACCTTTTAAGTATGAAATATTACCTGATTTTTCCTTTTTATAACTTTGTATTAAACTTTCGTTGTTATTGAGCAGTTTTCAGGGCGTGGATTCTCAAATAACAACTTTACTCTTGCTTTGAGACATCACTCTTTGAAGTAAAACTATTTGATGCTTTAAACTTTTAAATTCTGTGACCTTAATTTTTTTTTTTTTCGGAATCACGAATTCGAAACAAAATCCGAATGACAAAATAGCACTCATTTTTAATAATATCTGCGAAATGGTGATTCTGTAAGGAAGTTAGTGCAAGATGTTATTTAGAGTGAGAATTGAATTTATCGTTTGTCAACAATTATATTAGCTATTGTGACCAATAACAATGCTCTTTCAAAATTGATTCGCATGTCCAGCCATTCACAAAAGAGTATTCATTATTATATCGAAAAACAGTTGTACTTGACATCATGGTGCATAAAGTTCATTTGATTTTGAAAGAAAATAGGTTTTGGGAACGGCTTTTTCAGAAATCGAAAAATTTCCACTTTTATAGGTATTATTTTAAAATTATTATTTATTAAAAACTTTGATGGGAAAGATTTCAAGAACAAAACTAAAATTTAATATTCTAAACTAAGACAAAGAGAATTAACAAAAAGTTGTATGGATTCATTTCAAGTGATCTTCTATATCTTCCATTTTTAAAAAACTAATGCCGTTTAAGTTTGAATATGCAATGTTTAAGAAATAAATACCGCAAAACATTCTTCTAGTAAGGAGATACTGCGCCAGTTCTTTATTATCGATTTTAGTGTTTGGAGAGGTGATCTGCTTTTCTGTGCAATCTCTGATAGACGTCTTCAGCAAAAAATTGCATTAAAACCAAACTAAAACTTCCTACAAATTAAACTCTGTTAATATATTAAAATATTTGTGAAATATAATATATTGAAAATTTACAGTTCTATAAGCATTTGATTTTCACAAGGCTGAACTTAAGAAACCAATCTTCAGAATACCAAATAAAACAAAAAAATTTATCACGATTAACTTGGCTTTGTGGAAGTAATACTCAATCGAACTTTTAAAATAAAATTAACTTTTAAAAATGTATATACGACAATCTCTAATATTTTCCCTTTTTAATTGGGTTTCATACAGTAGTTAAAAGATTTGCAAAAAGCTAGAATATGTTATATACTACTGAAAAACCAGACTTCATTTAATTAATTCACTTACTCGTTGAGTATTGCCATATTCTATATTTATGTATTTATGGAAATTCGTTGAACTACAACTGGTCGTAATTAATCCGCGTGTGTAATGCATTAAAGACTAAGCACTTACCTTTTAGGACATTTCTACATCATCGGCAGCACCGGGTATCTGTGCATTTTCCAACTAATATTTCATCTGTGCGCTTTACTAGCCTTTACGGAAAGTAATGAATATTCTAGAAATTGTGGAACTCATTCGATAGTTGCTCAATCCAAAGAACTCGTTCGCATTTGAACGAACAAATAAAAATTCCAAACGGAATGAAAAACCTTTGCATAAATAAAAAACTTATTCTGATGAAGATTTATATTCGTTCTGGAATATTCATCTGAGTAAATAAAATAATTGTTCCTTTTCCATTAATTTTTGCAAACGATCCTTCTGGGAACTGAGAATAAAAAAAATGTTTTCTAGGTTACGAAATATTGCAGGAACATCAAAGTTGACCGAACCATATGTAAATGAATCTCGCGGGACCGTTTCAGCCGTTAGAATAATAAAAATAATTAGTTGAATGGAGATATATCGCAATACGTTATCCATCTGAAAATAAATATAGTTTAAGTCATATTTTTAAGAATTGCAATACCTTGAGAGAAAAAGCAAATAAAAGTAATTATTTTTTATGTTAAATTCTAAATTTTCATACAAATGCAATAAATAAATATCATGTTTGTTTGAAAATAGACCACTATCTTAACTGGCCGGTAATGTCCGCCAATGGTTTCAAAAAGATTGATGATAGTTGAGTACTTATTAGAGTTCAGTATCCTATAGGGAAAAACAGAGCATTTATATAATATTAATTTCGTCTTAGTAATCCATACCACAGAAGTCATACACGTCAGAGACTCAAAACGTTCGATGATTATATTTATGTAATGGTAACCATGACGGGAAGGAATTGTTTATAATGCATTCGTGAAACAATTTACCTAAACTGCGGTTCAGTCAGAGCAGCAAAGTTGTCAAAGCAGTTCAGTATGTCTTCATTTCAACAATTGCCAAACACTCAGTTTTTGTGCAAATTTAGAAAACCTAAAATGGAAACAAAAAGTATCCATGTTGTTTATGGTGCTGGATCCTTTAAAAAAAATTCTGGATAAGAAAGGTTCCAAAAAACTAAGAAATGAATGAAAATTGCAAAAGTGATAAGCTACACAGTAGACTGCCAATGACAAAAGAAAAAAGTATCGATAATGGTTAACTTTCAAAGTTTCCGCTGCAAATTTTCCAAGTTTGCTCATAACTTAATGTTTGTGCACTGCTTAAATTTAGAAAATGCAACAGATATGTAGCATTAGCCTTACTCTTACAACCTAACCATGACTGGGACCAACTTCACGGAAGTTTTTTCAGCGCGTGCGTGATAAACCTCTTTTTTCTCGTCATGGTTACCGTTACTGAATGCACAAACCGACTCAACAAATGCCACAAAATTCATCGTACTTTTTTGATCACCCTGCATAATAAGCGACAGTCAATCATGCGACTTCGGATCAATAAGTCTCCACCTTTTCTGTAATAGCTGTTGCAAAGGGTGTGCACCCTTTGTAATCTCTAATTTCAAAAACGAGTAGACACGGCGAGAACTGGGACAAATAGTCGTTTGTCGATTATCGGGTTACCTGGTGGTAGCTCAATAATCAACAAGGCATTCTGGTGGCAGTTTCTTGGATTCCTTCCAGTTAGAGACGTACATTTGGGACAGTTTCTTCTCGAAAGAGTTCCCGGAAGGTATCACCAGCCGAAGTGCTGAACCACGATGTATAGATGTTTCGATACAATATTGTAGCCCTTTTAACTGAGTCGTGTTACTTTTGGTCAAGAAGGTATCCAATAAGATACTATCTTCGTTTTGCAACTTCCAGTCAATGAACGAAGAACGGATGCAGTAGTAATACAAGATAACATCTGTCTTGAAGAGTAGAGTCGACATTCGGTAACCTACATAGGTAGAAGGGAGAAAGAAAATTGTATATAGAATAACAAGCAATGTTTTTTTTATTAAGTTTTATCTAGCTGCACACCGACTACGTTGTCAGACGTTATCAACACTGGTAATGAAAAAAGAAGACAAAGGAAAGGAAAAAAAACAACAAAAAAAACCACTAATTTTGGAACATGACTTCCGAATTGGGAAATTCGTTGCCACATTATTGTTACCCTTAAGTAAGTATAAGTAAATCATGTACTAAATTTCAATGAACACTGCTTTGTAGTGTAATATTAAGAATAATAAAAATACTTTATAAATATTAATATTATAATGAATGAATCTTATGCAAGGAGTTATTTCGATTGAGGCTCCATTGTATGGCAACACACAGGACATGCTTATGACCAATCACAATACTTTTAAAAACTATATCTAATTTTAACATTAAATTAATCCAGGGATTTCCAAGTTTTTAAACATTGGGACCCATTTAAAAAAAAAACAAAAAAAAAAAAAAACGAATCTATAGTCATTTCATTCTTGGAGCATTGAGTTTTTTCAGAGACGAACACCACACGTTCTTTACAAAAAACTCTTTGAGCGTCCAGGGAATGGACGAAATTATACAGTTCTTTTCCTTGCAGTAAATTTTAATTTAAATTTCTGACACAAATATATGCATTTTTTTTTTAATTCTTTTTTATTTATTTTGTCTTAAATGGGTTTTAAACTATCACTCTAATAAAAATAGTTTAAAAAATATTTCATTTATAAATTTAAAATTGTTGTGTATTGCTTGAAAAACTGGGGATCAAAGGACGTATATATATATATATATATATATATATATATATATATATATATATATATATATATATATATATATATATATATATATATATATATATATATATATATATATATATATATATATATATATATATATATATATATATATACGTTCTTGACCCTCAGAGGGTTGGTCAAAAGGAAAATTCCGAGATGAAACAAAAATTGTTATTCAAAATAATTTAACAAAAAAAATATATATATAATAACGCTTAGTATTCGTTTATTTTCGATTGCTGTTGATGGTATTGAAATCTGGGTTATTTTGAGTTATTTTCAGAGTCAAGGAGTTCATCAAATACAACTTGTTTCAATACTTTAATTCATTGCTGTAATCCAACTTCCCAAAGGTAAGAAAATAAAAAAACAAGTCATATTTTCATAGATTCAGAAGAAAGAATTGGAAAAGCTTTTTTGGGATATAATCAGAATTGTGTCAATTTATTACGATTAAAATTCTGTTTTAGTAATTTATTTTCGGATATGTCGATAAGTTTTTTTATCACCTTTCAACGATACTCGAGTACTAATTTTCACTGGAAAGGTTTCGAAATCCAGTTTTTCACTTGGCCTTTTTAAAAAAAAATGTCAGTAAAGTAATAACAATATCCTTTAATATATTATTGAAATGTTTTGAGTTCTCGGTAACAATGCTATAAGAAACGTTTACATTACGATTATAAACGTTTGAAATGTTTCCAAAAGCTCATATTTGCGATCTTGCCGTGATCCACCAAAAATTGTAACTGGCTACCCACAGATTGGGAAACGCTGCAGTAGCTAATCAAATGCACATTTCATTTATCCACGTGCATCGCTGTTGACTGCATACGGTTCAGTCATTTGAAGTAATGGGAAATAGCATATGGCTGAATGGGGGTTCATGTATAATCTCCATTGAATTGCCGAAATGTGTGAAAAATTTAGACTGATTTTGAATTTAGATATCATAAATTAAATGAAATGCAAAATTATCGAAAGGAGCTTATGGAATGGTTGAAGTTTAAATAAATTCAAATTTTACAAAAGTAGTTTTTACAAACTAATAGGTCAGTCGCATCTCCTCCGCAGGAGTCAGCAGACCACGGTTCCGCAGCCGCATGCGGCCCTTCCGATGAATATTTGTGGCTCTTCAAGTAACTCAAGAATAAACTGATATAGCAATAAATGATAATAAATGTGTGCTTTGTTTGAGTAAACCCATTATAAAGAGAGTGTAATCTCAAATCTGAGAAATTAGGAAAACTCGACGAAACACTGAAGGATGAGTAATGTGGACTGTTAATACTGTTCTCAAATTAAATCAAAGTAAGCGTCCACAGCGCTCCTTGGCATCTTCTCATTCGAAATAAGGAACAATCAGAAAGCGCAATAGCAATGCGCATCCCATTCACCATATAGCCTCAGTTGCATCGAACGTTTATTATCGAACGAACCAAATTTTTGCAAATTTTTAGCTAGCTACGTGGTCCCGCGTTGCGGAGATCCGTCATTGGTGTATAGGTTCCAGCTTTTGGTACTTCGCTCGCAGGAAGGTTCATTGTTACGAAAAAACCAAGCTCGCTTCGATCGTTGAGAAGTCCATTGACACATAAGCACAGGTTTACTTCATTCTTTGAAAGGTTCATTGCTGTGTAAGCATGGGCTTGCTTCGTACACTTAAAGTTTCATTTCTGCGTAATAATAAGCTTGCCTCACTCACTAAAAATAAATTGCTACGTAAACGCTTAATATTAAAACCCCCTTCCCTGTCGAGAAAAAAAAAAAAAAAAAAAAAAAAAATCTCCTTTAATACAATAATACAACACCTCATTATGAATATTTTAACATGTGTTTGTGAAAAGCAAAATTAAGGCCAAAACTACTTACGTTAAAATTTTCAGAGGTCTAAGGCCTAGGAGTCGCTTTTTGCGAAAATATTAATTAAAAAACAAATTAAAATTTTAACATTCTTTTAGTCAAAAATCCAATTAGAAGACCAAAACTACTTATGTAGAAAATTTCCGAACTGTAGTCCCATTAGAAATCGTTTTGTAAAATATTTATTAATTAATTAAAAAACATAAAAAAAAAAAAAATCAAAATTTTAGAATTCTATTTTTTAAAAGTCCAATTAGAAGGCTAAAATTACTAATGTGGAAAATTTCAGAGTTGTACTCCAATTTTAAGTGGCTTTCTATAGATCCACAGAGCCACAGACAGTTTGTTTTATTATTGTAGATTGATCAAATGTCTTATATAAGTTTGATTCCATCGCTATGGACATTCGCTATACTTTTTACTTAAGTTTCTAATCTATTAAATATTTGTATAATATGTGTATTTTTACATTTTTCTGAAATGTCAATTTTTTGTAATCTTATTATGGTTTGGATCACAATTTGGTTGCATCGTCACTTTTTTTCATGGCGTAAGAAAATCTAAATGAAAACCATACAGTCCCAAAATTTCGTAGCACCTAAACTATAATACTAGTCTTTATTTCAAGGAAGAGTGCTGCGACGAATGGTCTTTTCAAGAGAACTTTTTTTAATTTCAAGAATCAAATTCGAGAAGCCTCAAATTGAACTCCTACCTAGAACGCATAATTCCAGTTGTGTAGACTTATTACTTAGCGCCCATGCTGTAAATTGAATCGGAATCGTCGCACATGCCAGGCGCGTTGCTTCTGATCCAGGAGTTTGACTCGATCACTGGATATAATTTATGAAGTAGCGAATTTGATGCACATCTCTCAAAACTACCGGCTTGCAGAATACATAGTACATTTGAATATTCTTGAGCTACTATCAGAATATACTAGAAAAAAATACATAAAGTTTATCACCGACGTTCCCAACAGTGCGGAAAGATAAAAGGAATACTTAAAATCTTTACTTTGAAATATTTTTTTAATCTTAATTAAACTTTAATTTCAAATATAATCCATTATACTGTCCTTAAAAGTAGTTTTTTTTCTTTTCTTTTTCTTCTTCTTTCTATTTTTGCTAAAATATTAAAAACTAAAAGTCAAAATAAAAACAAAAAAAATTGTGGGTGTTTTCGACCATGATAAATCTAATGAAAGCAATAAAAAATAGGCGTCCATTTAAAAAATCGTTTTATTAATTAATAAAAGGTTTGATGCAAAAATTGCATTCTATTTATGTTTGACCTTTAACAAACGACCGTTTGAAACAAAATTTACAAAAATAATTATTATTTAAAAATTTATAGCTAAGAAAAACTATTTTTTTAATATTAATCTGCCATTTTTTTTCTCATTTAAATTACTAACTATTTTTTGGTAAACTATGAAATTTGGAATTTAAACATTTTTTTATGCTAAATCTAAATATGACATAATATTGTGGGATTGCCTTTATATTTATTAATGTTTTTAAGTTTGGTTTAGTTTTACTATTTATATATATATAGATCGGTGTTCACGACAAAACAAAATATAGAAAATTACCAAGATCTTCCACGAATTAGAAATGTATTTTTTTTTTATTTTTATTATTTTATCAATTAGAATACAAGATATAGCCAGCGTTCAGATTTTTTTTTTTGCGACCAGGTTTAATAATAGTAATAAAAAACCGTTAAAGGGGTCCGATACCAAAAATAAAAAAATAAAACTATACATTTTTTTGTGTAAAAAATTTATCTTAGGTATGGGATAATATTTATATGTTTATATATACTACATATACTATTTATATGTCTTTGAAATAATATTTTTTTTTTTTTTTTTTTTTTTTTTTTTTTTTAAATATTGTGATTACTTATTTGTTTATTTGTAAAAAAATAAAAACAAGAAAAATCCGTAATAATTAATGTTTGCGTATTTTGATATAAGTCAAGAATTTTTTTTTTTTTTTTCCAAATTGAAAGCTTTTTGTGATATATAATTACATAAAGAAAATTTATGTTCACAGAATTTTGATGGGTGATTAGACCAAATTCAAAAAATTCTCAAAGTTAAAATATTGAAATTTTCAATTTTTTATGTTATCTTTACGCTAAATGTTATATTTTAGAACAGAATTTAAAAAATAAAATACTGCGAAGACAAAATGTTTAAAACTATATAAATTAAATGCTCCAAAAATTTGAATAGCTAATTGTTAATGGTTCTGGAGATTATCGATTTGAATTTGCAACATCTGAGAAAAACACAAGTGGCCGAAAAATGCATTTTAAGCAAACGCCTCAAGGCTTTACGCCCACTAGTAATGTATAAGTAACAGGTAATTTTGTGGCGTTCTAATCACCAGTAGAATAAGATAAAAACATCATCCTCTTCAGGAATGCAAGAACTATTTTTTAAAATAAATAAATAAATAAATAAATAAATAAATAAATAAATAAATAAATAAATAAATAAATAAATAAATAAATAAATAAATAAATAAATAAATAAATAAATAAATAAATAAATAAATAAATAAATAATAATAAAAAAAACTGTGATTTTTGACAAAATTTCGATACTGGACCCCCTTCAATTTTGATGAATAAAATGACTGATTTTATACAATAATTCAAAAAGTTTTTACAAGCTGAAATATTTTCAAAAAATTAATAATAATGTAGCACTGGTTATTTTCCCTTCAAATTTTGTTAAACCGGTTGTAAGAATTCATAAGTTTAAAAAAAAACTTTTTAGGATATATTGTGACTAAAAACTGAAGCATTAAGTCTGTGGGATAAGGACTGGCAGGCGATCTTAATTATGATATTTTCTATTTGAGATGAAAGATATACAAAATTGCGATTAAAGATCATCATTAATATTTCAAATGAGTAATCGAAGTTATATAAATGCTAATAATATTTTTAATAAAAATAAGAAATTGATTCGTTAGATATTATTTTTTATTTTTTTTATTTTTTATGAAGCCAGCATTAAGTTTGTGTTAATGTGATGTTTTGACATTCATATAAACCTTTGCTACTTCATGTTGAATTTTATAGGTAAATATATATTATTTTTCCTTGCTCTTTGATTTCCTGTATTTCAAAAGGTACTCATCACTATCGTATTTGAATTTTTAACAATTTCTAAATGCAATTATAAACATGAACAAATAAATTGAATGCCTAAGCTCTTAAAATGCTATAAAAAAGTTTAATTACAAATTTGGTAAAGTAAAGTACAAATAATAAAGAAGTTTTAAGTAAATTTTTGTTTTTATTAAGTATTAAAACTATATTTTCGTAAAAGTTTTTTCTGGCTCATAATACAATTACTTGCACATTTCTACCTTTTGTAAAGATTAAATACGTTCTTTTAAAAAATTAAATTTTATAAAATATTGTTTGGAAAAACTGTTTGCAAATATCTTAGTATACCTCATTAAAATTTTAGTTATAATAGTTAACACAATAAAAAAAAATTATAATTTTTATATAAAATGAGATTCTATCGTATTGTTCATACTCTAAAAGCTATATTGCAACATCCTAATGGTATCATAAAAAATAAATAATTCGAATAATTAACCACAAATAGGAATCTCTAGCGTATTTTTCTGCTAAATACTAACTAGTACAACTAACTACTAACTAACCAACCATTAAATATTAAACTAACGGCCTCCGAAACATTAGTTACACGAGCAAGCATAAGGAATTTTATAATTTCAGTGAAGCGAAAAATAAAAATATTGAAGACAGAGAAAAATGCATTTTTCTCTAACTTTACAGACATTTAAAATACCCATGGTTTCCTTTAAGTAGTAGTACTCTTAAGAGTTTATTTTTGATATTTTGTGAAAAATGCGCCTGCTTGGTTTTTATTGAATTAATGTTTGTATAAAACTAAAATAATAAAATAATATATAATTTGTAAATTCAAAATTTCTTATAAAATTTTGTAACAGCTGAAGTAATAATCGTCCTCAGATTGCGTTAGATTTACAGAAGATGTTAGTTATATTACACCGTTAGAGCAATCTTTTTTAAAGGTAGAAATATTGCAGACCTAATTTTTTAGCTTTCTTATAAGTAAAAAAAAAGAAAGAAAAAAGAACTAAGTTATCATGAAGGAATTTTAATCTTCCGCCCGCCCTCCCTCCCTCAACAACTACAACAAAAACTAATCGATCTGAGAAATTGTTAATGAAGTTTCCGATTACATTTTTAATCCTTCAAGCAGCGCTCACTTAACTTGAACTTTTCGAACTTCTAAAATCCCGTCCACTTCTTGATCAACATTTTCCCCTTATGAAAAGCAATCGAATTTGAACCAATTCCTCCCGAAAGCAAGTTCGCCACATACAACGAAACCCACTTCATTTCTATTCCCACGAGGGATAGTTTTGCAATTTTCATCAAAAAGAAAAAAAGAAAAAAAAGAAATTGAAAGACGCGAGTTTGCTTTCACAGAGTTCTCATCGGCATGATGAGGTTGTCGATTACAATATGATTAGTCCGTTGGAAGCTCTTTTAAAAGCGGGCAGAGTCATAAATCAACGCCAGATTATGACGATCAATGAAAGTCGGCGCATGCGCACCAGGAGAAGCTGGCATTTTATCCAACAATGGCGACGAGCCGAGAAAATGGGAAGATTGAATCCCCGTTCTCGTTCTATTGGATAAGAATTGTTGCAGAGCGACAACTGAAATTATTTCCCGACAGTTTTTTTTGTTTTTGTTTGTTTGTTCTTGCGAGGCCTTTTATCTAGGAATAAGTTATTTAAATTTGTCAATACTTGTAGAAATAAATTCGAGATCTCTTGGTGAAATTCCATTATCTAAAAGTGTACTGAGATCGAAAATAAATGAATGAATATTGATAAGTAATGTAAAGAGTTCAAAATTTATAGTTAAAAAAAAAAAAGTATTTAAAAAAATCCATTTAAAAAGCATTTAACCAAACTAACCAGCTAAAGGTATTTCCACAATGCAACAAAATTCGAACTGTTTTAAAATAGTTATAAACAAAAATTCCACTTTATAATTTTTTGCAAAACTTCTTGTTAAATATAAACTATTTTAAACCAAGGCTTTGATTGAACGTGTACCATCAAAACGAAATTGAGAAAATTAATATTCTAGAATCAAGTTTTGAAATACATTATGTTGAATAGGATTGAATAAAGGATAGTAAAATTATTACTTTCAATTATCCATATGTATACATGGGGTAATAAAAGTATAGCATTCGGTCAAAAAAAAAAAAAAAAAAAAAAAAAATCGATTATTTTTTTTTTTTATTTTTTTTTTTAAATTTCTTCACGTTTTGGAACATCCTGATTTCAAAAAAGTGATCAAGAAAAATTGTCTGTCTGTGTGTATGTGGTCAGCTTAACTCACGAACAAATTGACCTATGATGTTCAAATTTGGTGTGCGGGTTGGTGATGACACAGGGACCTACCATTAAGGTTTTCGTAAAAATCGCGCATGCTCATAAGGTAGCTACCATTGAAAAAATCATGTTTATCAGTAATTGGTAATTGCTTAAAAAAACCGGTTCTTACTACTCTATCCAAAATTGATGTGGTAATGTCTCTTAAGGTGTTCTAAACATACCCACCTCCGAATTTCTCGTACAAATTCTTTAATGGCGTAAAAAGTTGAAAAACGAAATCATTTAACACAGAGTTCTATTTCCTGGAGCGAATCTCATCAACGATCATTTTTTCTCCTTTCCTCAGTTTCACTTATTAGAAAGGATAATATATGAATTATTGAAAAGTATATCGCCAAAATTATCTATTTGGCTAAGGGTGGTTTTTTTTTTTTTTTTTTTTTTTTTTTTTTAAAACCCATACAAAAAAAAAAAAAAAAAAAAAAAAAAAAAAAAAATTACGATAAAAAATATCTCCAAACTGGCCTCTTTTATTAAAATGAATGATGAAAATATAAAAATGGTAAATGACACAAATCCATGTCAGCATTATAGTGTAATTGAAAGTTGGGCGATGTTCCACATCCCTAGTTTTATTTTTGAATGAAATGCATATAATATTTTAATGAAATATTTTGAATAAAAATTTTGGATAGTGGATCGTTTTTGCAAATGTGTTTTGGTAATAAGACTGTTAAAATATTTTGTAATGATCAAAATTAACATAAGAAACAATTTACACTTTTTATTTTTTAACATATTTGCTTAGATTTGGGTCAATCATCAAAATTGTGGATAACCATTGTGTTAAAACCATTTTGTTTCAACCATGCGTTAATTTAGGTTACAGTCTCGACTGGTCTTTAAAGTTCACTTATATTTTGGTCTTAATTCGTTCTTTACCAATTTTTTTGAACTAACAAATGATTCGCCACAATTTAAATCTCAACAAATCAAAGTTAGTGAAAGTATACACTGTAAAATAGGTTTTTCCTTCACTGTTGTTGATTAGTGGGAGAAAAATGCTCAAGCAGGCTGAGTTTTGTGTACATGTATACAATAAATAAGTAATTAACGACTGGTAACGACCAAGTAAAGGCTTGTTAATTGAGATTTTTCAGTTGTATTATTTTAAAAGATACAATGTATCCACATGACATTTAAATAATAATAATAAAAATAATGAATTAAAAAATTGAATACAATGAAAAATTGAAGTTATATGATCGCTGTTATTTAGAAGCTTGCAAGCTTTTTTTTTTTTTTTTTTTTTTTTGTTGCTTTATTTTTTTTTTAGAGTGCTTAAATGTAATTAAAGTCATTTAGTTTAATTGTTCGTTGTTCTTAATAAATATATCAAACTTATATTATGACCTCCAAAATTACTTCCAAAACAGACATTTTATAAGCGCTGTATGAAACACTATTAAAAATCACGAATGTTGAACTAATAATGAGGAAACATTAGAATTATATATTGAAATGAAATATTGATTTACATTAAGTTTTATTACAAAATACATATCTTCAATATAAATCACATTAGTCGGTGGGGGAGAGGGGCTTTAAAATTATTATTATTTTTTTGTTTGTAATTTTTGTGTTTTCATTTTAATTTTTCAATTCAGCCCCAGAACTTTTAACACTTTTTGGTACCTATCACTGCATGTAACACAAAATAATACATGATCAGTTCATAGCTAACATGTTTAAAATATAATTACTGCACTAATGTATTAATTGACAAAAATAAATCAATAACATAAGTGGCATATATGAATAAAGATGGAAATTATTTAATTTCTCTAACTATGCAGATTCAATGTCAAATGTAAACGAGTTTGATTCTGACAGGGACTGCCAGTAAAAGACCATTTGTGCATTATTGCAGTACATCAGTTCCAGATATCAAACATGTACCATTTGGCGACATTTAGTGATTGAAATGTCTCCCTGTTAAGGTTGATGAGTTGTAACCAAAACTCTGCCAATTTCGCGTCCGTATTATTATTTGAAATGTCGCCAAGTTGGCGACATTTGCGAGTTTGGTGACAAACATCGAGAAAAATTGCCACTCATTTTTTTGTTTTGTTTTCCAAGTTCTTTAATTCAAGAAGTGAACTATTTTTCATCAGTTGTTCATGCATTAATTAATGTAGTTGAGAAGTATCTAATAATGTCCTGGATAAATTAAAACCCTTATTTTAACTAATAAAATGATTATATAAATTATATTAAATAATATTGTACATATTACAAGAAATTATTATATAGGCATATTTAAAATGTTGTATATTTTATATACAAAAAAAAAAATTTAAAAAAAAAAAAAAATTACTTACATAACTTTCATGTACATTTGGTCTTTCATTTTAAGAAATCCGTTGTTCTAAATGCAAAATTTAAAATAAAAATTAACATTTTTAGTACAGAACACACACAAAAAAAAAAATCTGAATGATGGTTTCTTCAGTTAAAAAAGCTGCAAAATATTGTGGTTTGCACCAAAATAATTTATTTATAATTTTTTAATATTCCTAGTAAACATTTTTTTGGTGGGTTATTTACTGAGTATATTGAACTCTAACATTGAAAATTCCAAAACGAATCCGTATTTTTTACCTTTTCATTCTATCTAGAATACTTCGTTTATCCTAAATATAAAATTTCAGTTCATTATGTTGAAAAACACGCCTCATATGAGCGAAGGGTCTCTCAATCTTGAGAACTAATTTTAAGGTCCCCGAAAGCAAACTGCGGAACTGCGAACTGTTTCGGAACTTTCCAGGTATTAGTCTATAATTATTAAGAAACTACTTAGGTTTATTGTGTTATGTCTAACACGATGCTGATACAAAATTAGTAAAGTAACTCAGCCAGAAAAGAATTTCAAAGTCACTTAATTCATTAACATAGTTAACAAATATGAAATTGTGAAGTTATGGTTTAATTTGACATTAGTAAAATAGTCAATGGTAATTAGGTCACGCTTATTTCTTATATGGTTCACCAACCGAAGGAATGAAAAAGGATTTAATTTTTAATTTATTCAATATAACGTATTTTTTTCAACTTAGTATAAATTTTTCAATGTAATGGAACATTGCATTTGTCTAATATGTGTATTTTAGCGTATTTCTAAAATGTCCATAAATTTCTAGGTGACTAAAGATGCTGATTTTTTTTTTTTTTTTTAATCTTATTATAGTTTTGAGCACAATGTGGTTGCATCGTTATTATTATTTTTTCATGATGATTTCAACGGAGAATGTATTAAAGAAAGGTCTTTTAAAGATATTTTTTTTTGTATTTCAAGTATCGGATGCGAAAACTCTTACTTAGAATCCAAAATTTCAGTTATCTCTACCTGTTTTTGAATGCAGAAATTGCGTAACGTGATGCTCGGAATCGAACTTGAGTCGACTAGCGTGCTAGGAGCGTGTATTGCCTCTGATCCAGGAGTTTGGCTCGATCACCGGATAGAACTTACAAAGGAAGGAATTAAATACACACCTCCCAAAACTTACAGGTTGCAAAATGAATAGCACATTTCAAAATTCGTTTGCGACTATCTGAATGTATTATTGAAAAATATAAAAAGTTTACGACCTATGTTTTCAACAGTTTAAAAAGATAAAAAAAAAAAAAAAAAAATACTTAGAATTTTTATATTGAAATGAATTAAGCTTTAATTAATTTCAAATGTAATTGTGTGTTAGTAATATTCCGTTTTTTTTTGTTTTTGTTTTTTATATATATAGATATTGAAAACTAAAAGTCAAAATGGAAAGAAACAAATTCTGGAGAGTTTTCAATCATGATAAAATATAACTTGTTGGCCTTTAACAAATTATAATTTGAAATAAAAATTACTAAAATATAATAATTATTTGAGAATTTATGGCTAAAAAACAATTTTTCTTTTTAACATTTATTTGTCTTTTCGTTATTATCATTTTAATTAATAATTATTCAAGGAGAAATTATTAAATGTGGTATTTAAATTTTTTTTAGGATGCTAAATCTAAATAATTCATAAAATTAAGGGTTTGCTATTGAACTTTTTAAAAAATGGTTTAGTTTTAATATGGAAATAACCCCTTATGATACAAACAAATATATATACAATGGACAATTCCCGTATTTATTTATTTATTCAATTCTAAATTTTTCGAAAAGGCTATAAACACAAAAATTTCAGCTCTCAGCCTTTTTGTTTTGGTTTTTAATCTGCAACCTAAGTTCGCCTGTTAGATTTTGGTGCGAAAACGATGCATTCGGCTCGAATCAAATGGGAAGTCACTTCATCTGAAATGACTTGAATTGAAACGCAGCAGCGGAAACCAGTTTTGCAAGTTACTCGCAAATCACGCTAACCGGTCAACCAGCATGGGATATGAGTAAACACACATTAACTTTTTGGCAGAAACCTCACGATAACCATAGAATACAAGTCGATGTGAAGGATTGCATCACCGAACGAAAGGATGTCGTGACGTCAAAGCTAATAGGGGATCGTTTTCATTGGTTTTGATCGGATGGGGGGGTTTAGTGGGGGATTAGTGCATTTTCTTTTCTTAATATTTAAATTGCTAATTTTTTTAAAGAACTTTTGTTTAAATATTTGGAATCAGAAAGAAATTCTCTGTAACTATGATCTAATTTCACTCGTTTTAAAAAAATGCGGGAATCGTCTATTATTCAAAACGTTCCATGATTTACAACGGTACTTTTTTATTTCATCAATTAGAATTGCAAGATAAAGCCTATGTTCGGAGTTTTGTTTTACATACTGTACGTAAGATTGTGAAGAAAATTCAGAAGAAAATAATCTGTTCTAAATTACGGAAAATTATAAAAAAAATACATGAAAATATGCAGGGCCTGATTTACCGTTAGGCCCACTAGGCCCGGGCCTAGGGGTCCCCAAATTTATTGGCCCCCAAATTTTGAAAGTTTTCTGAAAGTTTTAAATATAATGGTCTTTTTATGGGAAGTACTGAACAAAAATAATAAAAAATCTTCAGTTACACATCCGCAAATTCCATATCTTTTATAGTCACAGAGAGTTAAGTTAGATCAATTAACCTAATTAAGCAAATCTTTCCGGTTCAGCCAATCATATACAATTTCTTCATATGTACACGGAGACAAAGGCTTTACGCCTCTGTTCTCCTTCTCTCGCCTCTTGTAAAGAGATGTTCACCAACCATATACAACTTTTAATATTATGAAATGAAAGAGTCTTTGTGATTAGTTGGTTTGCAGGCTCTTCCGTGGACTTTCTTGAACTTTGGCCCTCCTTTTTGGTGAGATCATGGAAACAGTGAAAAGGTTACTTTGTATTATTTACAATTATTGTTATAAAATTAAGTAATCTTTATTAACATATAATTTGTGGACCATGTGGTAAAATGTAAGTTTAAAATACAGGAAAGTGTGCTTTAAAATCAGTGTTCATGGGGGGTCTTGATTAATTCAAAAGTTTTGAGGAAATCAAGATCATACTAATTATAACTAAAAAATCGTGCGAAAGTAAACTATGAGTTTTAATTGTAAAAAGTTAGTCTTAAAGAATGTAGCTTGATCTGCTAATATTGTGTCGTAAAGAAATAAATATTTGCTATTGGGGACCCCTCTCTGAATGTTGGGCCTGCAGTAAAAAAAATTCTAAATCGGGCCCTGAAAATATGTCGACTCCAAAAAAATAACCATTTCTTTAATGATTTTTCTTTCTCATTTCTTTTACTTGAAGGACTCATTTCACCCAATGACTCGTGTTTCATCCTGCTTCAACCCAATCATTACCTTAAGTGTTGCGCCACAAAAATCTCCAAGCAGCTTTCAGAGGTTTCATGATCAAGAGGCAACTCGCAAAACCCAGCTCAGCTCAAAACAGAGAGTTTTTCAAACCTTATCGCATGAAGCAGAACCGAAAAAGAGAAATGAACTCAGTATATGAGGAACAAAGAAAAGTAAGGTCTTTTCAAAATGTAGGAATTATTCAGAATTTAAATATAAGTAGAGATACATTTTAGTGAAAGTTCTAGCCTAAGAAAGTACCGCAACCGTCCATATCTAGCTGACATTCGAAATACTAATTAGAAACTTCAAATATTACTTTAAAAGTTATTAGTTTTATCTTAATAGATAGTTTTGTCTCTGATGGATCGATAGGAAAAAAGGTTATTTAGTTTGAATGGACAATTCCCGCATTTTTTAAAAACGAATGAAATTAGTTTATATTTATGAAGAATTTCTATCTGATTCCAAATATTTAAACAAAAGTTCTTTAAAAAAAATTAGTTATTTAAAAATTAAGAAAAGAAAATGATGACTCAAAACCAGTCAGATCAAATCTGTGACGCCAAGGGTTCCTACTGTTTCTATGGTTACCGCGAGGTTTCTGCCAAATAGTTGAAATAGTTTTCGTTGGTAGACCATTGCCATAATAGATTTTCGAAAAAATTGCAAAACTGGTTTTCGCTGCCCCATTTCAAACCAAGATGTTTGGGAAGCCTTGTCACAATCAATCAAAACGTCACATTCAATTTGAGCCGAATGAATAGTTTTCTCGCCAACGTCTAACTGAGAAACTTTGTTTGCAAATTGAAAAAGAAGGGGGGGGGGGGAAGCGCTTTGAGAAGAAATTTGTCTGTTTATGGCTTTTTCGAAGCATTTAGAATTGAATAAAAAATTTAAAAAAAAAAAAAAATATGTGGGAATCGTCCTTTGCCGTAACATATATATAATTTTCAATAGAAACTAGTTTTTATATTAATTTCAGTAAATTATAGACAATTTATGGTACATTCTCTCTACTTCAGCATATTCTCTCAAACACGTCCAGAATATACTAATTACGGATGAGCCCTGAAGAGGATTGTAGAACAAAAGAACATTAAAGTGGAAGCACTTGAATAATAAGGATGGAAAAAATCAAGGTATGCCCTCTCATAGACTTCTCAAAATTACAATACATGCACTTCTTAAATATTAACGAATTATTATTAAATTGCAGCATTAAAATCATAAACTTCATTAATGTTCAAAACATGTCATGGTTGAAAATGTTTTTAAATAGATAGTTACCTTCTTCAAACTAAGTGCCGATAAAGTGTAATTTTTTGGTATCAAGTATAAAGTGGAATTTTTAGGTTTAAAATGTACTTTTATTATAAAGTATAAATATTTCATATGAAGTTTAATTGTTTATACTAAACTTCAACTTAACTAGACATCACTTAGACGGTAGATCGTGACAGTGCACATAGGTATTTAATCCATTTTGGCGGAGTGAAGACATAATTCTCGCCAAATCTTATAGCCTTTTGTTCTCTACAGGGTTGTGGTTTGGCGAACATTATGCTTTCACGCCGCCAAAATGGATTAAATACCTATGAGCACTGTCACGATCTACCGTCTAAGTGATGTCTAGTTAAGTTGAAGTTTAGTATAGTTTAGAGTATAATAGTTTAGTATAAAGTACAATTGTTTAATATATAGTGTAATTGTTTAGTATAAAGTATAAGTACTCGTTATAAAGTATTAATGTTATGTATAAAATGTAATAATCAACTATAAAATATTATTTTTAAGTTTAAAATGCAATCCTCTTGCGTAAAGTATCGTTATTGAGTTTAAAGTGTAATAATTATTTATAAAATATAATTTTCTGTATAAAGTATAAAGTAGTATTTTATGTATAAAGTGCTTTGGTTTAGCTATAAAATATAATTTTAAAGTTTCAATATAATTTTAAAAGTGAAAGTTTTAGTATAAAATACAAATTTTAACTATAATGTATCATTTTATATTAAGTAAAAAGTGTATATTTATATATAAAGTAATGTGGAAGAATAAAGTATAATTTTTAAGTTTAATGCGTAATTTTTAAGGGTAAAGTGCAATTGCTAAGTATATTTGTTTAGTATAAAGCATATTTGTTTAGTGTAAAATAAATTTCTTCAGTATCAATTTTATGTATGATATCTAAGTATAAAATGTAATTATTTAATATAAAGTATAATTTTCAGTATAAGATATGTTTAAATATAAAGTGAAACTTTTAAGTATAAAGTATAATTTGTAAGTATAATGTATAATGTTCGAGTATATATAATCCAATCTTACTGGTACTTTCAAATATTGCAAACGAAATAAACTTTTATTAATTATGTGCAGATTTAAATAGTAAAAGAGGCTACTGAATTTCTTATCCACAGTTACCGTAATGTTGAATCAGTATTCATCTCGTTTCTAAAGCTGTATTTACCAAACAATAACAACCAAACATCTTTCCGAACCATTGAGACTAATTAAAAGTTTACTTGCTCATGATGTCACACAAATTTTTGCATGCTTAGGTGAAAATAAGTTGGATTGTGATATTAACTGTCATTAAAAGTCTTCTTCCTCACATTAAGTTAATATACAATTCAGGGACATTTAATGAATTAAATCGCACCCTTTTATGGTTGATAGTATAAAGCAAAAACTCCTACCAATTTTCAGTTATTTTTCTATATAAACATATTGATATTTTTGGCGACAAATTGGTCAGAAAATTTCAACCGAGTATCCAAGTACTAATTTTATATCTTTATTTCTTGCTAATATGCAAATTTCTTTTATAACTGGATTACAAGATTATCAGTCCACTCATCCAGTCGAATTTGAAAGCCTTTTTAGATGATTTTGAAGTAATCTGAATAATCATATCGAGACCTTTAAACTGATATATGACACACGTGAGTAGCATTACTTGATGAAGGACAATGATTTTAAAATTGACTTCCAGTGTTAATTTTCAGTATTTCCGGTAGTAATTTTTGGTTGAAATTTGGTATGGGAACTCGTCTTGGCAAGACCTTTCATTTGGTATATAGTATACGCTGTAGAATTTGTAGTTTTTTCTTTGAATTTTGAGAACAAACGAACAGAGCCCTTGTATACGCTTCTCATTACATTATCGTGCTGTAGAAGTTAAAAACACTGACCAGGATTTCAACTCGAGACTAAAGCTTTGAAATTCAGAATAATTATAATATTTTGTGGTAGATAGTTTTATGCAATACAATTTGAAAAGAAATGTTATCGGAAGACCTTGAGTGACATCGATACAGCAAATGTGGATTTAATCATTTATTTTTTTATTAAAAATCATTATAATGTGGAAATACTATATTTGTATAGATTGTGTAAATATGCCACGATTCCAATCATTATGACATTTGGAAAGTTGGTAAAACAGAGTTCAGGGATATGATACCCCAGACAAATTGTGTTTAAATATTACGTGTACATCTGTTTGTACAAGAAAGACGTTTTAATTAGTTTTATAATGCATCTCTAACTTAAACTCGTTCTGAACAAAATATGTAATATTTTGCCATTTTTTACTCATTTTGAAATAGTTTTCAGTTTAGTGATTAAATTGTGTATTTTAGATTAAATTGCAAATTATATAAACCTCTTTCAACCATTTTCCTTCTTTTAACCATTTTAAACCTCTTTTGTGATGCGAAGGTTTCAAATATCGTCAGTGGAAGAAATATAACCCACTTACTGAAAAGTCACTAAATGAATCTGGAACACGTTTGACCTACTTTTATGTCTAGAAAATACAAAAAATCATACAAAATAGTATTTCAAAGAAATATTCCAAATTTCATCGCTTAGATTGCTTTAAATAGAAAGGCCTGATTTTGAATGTAAAAAATAAAGAAACTTAATTTTTTCAAATAATTAATATCTTTACTTTTCTGTGTTGTTCAATTGACATCCAACCTATATTTTTTAGAAAAAATTTACAACTGACAAATTAAGTTTACCTATCCCCAGAAGATCCCAATAGCCAATCATGCAAATGTGGTGAGGTTGTGGCATCTCTCGGATAACTTGAGCTTTAATCGTAGATTGTTAATTGAATTTACACAACTGGTAGCATCTGAGAATTCGCTTTATTTTGTAGTCTAGTGAAGAATGGAGAATAGCTTACCATATGTGGGGGGATGCAAGTTATGAGCCAAAAATTTATAACTCAGTTTTACCAAAATTTACTCTTTTAAAATATAATGGGCCATATGCGTTTTTCTATTTTGAAAGATATGTTGATTATATGTCGTGAGTCATATTAGACCTCATGCTCATAAATTGAATTCGTACAAAAACTCCAATAAAAGACATTCAAATCAATATTTCACATTCAAAAGTTGTAAAACGAATGCCATAAATCTAACAATTTGAAATTTTTTTAATTTTTTATGGTATGAAGAATAATGTGGGGGGGGGGGGGATATGTTTTTAAAAAAGAGATAAGCCACATTGCTCGGAATTTTCAGTATAAGCTTAAAACAGTTTAAATGAATTATTTGAACATGTTCGGTTATTTTTTTGTTTTATATAATATCCTGTTTATGTCCAGTTTCCCTTTGTCCTATATGTAAGCAACTTAATATGAAACAATGCTTTACTAGTTTGTGTGTTTAAAGTGTTTTACACTTTTAAACGAGGAATGTGTGGAATTGAATTTATTTGACACTCGCTCATCCGTTTTGACAACTAAGGAAAAGAAACAATTTGAATTTGACCGAAGACGCAATAAAACTGAAATTAAATCATTTGGGTTGATACCTCGAAATGGCTAATTTTAAAATTAATTTAAACTAGCTTGAATTATTCTTACATACTTAGATCTTACGTTTAAAAAAATAATGATTTAATTTTCATTCCATTAACCCACAAATTATCAATTTCAAAGTAGTTGTGCATCAGTAACGGTCCGTGGTCAGAAATGTTAGTGAAGCTGGAACAGTGACTACTCCCCTCACCTCCCCCTCACCTCTCCCTCACATCCCACATTCTCTCATTCATGAATGGAAATTTCATAATCCTAATTACTTAATTTCAAAGCTTCTTTTCAATATTTATAAAGTGATATGAAAAAAAAAAACAAAAAAAAAACAAACTCATTTTAACTTATTTATAACGGGGCTCCATGTTCCAAAATGGTTCAATTAAAAGTTTTAGTTTTAACTTAAGAAGTAATAAGAAAACACATGTATAAACTTGTCACGGAAACTGTTTCCGTTTGGTTGGCCAATCAGTACATCGAATTTGCAAGTATAGCCGAAGTCGCGATATTCACAAGAGCTGCATTTGGAACCGGTGCAGACCTTTTGGAACTTTCACTCTCAAGCTGTACTCGTTCGACCATGGCCAGATTTAGTTGATTTGAGCGATGTTTCCTCCCCTCCCCCCTCAATTGTGCATTATGCAACAGGTTTACTATTTATCGGAGATTTTTTTTAACTTACCGTAGAAATTCCATCTTCATTTGTGATTTTAATCTACATTTAAGAAAATTAGTAAAATAAATAATCAAAGTTGACTAACAATTAGTAAATTTTATTTTTAAACTAATAATTTGGATGCAAACTCGGTTGTACTTGTTGTACCCGCCACTGTTGTGGAGTGATCCTTACGAAATTGTACACTTGCGTCGTTGTTCCATCGCAAAAGTGCTTCCACAGGATCATTACAATATATACATAGAACCGGAGTTATTTTTCTCAAAGATAGGTTCCAACTTAGTAGTATTTTAACAACACTGTTCTGGCGTAAAGAAGAGGAACTACAATATCATTGTTGTTCCTTTCAATAAATCAACATTACCTCACACTTATGATGAATTATATCTCAATTTCACAAAATGTTAAATTAAGATTTATGCCATTGTTCCCCGTATGAGTGATATTTTGATTTTTACATTTATACAGGTGTTTAAAATTGCATATCGTTGCGAAAATCTTAATATATCGTAACTAGGGGTTGGAATTTGAAGTTGCTCGGTTTCCCGTGGCAACCAGATTTTTAAAAGGGCAATATAAACAAAACTTTGAGTAGTAATTTGGACAACCAGAAATTTAATTTCTATTTCCTAAATGTATGTTTTTTGTTTTGATAATTAGGATAAAAGTAATCAACTTGAATTCGCTAAAAAAGTCAATGGAGATCCACAACCTGAAACTTCATTTGCTCTTCTTACCATTGACTGTGCAAGTAAATATTACAATTACTTTATGACGTTTATGAAGTCATTCTAGCAACAGTAAAAGGAATTTTTATTTTTCATATTCAAAAAATGTTTAAGGGCAACAAAGTTTTCTTAAGGACAACCAAGATCACTTCAGTGATTTTTCTTAGGGCAAACATAAAAAAATAACAAGATTCGACCCCTGATCGTAACACAGAAAAAACAACTGTTTAGAACACTTGAAAAAAAAAAAAACTAAATCGATATTGTCAGGCTGGGATACAAAGAAGAATTTAAATGGTTGTAAATTGCAGTGCTTTTTCTGAGACTTCCGAAATATTTCCAAATAATCAGGCTTATTTGTAAAAAGAAATCACTAATTTTTGGGATTACAAGGTAAAATTACAGCGAGTATGTGTAATGACTGTTAGACCATGAATTTACATTTAAGTATTGTAATTTTTAAGCACTTGTTTAAGGGAGTAGTTGAATATTACTGGTTCTCTATATAAATAATGTTAAAATTGTTTGTTTTTAAGGTGCTTATAAAACAATGCTGTTTAATTTGAACACATATTTCTTTTGCTATGGTTTCTATGAAGTATTTTGAAAATGTTAGTCCATGCATTTACAGTAATTTTTTTTTTATAATTTCTACAAGTACATGTATTTTTTTTTTTCTACCAAAAAACACTAACTCTTTGCAAATCTAATAACCAGATAGTATTAAACATTTTATGCATAAAACAACTGGGAAAAAATAAGATATAAAAAGTATTATCCTAACACTTTTTATATCCTATTTTTTCGCAGTTTTCTATTCATTCCCAAAAGTGTTAGAATTATTCTTTTTATAACCGATTTCTCTCTAGTTGTTTTGTACATAATTCCATAGGTTGAAATGTTTAATACTATCTGTGTGGGATTAATAAATTTGCAAAGTCGTAAGATAAAATGAATTATTAGTTATTAAGAAAATATTCATATATATATATATATATAGAAATAGTTTCTAGAAAACCAAGATTTAGTGAGAAACTTACATATATTTAAAGCACAATAAAAAATAATTTAAAAAAGAAATTAAAATACTTCTAGTATAGCTAGAATGAAAATTTAAACACTCAGAATGCATTAATGTTTATAGTTTTAAAAAAATACAAAAACTGAGAAATCGACTTTTTGATCATTTGTATATCATTTTAAACATGTAAAACATTAAAACACGTTACAATCAAACCCCGTTAAAGCGAAATCGATAGGGCCGCTGAAATTGTTCGTGTTAACCGAATTTCGTTTTAAACAAATACATTAACGTTAAGTTTTAAGAACTGCTTTTATTTCGCTTTAAACGGGATTTCATGTTAAGCGATTTCGCGTTAACGAGGTTTGTCTGTAATATTAAAAAAAAATAATAATAATTTCACTAATGACTAATACAAAGGATACTTTCGATATTTTACGGTGGATAACAAATGATTCATTCCTTACCTGAAATAAATCCAAAAACGCATTTTTACACCGATAACCACTTAAGTAAAAAAGGGTCCTCCTCTGCCTGCTTCCTAGACCCAACTGCAAGTAAAGCAATCTTTGTTCCTTAAAGTTGAGGTGGTGTCTCCTAAAAAAATAACTATATAAACCTCTCCACGCTTGGCTTCAGGCCTTGAAAGATGCACCATAGTTTGAACGCTACGGGTTTTATTAACGCGTACCGAATTCAGGTTTTTACCAGGTATGGTAAAAAAAGAGCCCTCTGTCTGGAAAAGTGGTCCTACAACCACTAACGTCGCGCCTCTTATATATTACTTTGTGTTTCCCCCCTTTGAATTTCTTCATTTTGGAATCTCCATTGTTTAAGTTTTATGGATTAGGTTTTGATTAAGAAAAAAATGGCGCCATTCATATTTTCCTGCGAAATTGCATTTTTTTTTTATATATATAAATGTTTTCTGTTGATGTAATTGATTTCGCTTTAAGATTCGACAGTAGGTGAGACAATGACCGTTACATCACGGCTTCTTCGTTAAAAGAAAAAGAAAAAAAAATTAGATTCTTTTTGGATTTTTAAAAATTTAATTGAACCGTTTCAGGTGAACTATTTCGCATCATATCGAAGAAACAAAGCGTACCTTACGCAACGTCTCATTGTGAAGCTAGAAGTTTCAGCACGTGTTACTGAGGAAATTGATTTTAAGTTCATGAAAGAATCGCTCATCAATTTTCGTTTTGTTCCATTTTTCCCATTAATTTTCTTAAAAAAGAGCTGTTTTCGAATTTCAGCCGTTGTTTTAAATAGACCATTCGGGGTCGTGCATGCGCTGAGATATTATATCCGTATTCATAATCAAATAAAATTAGTTGTATTATAACTTCCAAGAGATCGCCTTCCGTGTTATTGACTCTTTTTGTTAAAAAAAAATAAAAAAATAGTTAATCTATTCGAACTCTCCGAGTTATTATTTATATTCACTCACTATATTACTCTGGACTGGATTGTATAACCCGTATTTTTTTGGAAATACATTGGTGAATATAATTACAAAAATATTTAAGTTACGTAAAACGATGCTTCTTCAATTTTATTTATCGAGGTATCTTCAATTAAAGGGTGTTGAATTGTTTTTAATTTTGAACATCGAATTCAAAAAGTATCTTCAAGGAAATAGGAAGAGTAGTCCAGAAAACGTTCATTATAATCTAAAACTCATTAACTTATATGATTCCATTATTATTAAGTAACCAATACTGACTGAATGATTTAGTGTTGCTCGGACAACTGAAAAGGTAGACTTTTGTTTTGTTGGGACATAATACTTTTTTTAATGTTTGTAAGAATTTAAAAAAAAAAATGGTTAAGGCTTCTTTAGAGTTATTTGAGTAAATATATTTGCACATTACTTCAAAACTTAAAATAATTAACTTCAATAATTATAGAAATGTATAATACAATCACATAAGAGTTTTCATATTTTATCCCTGCTTGTAATAATCTTATTCTCACCCTAATTTTTTGAATAACGTGCATTATGGTGAATTTAATAGTGATTATCCACCTCGATATTTTAAAAGGAATTGTCAGTCTTAATTTTTTTTTACTTCGTGAATATTTGGCTTGCCTCGAATTTTTTTTTTAAATAACTGTAGGTAATTTAGACGTAAATAGCATGGATCATTTGATTTTGTTGCCGAAACATGATTCTTCCAATCATGCAATATGTAATTGGCAATAAAAATACAGAAAATTTTAACACACCTCGGCGATAAGTACTTTCTAAAGTAAATTTCTTGACAGGTTAATAAATACTCTGTTGTATAATCTTATGTTGATATTTTCAAGCATCCTAACCTAGAAGAATTTAGTAATTATTTTTCTTTATTTTAGAAACGTGTTACCTTTTAACGATTACTTGGAATTTGGCCCAAAAGTCTATTTTAAGAAGTAAGTTTCGATCGCAAAGAAGAAAAATATTACTGTTCTAGTTGCATCCAAAGATTTGAAATTGTTCCAGTTACATTCAAAGATTGTATTTTAAATTTATTTTAATTTTTTTAATAGGAATCGTCAACGTGTTCCTTCTCCACAGACTTAATTCTCTATATTTTTGTCCTCAATTTTTGACGAAGTATAGTTGTATAGCATATGAATTTTTACACCAAGTTTAACAACAAAAGTAACAAAACGTCATTAACAGAATTTAAAGGGGAAAAAAATGCTAAATTTTTTTTAAGGTTTTTTTATAAGCTACCTCATAAAAAACTATAATAATAAAAAATATATATATGGTAAAAAACCCTCAGTTATTTTCTCTCCAAATTTTTATAACGTTTACAAGGGAGCTCCGTTCCCTTTTCGCTAACGCTCCCCAACCCCCGGAGAATACTAACACATTCCGTTGGTTTTCTTATTAAAAAAAATTGGAATAATTATTAAAACAAAAAAGATTCTATGTACCCTGCTGGCTTACCCCCATAGCTCACTTTTCTAGCAGATTCTTTCCTTTTCCCATAATAAGAATCCAGTGATAATTTTTACACCATCTGAAAAAGTAGAAATCCCATTTTATGACCATATTTTTCAATGTAAAGAAATATATTTTTCACGTTTATTTCAAGTGCTTTGTTAAATTCTAGGAGGAAAAGGCGAAGCGTTATTGAAATTCGCATTGAAATAACGTTATAACTTTAATATCGTATAAATAAGAAAATTACTAAAATTTTAACATTATGGCTGTTCGATGGTAAATTAGAGGTAAAAAACTATTTATATTAAACATTTCAGAGATACCCGAGTATTCTTTTGGCATTTTAAACGCCTTCAAATTCTTTTTTCTGTAGAAATAGCATTAAGTCCAAGTGGAAAATTCATAATTTTCAACTTAAAAAATTTATTAAAAAAATTAACGAAAGTTTAAAATTCTGTTAGACACTTGTACATCTACAGACTGTTTGCTACTTTAGGTTTAAAATGTCAGACTCGTCCGAACTGCTGTATGTTTGGAGAGTAATTATGATGAACATATAAACAAACAATGCTCCCCATAGGATTTACATTACGACCGAATTTCTAAGCTGATTTAAAAACTAGGGGTGTGGAACATCGCATAACTTTCAATTGCACTATAATACTGATGTGGATTTGTGTTATTTACCGTTTTTGTATTTTCATCATTCATTTAGAAGAAATGGCCAGTTTGGCGATATATTTTGCGATAATCCTTTTATGGGTCTAAAAATAATAATAATTAAAAAAAAAAAAAAAAAAAAAAAATCCGCCAAAATGGTGCCTTTGGTGATATACTGATCTATTATAATTCTTATAGTATCCTTTCTTACAAGTAAAATTGAAGAGAGAAGAAAAAATGACCTTTGATGAGGTATGCTCAAGGAAAGAGGAATCTGTGTTGAAGGCATTCGTTTTTCAACTTTTTACGCACCTTAAGAAGCATTACCGCAGCGATTTTGATCAAGATAGTTCGAGTCATTTTTAGCAATTACTGATAAACATGATTTTTTTCAATGGCAGCTACATTATGTGTATGCGCGATTTTGACGAAAACCTTAATGGTAGGTCCCAAGGCCACCACCAACCCGTACACCAAATTTGAACATCGTAGGTCAATTTGTTCGGAAGTCATGCTGACCACAGATACATAGACATTTTTTCTAGATCACTTTTTTGAAATCGGAATGTTCCAAAATGTAGAGAAATGAAGAAAAAAAAAAAAAAAAAAAATTTAAAATTGACCGATTGCTGTACTTTCATTGCTATACATATAGGTAATTGAAAGTAATAACTAATTAAATTTTTGAAATTCCGCCAAAATCATGCAAAAGTTTAGGGGAAAAACTAAATATGGTTAAAATTTCATAGCTGTATGTGAAAAAACGGAACCGTGACCGGAGATTAGGAATTTGAATCTTTTGTACTTTCAATTGCCCGTATGTTAACATAGGGTTTCGGTGTTTCGATTTTTTGTGTGTGTGTGTGTGTGTGTGTGTGCATTTTTCCATGTTTTGGAACATTCTGACTTCAAAAAAGTGGCGTAGAAAAAATATCTAACTGTGTACATGGTCAGTCCCGAACAAATTAACCCGCGATGTTCAAATTTAATGTGCGAGTTAATAGTGACCATAGGACCTACCATTAAGGTTTTCGTCAAAATTGCGAATGCGCATTGAGTTGAAATCCGGGAAAATCATGAAAAAATCATGTTTTTCAACAATTGCCAAAAAACGACTCTAGCTATTTTGTTTAAAATCTTAGTTAATGCCTTTAAGGTGTTCTAAACTTCCCCACCTCCGAAATTTCTTTCGGAATGCGATAAAAGCATAAAAATTTGTAAAAGGAGTGCCTTTAACACAGAGTTCTCTGCTCTTGAGCATCGCCCATTAAGATTGATTTCCTTCTGTTTCACGTACAAGAAAGGACAATGTAATGCTTATCGAATGACATCACCAAATTCGGCTCGTGTTTTTTTCCCCCTTTTTTTCCCCTTTTTTTTTTGGCCATGTAAAAACTATTGCCAAAAATATCGCCAAACTGGCCATTTTTATTTAAATAAGCGAAAATATGAAAACGGTAGTTAACACTTTATCGAATTTTAATGCAGTGACCAATAGTATAGTATATTGAAAGTTGTGGGATGTTCCGCACCCCTAGTTTTTACTATAGATAAATTCATAACTGTTTTTATACTTGATACTGAATTTTATATGGTATCAAACAATACTTCGTAATCCATTGTGTTAAAAAATGAAACATTATGTATATGGCAGACGGACGATCTTTAAAGAAATGAAAATAAATTTCAAATACCCTTTTTATTTATAATAAAATATTTTATATCGTTATCAATTCTCAGAAGTTTTGGATGCAACTAGATCGATCATGTTTTTATTTTACGATCGAAACTTATTTCTTAAAATAGGCTTTTGGGCCAGATTCCAAGTAATCGTTAAAAGAAAGAACTTTTCTAAAATAAAGAAAAATAATTCTTCTATTCTTCTAGGTTATTTTTATTTATTTTGAGGGGTGCATATTGGCGAAGTATGTTAAAATTTTCTGTAATTTTTAATACCAATTAAATTAGAGAATCTGAGCTAAAGAATCATGTTTCTGTAATTAAATAAAATTATGTATGTTATTTACATCCAAACTATATACACAATATACAAACATTGAACAACGAGAAAATTCAATAAGTAAAGTGAACTAAAAAAAATGTGTACATTTTAGAATTGTTAAATAACTAAACTGTGAATCTTGTAGGTATTTCTTAACTTATTTTAGATACGAATGTGCATTACATTTATAAAACAAAGGCCGCTCCTCTTCTTTGACAGTTCACTCCTAAATTTTTATCTTCATCCGTTTTCGCGTATTATTTAAGATTTTTGACACAGCGGCCTCTAAAAAGGGGGGGAAAAAAAAAAGGAAAAAAAATCTCAAGAATGGGCTGCAGAATTTTTTTTTTTGGTAAACTGACCAATCACAACTCATAAGGGTTTGTAACCAGAAACAAAAAATTCAAAATGTTTCTAAAAGTATGCTTTGACTGGTTAAAATTCCTCATGAGTTGCCAGCGACGTAGCCATGTAAAATTTTCGTTTTCATATAAGTTTTTAGATGCAGTACTTTAAGTAGTAGTTTTCAAAAAAGGGGTATATTATGTTGGTATTTTTTATTATTAAAAAATTCATAAGATATTTTATTTAATACACAAAATGGTTCTTTTTTTCAGGTAGCAGTAAAAAATACTTAGGCTGATAATCTGGTAACCTTGGTTGGAGTAGAGTTAGATTCGATGTCTGTTTGAATGCTATTGTTTGTAAAGATTACGTGCATGATATTTTAAGGATAGTAATTCATAATGTATTGATTTCCAGGATCACGTCACAAAGCTTTCACTAACGGACGGTTTTTAGTTCTTATGTATTTTTAGTAGCAATCTGCTTGCGTAGAAAGATCGGGATTTATCGAGCCTCACCGACCAGACGACTTGATTGCGAAGCAATCTTTCTGGTTTGGAAAGTAATCCCCGGGGGTTGGCTAGCGTTACCGAGCAGGGGGCGGAGCCACCTAGTTTCTTATATATAAATATATACAAGATAGTTACAATTTTGCTTAACCTTAAAAAGTACTTGCAATAAAGAACTAGAAAGGCCATCAGTGGTTACTTTACTGCTCGGTAGGGCAAAGTCACCATGTTTTAAACATAAACATGTCCTCTACATTAACTGCGAATTATTCGCAACTTTTTTATTAATTAATACTTTTTGTTGTATATTATCTCATATATTGTTTCAAAACGGTGGGTTTTTAACCATTTTTCTCCCTTTATACTAAGCAAAAATTGATAAATGATGTATATCATTTTATAGGCTAAGACCTATATTTCTAATGAATAGTTTGTCTACAATTGCACATTGTATTATTTTTGTTAAAAAATCGAAGTTATTTATTTTCAGTTTGGTACTATATGAGAGAAGACTGTATGTAAAGGGCACTATATGTTGGGTATGGTTCCGCTGTCGTAATACAATAAATGCTTTACTCTTTAGTTGTTGATAAATCAAAATTAAACGTTTAAAAAGTTCCATTGGATAATCTGGGATGGATGTACAAAGTTCGATTTAACACTAGACCGATCAGCTACACGAGCAGTGCCTGCCAAGTTCATTCAGACGTTATAAATGTATATTTGATCTAATTATAATAATTATTCTTCCAAATAACTGTGCAACCAACAAATACTGGGTGATTATAATGTAACTATACATTTTTGCATTAATCAAATTAATCAAATTTTAATCAAATTATTAATCAAATTTTATTGCATACATTACAGTATAAATCTACAACATATCATACCAGGGCACATTATATTCAATATGTCAGTATATTTCAATCATTATATTCAGTATATTTCAATATGTCCCCCTTGCACTTCTCGGCATATCACAACATCTGAAAAACATGATGTTGGTATAATTTCCTCAAATGTGTCTGTAACACTGAACAGCTTAAGTAACAGATTACAGCCGCAGTTGAAAAAATTGTGCAGCTATGTTGCACCATGCTTTCCAGGGCATGGTGGAATGCTGGGTGATATGCCGAGATGTGCTAGGGGAACACGGTGGTCCATAAGGATTTCGCTGTTTAATTTTTTCGGAATCAGATGTCAAGACGAATATTTTGATAAGTTAGAAAAAGGGGGAGGGACTTGATAAACATCATATTGGCTTGGTTAATGCTCCCCCTTAGGCAGGATATCAAAATACTCATTTTGGTAGCCTCTGTCCGAATCTGTACATATTGGACACTGCGTACCGTTATGGAATGTTTCATTTCAATTTGAAATTAATTTTGTCTCTCTTTCAATATGTATTTTTTTAAATGTGCAATTCAGCTTATGCCTATGATAACGGCGGCTTCTTAGCATATTAAGTAGATCATCTAGATATGTGCACTCGCAGATTCGAAGTGGGACCATGGAGGAGACCTGTTATTGATAGTTACTTCTAGTAAAATACTGATGGTTACTTTTAGTAAAATACTGATGGTTACTTCTAGTATAAATAACAGTGATTATTTCTACTACAAATAACGATGGTTATTTCTAGTACAAATAACGATGGTTACTTTTAGTATAAATAATGATTTAATATATTTGATGGTTACTTCTATTATGAAAAAGGATTCTAAAATATATATTGATGGTCACGTCTAGTATAAATAATGATTCTAATATATATATTAATGGTTACGTCTATTATAAATAACGATGGTTATTTCAAGTTCAAATAACGATGGCTACCTCTAATATAAGTACTGTGAAATACAACCCCTTTCTGAACTAACCTGTTTCAGGTGGCAAATTTAAAAAAAAAATTTCCCTGGTTGAATTTAATTTATTTTTAATCCCTTACCCCGTTGAGCCTTTTCCTGACCTTTGTTGTTTTGGCTACTTGACGACATGGGTGAGCGATTGTGGCTGAATGGAATCTCACTTTGAATTTAGAAAAAAACCCTCGAATTTATCCAGACTTCACGTGATGCTTGAGAAAAGAAAAACCCGAAAAGTGTTTAATGAACCGAACAGGAAGAAGACCGATCTTTCTTATGAAAGGGACGGAAAATCATATTTGAAGGTATCGGTTGGTTGGTTGTATTCAGATTATATGGCACCGTCAGCAACACGAGGACTATAATGCGCCATTTTACAAACCAACATACATTTACAAACACCCATGCCTAACACGGGACTCGAACCCGCAACCTCGCGGTCTAGAAGCTAGCACGCTAACCACTATACCGTTTGGTCGGCTTTGAAGGTATCGGAAAAATGCAGAACTAATTTTTCGACCTTATTTTTCGCATTAGAAAAAGTACTGGTGCGATAATAAGGTGTGAATTTGAATAATCTTCTGGGGATGTCAGAATTTCTTCTTTGAAGTTCCCTCTTAACCCTACTTTTGCGTGATTAAAATTTAGATATGAAAGGTAGTTTAATTTAATGGTGATATATTAAAAGAAGGTAAACTATGAGTTCAAAATGTGTCCCTTTCCCCGTTTTTCCAGGATCTCCTGAGACAATAAATCCCAATCGTATATTGCCGACCAAACGGTATAGTGGTTAGCGTGCTAGCTTCTAGACCGCTAGGTTGCGGGTTCGAGTCCAGTGTTAGGCATGGGTGTTTGTAAATGTATGTTGGCTTGTCTAATGACGAATGTTTCGGCGCATTATAGCCCTCGTGTTGCTGACGACGCCAGATAATCTGAAAACAACCAACCAACCCAATCGTATAGTCGAATGGGACTATTTGTACTGAGGAGTAGGTGGGAGTGTTTATACTTGAGTGTCTTAAAATATTAGGAAGAGAAATGTACAGACTTTTTAATAATAAGTTAATAATTTATTTAAATTAAAAAAATTTTTAAATTTAACTAAGCGAATAAAAATTTAGGTTGAACAGAAAAGGCGACTCGTCGCTTTTGTAAAGGAAAGCTCATCACAGCTCCCAGCGCTGGCTGTGGCTGATGGAAATTTGAGAGTTCTTGTCTTTGCAAACTGCTTATATGCTTCCTAATATTTGCATATCCCGTACTTGTAACATCGTTAAAAAAGGTACTTCTAAAGTTTTCCTAGAAGGTTGGTTGCTTTCAGGTTATCTGGCGCCGTCAACAACACGAGGGCTATAATGCCCCGAAACATTCATCATTTGACAAGCCAACATACATCCCGAAAAGTGTTTAATGAACCGAACAGGAAGAAGACCGATCTTTCTTATGAAAGGGACGGAAAATCATATTTGAAGGTATCGGTTGGTTGTATTCAGATTATCTGGCGCCGTCAGCAACACGAGGGCTATAATGCGCCGAAACATTTCGTCATTTAACAAACCAACATACATTTACAAACATCCATGCCAACGCGGGACTTTGAAGGTATCGGAAAACAAACATTCATGCCTTACATGGGACTCGAACCAGCAACGCCGACCAAGTGGTATAGTGCTTAGCGTGCTAGCTTCTAGACCGTGAGGTTGCGGGTTCGAGTCCGGTGTTAGGCATGGGTGTTTGTAAATGTATGTTGGCTTGTCTAATGACGAATGTTTCGGTGCATTATAGCCCTCGTGTTGCTGACGGCACCAGATAATCTGAAAACAACCAACCAACGAACCCGCAACCTCGCGGTTTAGAAGCTAGTGTGCTAACCACTATACCGTTTGGTCGGCTTTCCTAGAAGGAAAAAAAATCAACAGCCACAAAGTCCTCTCGGCAAGCAAAACAGAATTCTAACAGTACAGTTGTTGGTTGCTTTTTTCAGATTATCTGGCGCCGTCAGCAACACGAGGGATATAATGCATCGAAACATTCGTCATTTGGCAAGCCAACGTACAATTACAAACACCCATGCCTTACACGGGATTCGAACCCTCAACCTCGCGGTCTAGAAGCTAGTACCTAACCACTATACCGTTTGGTCTGCATCATACAGTTATTGAAGAGGCAACTCTACAATACCAATTATTTAGTATACTTATAATAAGTATATATTTTTGGCGTAATTTGATCACTGATCAGATTTATTGTCCAAGGGTTAAGGGGTTTAGTTTGTAGGCTCAACGACCTATTTTTGTGTTCAATAACGTCTAATCAGACCGAGACCTACAGCTTAAAGTGGATTTCGAACTCCAACAAATATCCATGCCTAACCCCAGTATTCGAACCTGGCACCTTTGGCATATAAAGTCAGAGCGGTAACCACACAGCAGTCAGGTATGCTCAATGGTTAAGTACTATCGGGATAGTATATCGCTTAAAAACTGGAATGTATTTTCCGATTCGGGGTCTAAAGGGTGTGTAAGACAGTTTTACGTTGTTAATTTCTCTAACAATTAAATATAATAAGCAGGTTTGTTATTGTTGCTGAAAATAAAGTATTGCCTCTTCTCGTCAGAAAAACATAAACTGATATTGAAACTGTATTAAATTGAATTCGTTTTTATAGTGAAGATTAAAAGATAAATTCACACAAATAAAAGTGACTCTTAATATTGTGTAATCGAAAATTGTGAGATGCTCCCCTCAATTTTGAAAATGGACTTTCTTAAATTACCGTTTCTTATAGTGAAGATTTTCTGAAGCACAATCTACACCAGGGATATACATCGATAGAGTTTTGAGTAAAGCGAGGTACACCTTCCGGGAGGGCTTTCAAGGTGAAAACATCCCGCATTTGGGTCTGAAATGGAAATAGGCGAAATCCCTTAAAATCCTACAGATTTTAAAAATAGAAACTGCAGATCACAAGATCTCTTGCATGCCAGGCCAGTATTCTGCCACCCGGCCGTGAGTAGATCATAAATTGGATCAGAAGTTCTGACTGGGATTTCAATTTTGATCAGAGACTTCTGTCATTGTAATTCTATGGGGAAGGAATCGTTGCCAAATCGAGTTACGTGGTTAGAAATTTTATGCAAAATTTCTTTTCAGACAATGATATTTACCAGACGCTATTTCTCAGTTATGGCCAGCTTTTTCAGGTTTGCTCTTATTAACAATGCCCTTCACAGAAAAAGTTATAATAATTTACAAAAAATTATAATATTAAATCCCCATCAATACAAGATTTAAAAAAAAAATTTAAAAAAATCCGAAACTTTTTTTGGAAGTTTACTTGTTGAACTACAGATTTAGTGTTTGTAGAAACATTCATTTAGTCGATTGGGCTTCCTTAAAACGTTCTGCATAAACCATTACTTCAGGATCTGCCTAAGGGCAAAATACTGTGTGTGCAACAATGAGTTTTGACGCCCCTGACAATGAAAATGGGTACACAAAATCCTCCAAAAATAGCATGAGCACTCTATAAGTGAAATTTGCTGCAACTTAATGCCTAAAGTTGGCATTTTAAAGTGATTAAAAATCAAAAACTAAGACTACTATTAGTAATAAATAGTAAATATTAAAGTAAAGTATTTAGTACCTTTTCATAATTTTTATTTTTTTAAATGACTTCTTTCCATACAAATTCTCTTAAACTGAGTTTTTAAACTTCAATAGGCTTGCTGTATACTGTTCTGGTGTAAAGGGCAAACTCCTAAATTCTTTTACTCAGTTTATAGATTTGTCAGGTAGAAAATAACAGGCTCATTTTTTAATTACAACAAAAGTTTTATTTGATTTGATATTCATGAAAAAATATTAACCCTTTGCACTCCAGGCCTTTTTCGCGCGGAGGGACCAGCAACTCGAGACGTTTCCCGCCATTTTTGGTTGGTTCGCGGTTACAGGTCCGCTTCAAAAAAGCTAAACACAGTCATTGGCCTCGAATTAATTGGCAAACATCGAATTTCCGTATCAAACCTAGTGGTCCTCTCGAGTTGCGGCATCAAATCATGTGGTGAGTGAGAGTCACCTCTGGAGTGTAAAGGGTTAATCTAGAATTTTTTTTACAGACAATTGATTAATCGTTTCCGTTATGAAAAAGAGCCTTATGATCCTTTTACTGGATAGTGCAATCCAAGCTGTCACTTTTGAAGAATGCAATGGTTTTGCAAGACACACAGACGGCTTTTCAGTACTCCATATTCACTAGTTTTGTTTATTGGCGCATCCTTCTAAATGAAAATGCATCTCATCGATGAACCATATGCAGCCGTCATCAAATTTCCTCCCACCAATCAATTTTGCGAACCGGTGTATTTAAAATTCCATACCTGTCTATCGAACTTAGCACTTGTTTCTTCTTTCTGTCTCTCACTGTTTAGCGGTTATGTGGTTTCAAAGTTAGGGTTGATTGATTGGTTTGTAAGCTCAACGACTTATATTTATGCACAATGACTGCTAATCAGGCCGAGACGTAGAGCTTAAGATGGATTCCGAACCACATTGGAACATCCATGTCTAACCCAGGATTCGAATCTTGCACCTTTGGCATGCCAGGCCAGAGTGCTAACCATACAGATATTAAGTGGGCATTTCAAAGTTAGGAAGTATTTTTTGAAAGAACCCGTGGTTCGAAATGAAAAATATAATTCATCCAACCAACCTTCTTTTCCTATCATTCGAGTATCCCAAACGATCTCAAAAGAGATGATAGATAGAGATACGCAAGATCATCCGAAGATCTCTATTTAAAACCCTCCCCATCTCTTTCATTCCCTCAAACGGAAGTGACGTCATGAGGCTAGTGACCTCCTTCTTCGCGCGGGCGGACATCGTCCGAACAGAAGGTCCGGCAGCCGAAAAACGAGTCTGGAATTGGGACACTTTCAGAACGGCCTTCTTCTTTAGTATTAGTAGAATGGAGGTGGCAGCAGTAGACTAACGAAAGATACGTAAAGGAGGAGGGGTTTTTATTTGGGGGGGGGGGGGGAGACGTGTGTTTCTTTTCCCGGTCCGATTCTGTGAAGGACGTGAAAACGACTGGTCACGGTCGGTCGTTGGGTTCTTGTTGATTGACTGGAGGGATGGAGATTGTGTATCTGTTGCAGAAGATGTCTAGTCACCTCACGAACTGCCAGACTCATGTCGCCCGAAAATTACACAATAAGAGTTACCAGTTATAATCATATCTAATAATTATCACAATAATTATTAACTAAATTTAAGTTTTAGTATCAGCCGGAATGAACCTTATTCGAGACGAAAATACTGATAATTATTGGGTCCGTCCAGTTGCGGCGTTTAGGAGACTCATAGTTCCAAAGGTGAGGAGGAGGGTTGATATCAACAGTTTACAATATCGCCAAAAAAATACCAAAAGTGCAAAGATTGAAAGGCAGGTTGTCTTCCTAATCTCCAGAAGTGGCTTTAGCCAATGAGGAACTTTCACGTTTTTTGGTTTTATTTTTAAATAAAAGTAGAGAAAAAATCATGAAAAACAATACCATTCTTTTAAAAATTTGAGCTCGGATAGATAGTTAAAAAAAAATATTTAGTTTTTTAGTTTGCGATTTGGCAGGAAAAAGCTACTTTGGCATGTGACGTCAACGCGCAAATGAGGAACCAGTCTGAAACCTGTTTTAGACCAGGTTTCTCCTCGAATTTTCGACGGAATCTATGCGTAAAAACGTCACGGTTTGTTTTGCGTTTTTGGTCACGTTGCTTTTGCTTTGATTTCAAACTCAATTTTTGATTAATTGAAAGCATAAAGATAAAAAATAATTGCACTGCTCAAATATATTCGTTGGATAACACCAAAAAATATTCATTTTCCTCACTTGTGCAAGTTCCTCATTCGACTCGGTAAATTCGTGAAATGGTAAAACAGAATTTGAAGTTTTGACATATAACCCAGGTTCGCGCCTTGCCACTTGGCACCCCTAAGAGAAAGTAAATGTGCTACCTCTTAAAAATTTGAATATGTGTCATATTACGCTTTTGATATGAACAAATGTTCATCGTGTGTTTACCAACCTCGATGAACATCTACTTTTGATACAATGACTTCTATACATGCTTCCCTTGCTGTATATCCAGTTGAAATTTGCGTGTAAACTTTGGTACTATTTATAGGTATCTTTTGAGCTTGATGTATGTTATTTTGAGCATTATAAGTGAGGATACACATCTATTAGCATAGGCGAGATTTAATATTCAAAATTTCATCAATTCAATAATATTTAGTGAAAAAAAAATCGTCAGGTATCGCGATTATCTAACCCGATATTTGAATTTTCTGTTAATGTACGTCATTCCAATGCTGTTGAAAGAAAGCACGCTTTTGGTCAAATATTATGCATAAGCGGTCGCTTTTGCCCACTGCCTGAAGTTTTGGTACGGTACTGCCAAAGAATCGAGGTTGATCCTGTCTGCTTATAAATGCCAAAGAGTAACCCAGAGATTGACAAACGTATATTAAACGTGATCGCTGACAAAAAAAATTATCCATCCTTTGCTTATTTAAAAGAAGAAGAAATTTTAAATTTTTTTTTTTTTTTTAAATCTAATTTAAATACAAGCTTTCACGTTAAAAATCATCGGGAAAGAGTTACCGTCCGTCTGTAATTTATAGAGATTTTATATTTTTCTGTCACTAATTACCGCTCTCAAATTCCTACAGAAAAATGATTATCAGTTCTCGTTACATTGGATATTCATTGCAAAAGGATTACAGAAAATATACACCGCAACAATATCCGGTTTATGGAGAGTTTTCCGCAATTCAGGTGATTGCCATGTTGGTATGGCTTCCGTGTTGTCATATGAGTAGAACTATCCTGTGTTTTAGTCCTAAAGTTTTCTTTAACAGCATTTGTAGACTTAGAAGTGTATCTGTTAGGTACTATCTAGTTTATGAGGTATACACGACTGGATATCCAGGCATCAACCATCAGTGTGGGAACATTAATTTTAGGTCTACATCAAAAGTTAATGCAGGTAATGGTTGTTTTAATACTTAAACCACCATGTTATCAGGAAGTCCGGCTATCTAATAAAAACTTTAATTTACTTCACATATAAGTTTTTCCAGAGAATAAAATTTGAAAAATTAAGGAACTGGATGGAGAATTTAAGTTAAGTTTAGCAATCAGCCAGTCTATTAATACCCTAAAACAGAATTTGATCGAATTTCCGAAGCTTTGCATGGGACAACGTTTTAAGCGTTTATTTACTACTAATCTATTCAGAGTATGCGATCCTGCAAGAAAAACACTCAAGCGCAGGTACGAAACATGCCGCATGTGAACTCTCGCAATTGTGACTGAACAGTAGTAATAGACAGTACTATTATGGTACCAGTACCCTCTCGCCGTGATAAGACAATAGACAAGACGAGCCTCTGCGAGTGGGAGAGTGTACCCTGACTCAGGGAGAAAGAAGCCGTATGCACCAAGTATACACTCTTCCACTTGGAGAGTCTTGTCTTGTCTCGGCAAGAGTGTACTGGTACCCAGGGCCTGATCATCGCCTAGGCCTACAAGGCCCGGGACTTGGGCCCTTGACTTTAGGGGGCCCCGAAATTGGTTGTAAACCACTTTTGTTTCACAAAAGCTGTGTGAATATCTTTTATAACCTGAATAAAATAATTTTTACATAAAAATCATTTCGTATTGATCTTGAACCGTCTTTAGTATCCCAGAGTGTATTTATTCAAATAAACCGTTTAAATGCGTGAAACACAAGCTTTTTTGAAAAATAGAGGGAAAAAAAAATTGAAAGGAAGTCTTGACGATTTATAGTGAGATTAGCAAATGTCGACTCTGAAGTTGTGAATAATGCTGCAGATATTGTCGTCACGGATATACACATTGTTATAGTGAAATGCAATGTTATATATAACAAAGTTTTTCCTTTTTTGATTTATAAATTTTATTGTTTGAAATTTGTTTCTTTGTAATAAAAAAACAACTTTAAAAAAAAAAAAAAAAATTAATTTATCAACTTTTTCTATATTTCATGCTAATTAATTTGACTTTGCGTCTAGTCTATTTCCAATAAATCACCCGTTTGAAAAACGTTCCCCGAATGTTTCCGGACCTTGGGCCCCAACTTGTCGTGATCGGGCACTGCTGGTACCATTACAGAGATATACTTTACAGAGGTGTAATTTTTACAGAGATGTCCATTAGAGAGATGCAACTATTACGGAGATGTCCATTAAAAAGATGTAACTATTACAGAAGTGTCCTTTTATGAAGTCTCGACTGTCAAGTTTTGACACGTTCTTTTCATCAGAAATAAAGAAAATTACGACAAAAAACAATGTAAAAATCAAATCATGGTTACTTGAAATTTATCTGTATAATACGGATATATCGGTATATTACGGAACAAGTTTTTCAAATTTTGATTTCCTTACTCGATTTCTTAGCAATCGCTTAAAATATATTTAAAAAAATTTAAAAGAAGGACATTTCGGTATTTATCTCATGGTTATCAAATTACTGCTGACCTTTCTAATCTAAGACACTTTTAGAATAGATATTTCAAGCATTTTAAAATTTCGTATTTAGTTCAATATCAATTGGAAATAAAGCAAGTATCTGGCTGAAGTAACGGTTATTTAACCGGACATTCCCAGAAAACTGGATAGAAAGGGTTACAATGCAAATTACAAGCCAAGGGTTCCACAACTCGCCATACCTAGAAAACTTGACAAAACTTCACGTTGAGTCTAAACAACAGGTGGTCCAGTTGAAATCCGCAGCAAACAGTTCACTCCATCATAGACTAAGAGGCGACAACAAGTTTAAGAACACCATCGAACGTCAGTTTGAATTTTTTATAGAATGTGAGGATATATTAGAACTTTATGAACTTACTAGTCTGCCGCAGAAAAAATGGTCGAAACTAGAAAAATTTACTTTGACCAATTGCCAGTATATCATAACTTGCTAAATTATGAGCATTCTTTTTAATTTGGCAACTCACGGCTCTTTAATTTTCAATGAGAAAGAGTGAAAACGATTTCATCTCGCTGGCAAAATTTAGTCTCATCTTTCAAAAGCGAGCCAAGTTGGCGATAAATATTATGTAACTGATTACGTGATATTTATCGCCAACATGACTCGTTTTTAAAAGATGCAAAAATTTTGATGAATCGCGATAAAATCGTCTGCACTTATCCTCATTGAAAATTAAAAAGTGGTTAGTTATAAACTGAGAGGCGATTGCCTCATTGAACAACATTCTGATTTTTAATTTTTTTTTAAAATGAAAATTAGAAAAATGTTATTTGATCATGAATCCACTGGTCTGCTGGAAAAATACGGCCGAAACTAAAGGTATACATATACAATTGAGATGATTTTCTTTAATTTTTAGGTTATAATTTCAAACTTTTTGGCAGTATATCAGAATTAAAAATGATGCATTTTTACATAAAAACTTTTTTTCCCCGTCAATTTTTTAATCAGCTAATTGCAATTAAAGTGACTAATTAGGTAATTATTAGAACATACATAAATAAACTTGTAATTAACTTAAAGGTATTATTTTTATTGCAAATAAGAGATATTATATTGACGCATGTTCCTATGGAGAATTTTTATTTTGGCTACAATATTTATTTAATTATAATTTTTTTAATAAAAAGTTTAAAAAAAATCATAATTTTTGACAAAAAATTAAGATTGAAATGTGCATACAAAATATGTTTATAACAATATAAATTAGATTCTCCATAGAAAACACATTCACAACTATTGCCTACAAAACAAAATTAGAATTTTGTAAATTGGACCATTTATTATGAAGTTATGACCGTTTGCGTAAAGTCATATAACACCAAAATGTCATTCTTCAGAAAACGCGTTGAAAGTTTACTACACCAACGAACGTGATACAAAACAGGTTCACAAAACCTACTGTAATTTGAAAAGTAATTTGAGTATCAGAAAGGAAATGGTATCATTTTAATAGTAATGAATTCGGGAATATTTAAAGAAAAAAAAAGAAAGAAAGGCCGATTTGAGTCAAATTTCGCGATTCCTAATGTATATGTATACTTAAAAAATTTACTTTGAATGAGTTGAATTAAATTTGACAGCTAAATATGTCATAACTTGCCAGATAAAAAAGGAAAGCCTTTTTTAGTCTGGTAACACACCACTATTTAATTTTTAATTATGACGGTTACAGACGATTTGTCTTTTCTGACTCCAAGATCTTTCATCTGCAAGTTGGCAATAAATATTACGTCAACAGGAATGTAATATTTATCGCCAACATGGCACACTTTTAAAAGATGAAAGTATTTTTTGCCAGAGAATAAATATCGATTGTACTCTTCCTCATTGAAAATTAAAGAGCAGTGGGTTACCACACAAAAAAGAATGCTCATTATTTGGCGAGTTATGATATATTGGCAATCGGATTTAGATCAACTCAATCAAATTCAATTTTTGTAGTTTCGTCCATTTTTGCCTAGCCAGACCAGTACATTTATAATATACTAACATTTCTCCCCATTCTATAAAAAATTCAGAATAAAGTTTGATGGGGTGTTTAAACTTGCAGTCGTCTTTCGGTCTATCACCAAAGCGCAAGTTTGGCAGGAGTTTAAAATGATCGATTACGCAAACTCATGTATCACAATTGTGGTTATAATCTCCAAATTCGCGCCTCCCAAACGGAATAAGCAGTTTTAGTAATTTAGTTTGGCGCTCTGTCATTAATACTCAGTGGGAAAGGGTTACAGATTTCCTTAGATTATGACACATTTGATATGTATCTTAAATCCTTCCAGGGGGGCAGCCAGGATTTTTCCAGGGGGATATGCGCACCCAATATTTAGAAATCATTTGTAATAAAGATATATAAAATAATCATTAATGATAATGCTCTTAAATAAATAAATAAATAAATGAATGGATGAATAAATAAATAAATAAATAAATAAATAAATAAATAAATAAATAAATAAATAAATAAATAAATAAATAAATAAATAAATAAATAAATAAATAAATAAATAAATAAATAAATAAATAAATAAATGAATGAATGAATGAATGAATGAATGAATGAATGAATGAATGAATGAATGAATGAATGAATGAATAAATAAATAAATAAATAAATAAATAAATAAATAAATAAATAAATAAATAAATAAATAAATAAATAAATAAATAAATAAATAAATAAATAAATAAATAAATAAATAAATAAATAAATAAATAAATAAATAAATGAATGAATGAATGAATGAATGAATATAAGGCGCTATTGATCGACGTATAATTTCTTAGTAGAAAAAAAAATCTAAAAATCTAAATGTTATTAACTTTTACACACAACAATTGCAGAAAGTTTAGTTAAGCACATATTTTGCCTCATAATTTTTATTGCAAAACCTAGCTTTCGAGGTTTTTTGAAAAGTTAATTAAGGATTTCTTCTTTGAAAATTGACATTACTTTCGATATGGATGGACATGAAAGGCAAACCATTTAAGCAATTTTGGAAAGTAGTACTTACAAATAATATTTAAATAATGATGACCAAAAACTTATCGGTGATGCATATTTGAAATGGATCATTTTTATGAAGGATTTAAGTAACTCGGTGTCGTATTCTTTCTAAAATAAAACAAATGTTTTTATAACAAATGCAATAATACAATATAATTTTTTATTTTTATTTTGCTACAGTTTTTTTCTGAGGTAAAACTTTTACTTTACTTGCAACAAAACATCCCTGATCTCTTAAATTTTTTTTTTTTTGGGTGATGGGGGGGGGGGGGGGTTATCCCCTCCGGCATATATTTTCGGGAAGAGGCCATTAATGCATTACTTCCACCCCCTCCCCTTTTTCTAAGGCTACGTGGGTGCGATATATCCCCTCCCCCACCCTCTCCCAATCACAAGCGCGTATTTAGTTTTCTTCATCAGACATAGCGAAAAGCAGTTGTTTGTGATGTCGCTATGCATGAGGTCCATCCCGAAGTCCATTAATAATATATGCTAATTATTAATTAAAAAATATATATTAATGAAATCAAAAGCCAAATTGAGCCTTATCAATTGTAATTTATGCTGTAGTTGGAGCTCAAATAAATCCAAACTTGCTATATGGCAAATTTTTTACCATATCTACCAACTTGTTTACTCTCTCTACTTCAGTGGCAACCCGTGGTCGAAAATGTTAGCGCAGCCGGAAACATGCGACTCCCCCCCCCCTCTCCCCTTCCCAACCACACACACACTTTCCACAATCATGAACAATCACACTTGAACTTTTTTTAAAAAAATTTATCATTTTAAAAATCGGATTTTTTTTGGTACTTATAAGTACATATTTAGTATCGATGTTTAAGTGAAAAAATTTCAGTTTTATTCAAAAATTAATTAACTAATTAACTCGTTATAATTAGTATTTATTTGTGAACAGTGATTACTCAAGTTTTATGGGGCCAAGAAAAGAAATTATAGTTGGAAATCGTTCGTAATATCATTCTTAATGTTATGAACCTCCATCTAGTTTCTAGAAGATATCGTTCTTTTAATAGAATTTTTTTTTAGCATTGAAAGTAGAAAAAATCGTAATTTTTCTAAAAACTTTTGCATTTAAAAATCTAGAAAAATACATTTTCTTTTCCAATTAATTTGACTGAGGTTTAAAACATCTAATAGTTAATGAAGATTTGAATCCTCAAATCATTTTTCAAAAAGATTAAATCAAACTTCAGGTTATCACTGTTTAAATGAAGTTTCACGTACCAAAAACACGATTTTTTAGATAATGAGTTTAAAATATTCAAATTTATTTTCAGAACAAAATAGTACTTCAAACTAATAAAATAACTCTCTAGCCTTCAGATGATACCATTATCTTGGAAAAATTCCATCTAGAGATTATTTTAAAGCAGAAATTTTCAAGGATAGCCGAAGTCGGAAAATCGCTTATCTGGTTGCCTCACTATACATTACGTGGAGGGAAGGCTCGATTGGATTCCATTCGTTACTAGGGCAACGCATGGCAACGTCGCAGACGAAACGTGTTTCAGGAACACATGGCTGCCGTTCGGAGGAAGATCACATTGATTGGAAACTTCTTTTTCCCCCTCATGAATTGAGTATTGAGGCAAGAAGTTTGCTGTTTATCGGATTTTTCTTATACTTACCGTAGAAATTGTATCTTTATTTTAAAAAATAGTAAAATATATAATTTTAGTTTTGAACTAATAAGTTTAGATGCAGTCAGGCTGTATTGGCTGTAGTGCACGAGCCGCCACAGCTTTGCTTGGCCTGTGACTCCTAGAACCGTTTTGGTGGGTGAAAAAATCCATCGTCATTTTGCCCTTATGATAATTAACTTTTACTAATCCATGTGTTAACATAGAGTTTTTGTATTTCTACATGTTATGGAACGTGCTGAGTTCAAAAATATGGTCCAGAAAAAATATCTGTGGGGGTGTCTGTTTATGGTCAGCATAATTTCCGAACTAATTCACCTACGATGTTCAAAGTTTTGCATATGGGTTTGTAGTGGCCATTGGACCTGTCAAGGTTTTTGTCAAAATTGCTCTCGAGCATTAGGTAGCTGCCATTAAAAATGTTTTGTTTTTAAGCAATCGCAAAAAAATAAAAAAATTTTAAAAAAATAATCGGCTCTAACGATTTTGATCAAAATCGCTGTGGTAATGCTATCAACGACTGTTTCACTTTCAGGAATGAATGATGTAATATTTATCAAAAAAACAAGTCGCCAATTTCGCCATTTTGACGGTGTTTTTTTGCCACTGTAATAATATTAGTTAACTGGTCTTTTTTTTTAAATTAATAAAAATATGAAAACGGAAACGGTAAATTACACCAATACAAATTTAATGCAGTGATAAGTATTAAGTGTAATTGAAAGTTGTTCGATGTTCCACACCTCTAGTTTAATTAGTAATTCGCCAACTAAATTTATCGCGTTTGGTTACTTCAATTCTAGTTAATAATATTCGAAATATATCTTATCGATTGAGACTCAATTATAAATTAAATTCATTTCGTTTTATGTTGTTCGTGGCAGAAAAAACCTGTTGCTAGCTGCTTGGAAAATTCGCCTTTAAGCGTTCGTAAAACGTTGAAACGTTTCAAATGTGGAATACTAAAATGTTTCATAATTTCAGGTGTGAGCAAATTTAAAATTACGAATCTCTAAAAAGGATGCTATTGTTGTAATATTAAGGTGTGGCATGTCTTTTTCCCTATTTTTCATACAGTCATAATGCTGGTGAATTTGATAACATGTCGTAAACGAATATAGGTATTTAACTTGCTAAACTAAAAAAATAAATATAAGTTAAAAGTTCCAAAGAAAAAACTACCTTTAACCAATGAGATTTATTTCGCAAAAAACGCATATTAATGTTTATTACCTTAAAGAAAGGGTGTGATAATGATAACGTTTTTCTTGTGGATAATTTTTTTGGGAAGTGAAATTTTTTTGCCTGAGAAAATGATGACATACCGTCAAAGTTAACGTGTGAAAAGATGACACTATAACACTTCCATTTCACGAAAAAAAGTTAATAACGTTTGTTTATCTCCTTCAAATGAATTGAATCATAATTATTTTATAGTTGTAATAAAAAAAAATCTTTTGAAAGTTCCCCTTAGCCATCATTCAATATTAATTTCGAAATTAAAAGGAATATTTCTAATGAAAGGATTTTTTGGGCTATTTTTTCTGATTAAAAATTGTTACATTCTTTTGCGTTGTCCTTAACGAAAGCTGCTCTATTAAATAATTTCATCACAAAAATAATTTTGAAAAATGAAAGTATTCAAAGAATTTTAAGTTTATTGAAATTTAATCACAAAATACTCGACTTTTTCCTAAATATCCATTCTTAGTGCTTTAGCACTGAACGGAAATGAGCAGTAGATCCGGTATAAGAATAGCTAGTTACGGAATGACTCATTCAGTCATTCTGAAATAAGAATAAAATGTAACATTCGCGATGAATTCATTATATAAGTAAACAAAAAACCGAAATTAATATTTGCTATCTTATTTGAAAATATTCTCGTCAGTTTATTACTTTAGAAACTTGCAATTAATATAAATATGAACATTAAAAAACACCAAACATTAATTATAATTTTCTATAGTAAGCGGTTTTGTTAACAGATGGCAGCACCTCAATACCACGAAATTCAGCGAACGTGTTGTCGATAGGTTTTCTCCGTGGGTGTAGAGGTAATGTTGCTTTATGTAAGAGAGGCCGACGCGAACCAATGAGATGGCTAGACCTTCACAGGCGCGCTGACAACGAAAATGTATGATGTTAGTTTTCGAAATGAATAAAAAAGAAATTGCCGTGTGAGGAGAGTTCCTGCTTTTGCTTTGGCAAGGTTTACAGTCGAATGAAAAGGGATAGAACTATTTTACGAACGAAATTTTCGACTAAAGCTTTTCTATATAGCATATTTATTTTCAACAACTTAAACATTATGTTTCAATCAGTTTTCAATCATAAACCTAAGAATTGGCTTCTTCTACAAGTTCTATCACAGTTTTGATTTCTCAATTATAACAAAGATCTAAATGGGCAATTATACGGTAACACTCATAATTGAACAGAATAACTAATTGTTGTATGACAATCTCGGATTTGTCCAATAAACTTCTACAATCCACAGGCAAACTTTAGGTGCACTTCCGGTCAGAACTCGCGTTAGAAATTCTACATACCAACTCAGCTCTTGCTTGTCATTGTCAAGACGTAAGATTACTCTACCCTTAAAACTGTACGTGACTCGTAATATTTTTTTTAATAGACATGTGAACTATGTTAACTTATGTACAACACTCATAGGTGTCAACTTTTCACTTTGACCACGGGGGGGAGACTCGGTGGATATTGGATTAACTCGAAAAGTGTAGGGGGATTTACTAACAGAACTTTTTTAATGATCTACCTACGGAATATATTATATTTACCACTATACCACCTAATAAATTTTTCACAAATCATTTGATTTTTTTTAAGGAAAGTCATTTGTAAAAAATTAGTCCAGAAACATTTTGTGGAAAAAATAATCAGTTAATTCATCATTACAAAATAATTTATTTCGATATCATTCAGTACTTCAAAAAATATATTTCATGACACTGCACTAAAATAAAGAAAGCAAATTTTAATAAATTCTGGGGAATTATTAATTTAAAAAGTGCCCTACACGAGTAATCTCATCATCACAAAATTACTTGTTCCAATATCATGCAATACTTTAAAATAGGTATTTTCTTGAAATTGCACAAAAATGAGGACATGACATTTTAATAATTCTATTTTAAGTGATTTTCCCATTTTTCTGAAAATTTGTATTTGTTTATACAACACACTGGAAAAAAATAAGCAAAAAAATCAAATATTATAAACATATTTACTTGAAATCATAAGTATATTGGAAAAACACATTTTTACAGAAATTGGAGCGGGGGCGAAATGATATCTTTGGTGGAGCATGGGGCGATCGCCCCCCCTTTGTCCGAGTTGGTGCCTATGACAAAATTACTGTTGTGAGAGGCTTGTACAAATACAGGGTTATTTACACTTTGTCCGGCCGTCTGTCTAAGATAGAAGGTCAGCATTCCAATTCAAAACTACAAAAATTTTGGTCATAATGCAATATATCAAATAAAAGGTCTTGTAGGAAGGTCAAGATAATTGCGCGTATAAAAATTCAACCGCATTTGTATTCAAACTCTTCACTCTTGCAGTTTTTTAAAAAAAAATACCAGACATGTCATTGACATATTTGAAAGGTCGCGATGAAATTAGCAGGACAATCATCTGGCACAATCACGTTACGCAATATACATTTATAACCCACTCAATACATGTATATTTGATATATAATTAAAATAATTATTTGTCCATAAAACTAAAACAAAATCATAACTCATAATAATTTTGCAATTTGAACTTGTTAACAAGTAGAAAAAAAAGAACGCAATGTTTGTGCGTCGCCCTAAAGATTTTCCCAGCAAGTATTTAAAAGTTAGTCTGGAAGTGCCTAACGATTTAAATTATGAAAATGGGTTTGAGCCAGCCTTAAAATCGAATTTTCCAAATGCAGAAATCTGCATTTATTATGTTTCTGTATAATAATAAGATATATTAAATACAATGGAGTTTTCTACATCTTGATCTAAAGGTGTAGTACTCGTTTAGCTTAGTACCAGAAATTCTGTAATTCAACCAACCTAAGAAGTTTTGACAAAATGTAGCCTAATTGTAGCGTGTGTTTAGTGAGATCTTTCCATAGGTGCCAACTACATGGGGGCAAAGGGGTGATCGCCCCCGTGCTCCCTCAACAGCGATCCGCTAGAAAAATCTGTAAAAATGTGTTTTTCCTATATAAAATATTACGTAAGAAGAACATTTTGTAATGTTCTAAAGAAAAAAAAATCCCCATAAAAATAGAAAGCAAATATAATATTTGCAAGCCCACTGACATTATTCATACCTCTCCCCCAAATGTTAATTAAGTAAATGTAGCAGCTTCTTTGTGCAATTTCATAAAATTATATATTTTTTAAGTATTGTATGATATTGGAATAAGTAATTTTGTAATGATGAGATGGATTTAGTGTAGGATTTCTTTTCATTGATTACTATCCAGAATTATTAAAATTTGCTTTCTTCACTTTAGTGCAATATCTTAAAAATATATCTTTTAAAATAATGTATGATAATGAAATAAATTATTTTACAATGATGAATTAACTGGTTAGTGTTCTTAATTTTTCCATAAAATGTTTCTGAACTAATTTTATGCAAATAACTTTGTTACATCAGTCGAACAGTATTGAGAAAATTGTATTGTGTAGTATGGAAGTAAGTTCAATCTTATTCATTAGATAGATCATGAATCTTGGACCAATCCCCCCCCCCACCCCCCTCTCTTCATCGCGTTTATCCACCGAGACTCGCCCCGTGGTAAAAGTTATAAGCTGGCGCCTATGGATCTCTCCTTGTACGTGGAGATTCAAAAGAAATTGTGGAAGAGGAAGAGAATTCATTTTCGACGCGTTACCCAATTTTCAATCAACGGATAATGAAATTTCGAATTCTCCGAACGTTCAAATAATTACAATTGGACAACAATGATCTATTGTTCTGCTTGAAGAAAAGTTGGCAAAAGAAGGAAGAAAGAGAAATAACAATTTTCTAGGGGCAGCTTGAGCCACTGGGTAAATAGTTAATTTCTTATTGTTTTCAGCTTGGGTATTGTACGGAACTCACACCATTAAGACACGTGAAAGCGAACATATATTCCTAAACTCAGTGTCTGCTAAAATATGGTTTCAGAAAATATTTAAGAAATAAAAACAATAGTGCATTAAATTGCAATATCAAGTTATTTTCAGAAAAAATTTTAAATTCAAAAATATTTAAAAAAAAAAAAAATGGCAGCTTCTTGTTTGTTCCACAGATGACGCCTTTAAAAAATACAGAAAAAACAGTACCATTTAAAATGTATTCTTAGTCAAAATCGTGGTGCTATCTGAAGGAGAAAACTGTATATTTATTTTTTTAAATTTCTTTTCGAAGTTAAAATCTGATTGGATTTTTCTTAAAACGATCTGCATTGCAGTTGCTTTGATATGTTACAAAAATTCTGTCAATCTTGATAAAATAAAAAGTATAAAATATAAGTGATCGTACAATTAACTGACTTATACTATAAAGAACTCTTTGGTTACAGTATGCGAATAATACTGTTGAAATTTCCAGATCTTTCATTCGTATTTCTATTTTTAATTTGTATTCAGTTTATTTAATGAATTAAAAAAAAAACTTAATTGAAAAATTTTCTTCATTTTTTTCAACAGATGGCGCCACCAAACCAACAAACGTTGACCCAAATCAATGAAGTACAACTTTAAATAAATAATAAAAAAAAACACAATTTGAATTGTGACTTTACATGTCATTGAAAGACTGACTGCTTATGAACATTTCTAATTCAAGTACATCACATTCAGATACCAACCAATTTGGTTTTTTTATAAATCAAAATGAAGCCTCGTTGGAGAGTATGTAGAGAACTTAGCGAGAAAATATGATATTGAATATATCCAAGTTCCATTAAAATATTTTCTCTACAACCAAGATGAGAACTTCTTATAGTGTCTATAAAAGCATCCACCCAGTAAAACTTTTTTTAATCCTATAGATTCTATTGAGACCTTTAAAATAACACATAACTATAGTTCATAATCAACAAACAGACTTCCGGTTGAATGTTGGTATCTGAAGTCGACTAGACGATACCTTTTGTAACTTATCTATATTTTGCAACATTTATAGAATTCCTATTGCCCTTTAAAAGTTTCCTAATAATTATTACTAGCGCTAGTCACTAAAGACAAACACTGTCACTAAAAAGCTGCTTCTTCACAACACTGGATTCGAATATAAAACTAGCTGGTAACTGAAATATTACTATTACATCTTAATATGCTTTAAGGGGAGTTAGTATCCTCTATACCGGTAATGTTAATTTGGCATTTTTCATTTACCTAATTTCTCAGAAAGTATTCGACATAGAAGCCTAATTCTTTCAGACACTTGTTATTCTACTGATGGTATATGAAGAAGAAAAGTATACGATTGTTATTCATATATATATATTTTTTTAAACGAATTTTCGTGAAAGTCACTCAATTTGTTAAAAATCACAAGTTTTTTTGTCGAAAAAAGCCAAAATAAAAATATTTTTAAAATAACAACAAAATCGCACTTCAGTATGTACAGATACATAAAAGGAATATGAGGTAAAAATTTCAGGAAGATAGTTTGCGCAGTTTCTGAGAAAAAGGTACCTGAATAATGAAAAATGCAGTTTTGAGAAAAACGCATTTTAAAGAAAACTTTACTTACATTAATAGTTAACAATTTTGTCTTCAAAAACTTATTAAATTACTTCTAGTTGAGGTATTATTACAAATGAGGTATTCATTTAAAGGGGAGAATTTAAATTTTGGTAAACAATAATCAATTCAAAATCGATTATTTATAAATTTTTGGGTACAAACTCTCCTTAAAGAAAGATTCAATGCATTCTGATGCATTGTAAATTATTCAATAAGTAAAAACTTAGATGGCACTTGCAACATTCACACAGTTGCGATCGACGAATTAATCCTCTTACAGTGAGATATTCAAACTTGTTACTACCAACTAAGTGCATTTTTTTTTATTACAAAAACTCTTCTTTATTATGTGAAAGAAATATCAACAGATTCCATTTACAAATTTTTATAAAAATAGCTCTTTTATGCAATAAAAAATTCCATTTAAATTGGTCAAGCATATTTAATTTTAATGAACAGTATTCAATAGTTTAATTTTATTAAATAATCACAGATAATTTGCAAATTAGAGTTTCAACAATTTTTTTCTATCTCTACAGAAAGTATAGACAGTTGAATTTTTGCATATTCTACAGAAAGCATCTTAGACTGTAAGGTTTCCTTTCTAATTTAAAACATATGGTTTGCATGCTTACGCAATAAAAGTAAAACGAGACAGAGACAATAAAAGAAACACAAATGTGAATGGAAACAAATAACAAAATAGAAAATGTCCACCTGCAGCTATAACAATAATGCTTTACTAACGAAACTATTATGTAGCGACAATTATGTGAAAAAATACACAGCTAAATGAAAGAGCAATGGCAGAAATGAAGAATGTATAAAATTGAGCAGAAAAGCAAAATTTCATCTTTGGATACTTTACATTAATATATGTATATACACATCAAATTCTTGAAGATCTTTTACAAGACTGTCTCTTGACAACAGAATATTCATGTTTAACCCATTAAAGACGACTTTGAAATAGTTAAAAACAATGACTTTTTATTCGATACCTTCTTTATTTAGATAATTTAAAGTCTATTTTGAATTTTTCATATTTTTTGGAAAATTACTTTCTTGATTTTTAAAAAACATTAAGTGGAACCACAAGCACAATTTATTAGCAAGATTTAAAAACTAAAATGTCAATTGATAAATTTTCTTAGCAACTGTCGTTAATGGGTTAATATTAACACCTTTATTTATAACAGTCCTTTCTTCAAAAATAAATTATACGTAAAATTATAGTAGTGATAAATATAATAGTACAAATTATAATTATTTTAGTATACAGAGATAAAAGTATTCTTTATTAAAATATTTATGAAGTACCAAGTTCAGCTACAAGCTTAAACTAAACTTAGTTTCAGTCAGAAAAAGAAACAATACCAGTAGATTAGGTACTTATTTCTTTCATGATCATAAAAAATTTACAATTTTTAATTTAAAAATAGCTTAGACACATGCAAATATACTTTTTAAAATTTAAAAAGTAGTTAAATATTTACTCCAGTTCATTGATGCATACAGTAAATGAAACTGACATCGATATTTAGTCATAGCATCTTAACTAATTCGATTAAAAACTAAACTGAGCAATTTGTGAAAGCTCACTAATAAAATCAAAATGTCTTAAGTAGATGCAAAGTAGAACTATAAAAAATGAAAGTTTTACAACACATTTAAAAATAAAAAATCCATTTTATATGAAGTTTTGTTTATTGCAAATTATATTTTGTGTTATATTTTTAACTTGTATGGTTTGCAGTAGTACTCCATTGTTTTATGTAAAAATATAAATATTAAAAATATTTAGATATGATTTACAACATTAAAAATATCTCAAAATTATGAAACTATTTTTTGCTTTACAATACATGGATAATGTATTAAATTGACTTCCAAAATTTCAATCATTAACATTATATGAATAACATCACAGAAAATTAGTTATTTGATGGATATATATTGTTTTCTCAGGACATTTTTTTAAATACAAACTCATTATAATAATTTTGTATTATAATGAGTATTTCGTATGATGATGGTAGATGCATGTAACTTTTTAAGTCAATGATTAACATGTATTAAAATCATCTTTTCCTTAAGAGCAAGATACATTTTCTTAAAAAATAGTAATTAAGGATTTATTGAAAGTAAATCAGCAGACAATTTAATAGACAACAATAGTAATTAAGAAATATAAACTCCTAAATTCAAAGTATTCTTCTCAGTTTAAAAAGTTCACAATTTATACTACAGATATATACAACATATTGTTAAAAAATATACATTAAAATATTTTTTTGCTTAGAATCTTTAACGGTTTGCATATATGCTTTAAAACAGAATTATACTCTTTATAAGTTTAAGTCAAAATGCTATATTAATATATATAAAAAAAAGTTATCCTTAAACTTTGAACAATTTTTAAATGCCATTAGGTGAAGTTTAACTTAGGGTAACAGCAGTTTTCAGATATACTTTAATAAAGAGTACATGAACATTTTGAATGGTTAGTAAATAGATATTATAAGGCTACATTTTGAAATGATTTTAGCAGAGTGTCACTTCTTTCTGTTGATCACTTTATTTTCTTATCAGATTAACTTTTTTCTATAATCATAATTAGTGTTATGGACGTATTTGATGACAATACAAAGTGATATGAATGCTATAATTTTAGAATAGGTTTCTAGAACTTAAACAAATTTCTTATTTTAAAAAGCATGAAACATTTAAGAACATTACATTTTTTTTCGTTCTTTAAAAATATTTTGTGTTAGTCAAAAATCAGTTTCATTTAACCTATCACCATCAGTCTTACTTTGAAACAAATTCAGTAAAAGAAAAAAAAAATACCACAATGAATAAAAGCATATATATGACTCTTCTAGAAAATATTTTATTTACAATTGTCCAGATAGAAATATAATTTTTACAGTATTTGTATGATTGAAATTTAGCATGCTAGTATTCAAAGACAAAAATACCTTGATTACAAAATCCTTCAGTCACTGAATGAAAAGTTTCATAATCCATACTTCAATTATAAACAAGAGAGAAAATTTCAAATAAAGATACTAATAATTATACTCTTTGAGGCAGATGAAGTTATCATTTAATATATACATCCAGAAACACTGTTTCATCAACCAAGACTTAATTTTCAATTGACGACCTTCAATATAGAAGTGACAGAAAACAAAATCATGTTAACTCCTGTAAGACTTCCCATTATCAGTCCTGCCTGTAAAATGAGGATTAATAGTAAGCTCGCGGTTGTACTTATTTGTACTAGTCACACTTTGTAAATTATAAGTGGTCTGACGAGAATTTTGACTTGCAGCATCATAAGACAAATGCTTCTGAACCAGATTCGCGTCTGACACCATATCTATAGAAACATCTTGCACTTGCGATTTTGTCGCATGGGAAGTTGACAATGAAGGAGGTAGAGGTATAGTGGCAAAGCTACCAGTTGACTTTTTGGGCTCGTTGGATAGGCTGTTCGTGCCAGGATAAGTGGAAGTGAAGGGACCTTTTAGTGGATTTAGAATGTTGTCTTTGTCTTTAATGGGAACAGAACTGGACACTATGGGTAGAGAGTAGGTCATTTCGCTGCCTGTCGGGAATTTTAGGTATGGATCGGGCAAAATCTGCCGTGTACTGCTACTCCATGTCCATTCGTCTTTAAAAATCTAAAATATGATAAATTGAAAAGTTTAAAGGATTGAGTCACAAAAAATACACAGGGCAATTCTCAGGTTGACGCACAGGACATTTTGGTTCTTTTTCCTACTCGAAAACAGATAAGAATTATAAAATTAATATGAATCTAAGAGTTATGCTTTTATTTTATATTATATTACTTGGTGACACAGTTATATGGAAAAATAACTATTTTAACTAGGTCAAATATGCATTTATATCGTCTGATGCACGGGACATGGACGTCCCATGCATCAGACGATACAAATGCATATTTGATCTAGTTAAAATAATTATTTTTCCATACAACTTTGTCACAAAGTAGAGATATATAAAACAAAAGCATACTTGCTAGATTCATAATAATTTTAGAATTCTAATTTGTTTATGAGTAGAAAAAAAGAGTTAAAATGTCTCGTGCTTACAGCAGAGAATTGCCCCATATATATTTACATAGTTTTTATGAGGTAATATCTATACAACTGCAATATGTAATACAGTAAAAATACTTTGACCTGTATTATAACTTCAAAAATTAAATGTTTGATCAAAGGAACCTTTTTTATGCACATATTTAGCTTATATGAGTAACTCTTTTTGGATACTATCTCCTTAATTTGCATAAAAAATTAAGGCATAAAATTAAATATATTATCTGCATTTTCAGCTTATTTAGAGATTTTTTGTTCAGATCCACTTTTCATAGATTTTGATCACCAGGAAGAAAACCACTGATTCTGTGCCATGAAATAACTTGTTTTTCCCCTAAAATGTGATAGAATGTATTTTGATCAACAACAAGTCTATCTGCAAAGTTTCAGCTCAGTACAATGATGGTTTGTATGTGAGTAAAATAGCCCTCTGCAGATTTGCCCACCACCAAACAAATCAAAGTTAATACAAGGAATTTAAAAAGCAGGTCTTTTCAAAGGCAAATGGAAAACATATCATCAAGCTTTTGTCTAAGTTTTGACAGCAGACAGGTACACTTACCTATCACTTTTTAGACCCCAAAGCTGAACTTTAAATCATTGATATAAATAAATATTTACTAAAATAAGAACTAAATCATTAATATTTTAGTGTTGGAATTTTGATAGAAATACTTTTGGAGGTTGTCTTTTCACCATTCAAGTTTATTTATAATCAGGATCAATTTATAAGTCATTAAATGAATATTATACTTAAGTGTTATTAAGTAATATAAATGGAAGCTATTTAATAATGGAAAAAGAATACATATACATAAAAAGATAGCAGATTTTATATTATATATAAAAGAGATGTTATCTCAATCCTTAGCACTTGTTTTGTGTGGTTTTTGCTATTAGAGGAAAATTAAAAAGGATTGATGCCTTTTGCACATAACCTGACATGAATATGTTATAAAGAAACATTTTTTATTCAGAAAGCAATTTCTAAACATACTCAAGGAAACTTTTTATCTTAAGATGTTTGACAGCACTAATGAAAACTATATAAATATTTTCATCGTTTGAAGTTCTTTTCAATTGATAAATTGTGTTTTAATTCATGTGCTTGTGTTGATTTAATATTTGTTTTAAGTCACATACATTGTACATACATGACACAAGTCAAAAAGAGATTAAGAAAGAGAAAAGATTATAAACAAATTGAAAACTATTTGAAAAATCACAAAACTGTTTAAAGTAACTATAAATAATAAGTCAAGATTATAGCTTTGATTTTTTTTTTTTAATTTTTTTTTTTTTTTAAAGAACTTTTATAGTCTAGGAAATAGTTGCATCCAATATCTAAAGTTATTATTGAGACTGAAAACAGAGAAGAAAATTTGCATAAAATTATTGGCATAAAGTGTTAATTTTGAAGCCAAAAGAACAAACTTTTATATAAATCTTGGCCTGTAAAAAAAAAAAACCAAGAACATTTTATTATTTGTACAAATTAATATTAAAGATTGTGCTGATTGTGTTTAATTCAAAATATCCATGTAACTTGGAGCTATAATTCCGACTAATTGATATTGGTTTTGTAATAAGATGTTTGAAACAAAGGATCTACTTACCTGTATAGTTATATCAGTGACAAGAGAAGACAGCTTGTTTAATAAATGAGACAATACAATCTGTTCATTGGCATCTCTGCGTATCCTGACATGGATAGTTCCGACCTGTTCAGAACGATAAAAAATATTTACTACACTTTATAATCTATTGCAGAGTTTTGTATATCGTACAGGTAAAATAGACCGAAAATGAGCAGTTAAAAACAAAAATTCGTTCATTCATAAAATTGTTGTTATAATATCAATTTGATAGTAGAATTCAAGATCTGAAGAGTCTCCAAAAGTTTGACTGCACTCTATTATACCAACAAATAAAGCAACTTCCCAGACAACCAACATTTTAAATCTGAAAAAAAAAAGTTATGGAAGTTTTGGAACCACAGACAAATGTGCATATAGTACTTTGAAATGGTAACACAGAGAAGAAATTTCATAGAATCAGAAAGGACTTGTAATTAAGAGATGCATTTGATGACTGTCAAACTCATGGTTACATATGTTAGTAAGAGTGAACTCAGTGAACTTTGAGTTAATTCAGTGAACTTTATTTATCAGGAAGACAGATGTCTCAGCTCAGTTTCAAAAACATATGGAACAGTCTGACTTTCAAAGTCAGATGTAATAATCTGACTTTCAAAGGTTTACAACAGAACAGAATTCAAGACCTGAAAAGTCTCCAAAGGTTTGACTGCACTTTGTTCAAGATTAGAAGAACCAACCCATTTTTCATCAGTACTTCAGTAGAGAATTCATTGAGGATGTTTTGTGTTATTATATTTTAAGGAAATGCTACACAATACTAGAGAGCCAGAAGATTTCCAGCCATTACATTCTTTACATCTGATTAACAAGTAGATGCTCAGGAGTCTTGTGTAAAGAGAGACACCAAGTGACATTACAAAATACAGAACAAGTTCAAGTGAAACAATCATTTTTTCTAATTCAGCAATATAGTTTCTTTTCAAACAGGCATCACTGGCACCAAAAAATTTAAATTTAGACTATTAATCAAAAATATATAAATTCAATAAAAAGCAGAATAACAAATTATAAATTGTATTTTATGATTAGAATTTGAATAAATTTAAAACTTGCTTTGTACCCACCAAAAAAAAAAAAAAAAAAAAAAAAAAAAAAAAATTGTCACTTCTGTTAATTTATTTTTTTATTTTGTTTATCAATTGTACTCAATCTGTGACACAAGCAATTAGTTAAAAAAGCAAATCGATAACTATTTAGCAAAAGGAAATTTTTTCAAATAGGAGGACATCTTCAGATATTCCATAAATAATGCTATGGTATAAAACAAAATGTGTTTCCTAGAGAAATCCATATATAATTTAACTATGTAGTTAAATTAGGCACAAAAAAAAAAAAAAAAAAAATCTAAACAGTGATAGATTAAGATAATGGATAATTTTTTTTTAAAGTCTTACAATTTTGTCAAATCCTAAAAGCCAAAAATGCTCATTTCTAAACTCCAATACTCCATCTAAAGTTGACATTTCTCGTAGGCATTTATCTAATAAATCTTTCACATGTGGAGGAGTTCCCTGTAATAAAAAATAAAGTTGAAAAGAAATTTTAGTTTTAAAATAAGTTAGATTGATAATTAAAAAAAAAAATATTATTGTAAAAAATTTCTACAAGACTGTTTAAATAATTAATTTTGTCTAGTTTTTGTTAGACATCCAGATGACATTGGGAAACCTATGCCTGCATGGCTGGATGTTAGATTTTATAGCAGTATAATAGCAATCTCAGGATAAATGAAGAGTTTCTTGCTTTTAGGGGTATATCAAATTAAAGGGTTTCAATAATTTGACTTGAGTCCTTGTAAATTTTGACAAAGTAAGAGGATTAGTACCCATCAAAACAAACAATACAAGTTTACATATAAGTAACAAACAATATAAGTTTTTAATCACACAATACAAATTCAACAGGCAAAGAAAAAGTTACAAAACAGCTATGCATAATCAGTTTTAAGAGTAACAAATATATTTAGAATGGACATTTTACCATTAATTGCATTATAGTTTTTAGTTGTTTTGTATTGAAGGTACTTATTTACTTTACCTAATTTTTTAACATTAAAAAAAATTGGAAGCTTTTTCAAATAATATTTAAATAACAGTGAACTAAAAGCACTTGAATTGAAGTAAGTTTTTTTGAAGTGTACCCTTTCTTGTAGACAAATAATTTGCTGCATTTTTTATACACTTGTGTATTTTTTTACTATTAGCTCCAGTATAACCCAAAGAAATGCTATTGCAACTAACAAATGACCAACATTCTACACAATCAGTAAAGCTACATAGTTTATAATATTATGAAAATGTCACAGCAATTAACACACCTGTAAAAGGATTTTCCCACTATAAGTACTCAAGGGAAACATGGTAAAACAAATCAGAATAGATATAGAAATACCAGCTATAGCATCTGCACTTTGATAATCACTAAAAATAAAGATAAAAATATAACATAAGAAATAACCACTTAAAAGTTTTATAATATATATATTTCTTATAGCAATTTAATTAAAAAAAATAATTAAAGACATATAGATACATCGGTAATTAAGGAGCCAAATATTAGAAGGACGATTTTGGAAAACCCACATTATCACTTTAATTAATCAGTTATAATAGAGTAAACAACTTATATACTTTTATTTTTTTAAGTAAATTTGTAGCAAACAAATTAGCAAAATGGTAACCCATAATTATTTGAGGTTCTAGATTTTGCTAAACTAAACAATGCACAACTTTCACGTGCATCGTTAACGTCATATATATCTTTCTTATAGAAATATTACTCAGTTATATAATTTGGTTATACTGTAAGTTGGTGCAAAGGTATTTAATTGTAAATAATTTTTAGATTGGCATTTCATTTATGCAAATTTTATATTACCAGATATCAAAGATACATAAAACATTATGGAATTATTTATGGAAAAAAAATCATTTTACTGTATATAGTAGTCTGGAAAGAGTCAAAGCTTAAATGGAGCTAAAAAAGACAAAAATTAGGGTAGAAAAGCTAATATTCAAAATGGATTTTTTAAAAGTTTATTTGTTATAAATGCCTTAATATTGAAGTGGAGAACAAAATCTCTGTATTGAGTGCTCTTAATAATATAGAATTAAATCATCAGCTTTATTTTAGTTGAACCCAGTTTGCATAAACAATTTTAATTGCCAGAAAATATTAATGTTAGAATGACGCCATAAAAGTGTCGTAATTTTTAAAAATGTTTTTTATCATAGTATATTACAATAAAAAACATTGGAAAAAATTACGACACAATTTTTAAAAATGCTTACAAAATATCAATAAGAAATGCAGCCAAAACTAATATTCCACCAGCAGCACATCCCAATAACACAAAGGGATTAATTCGAGGCCACACATTTGTCACTGAGCCGGAAACAACACGGCTTAAGCTGAAAGGAAAAATCAGTTAATTTCAGTGCAAATGAATTAGGATGCAAACATAAAATAAAATTTTATTTTGAATTAAAAAATAGCAGCAGTTATAAAATCACAGTTGAAATGGGAAGAATTGGTTTTAAGATTAAAAACAATTATTTTCCTTTTTTGATAATTTTTGCTTCTGAAAAAAAAAGAAGAGGAAGACAAGTATAAAAAATGAGTTATTGGGATAGTAAAATAATACTGACTTGTAAATAAAAATAAGTTATTTCAGCCCAATATTGCTGTTATGTTTTTTGATTAATTATCGCAATATTTATTAATTATCAAAATATTTAATAATCATTGCAATATTTTCTAAAATGTTGCTTAAATTTTTTTAATAGCATAAGAAGAGTAATGCATTTAATTTACAAAACAATAGAAAATAAAAAAAAATCTATGACGCTTTATTAATAGATAACTTTTCTGAACAATTTATTCAAATATGTCACAGCTCCCAAGCAGAAGAGGTGGATTTCACACAATGTCGACAACCTCCAATTAGATATTAGATATTATTTCATTGGCATACAGATACAGATTTTTTTTTAGTTAAATTATGAAAATCTATTAATCATTAAAATCATTAAAATGTGAAAATCTAATTATGTCTGTGGCAGGACCTATCTGGAGCTTGGGTTTGATCGTCCTGATCAGACTACTGGCCTGTTCGGACTGACTTTTAGCCCTTAGTTTTAGAGAACTTGAACTGCAACCAAACCTGAAGACATTCTGTAATTGTTACTGTTTACTTGCTATATTTAGAGTTGTCAGCACATCTGCCACGCTCGTTGTGTATCGGCTGGAGATGCGTTTTTTTAATAAAAAATTTATAGAGTTGTTTATGCTGGTGACGAGTTCTCTATTTTATCATAACCTTCTGCACTGAGAGTTTGGTCAGTGGGAAAAACGTGCTAAATGTCAACTTTAAATGTTAAACAATAATTGGTACATGAAGCTATAAGTTAAGTTGTTTATTGAGCTAATTGCACAACAAAAAGATCTACATTAAATTACATAAAAAAATTAAAATTTCAAAAAAGAATATGGAACACAAGAAAATGAAGTCATGACTAGTTTTGTTATTAAAAAAAAAGGTGTGTGTGGGGCGGGAGAAAGACAGGGAAGTCTTTTATAATTAGTCATTTTACATCAAATAAAGCCATAACAATGCAAAATGCAAGTAAATTTAAACAACGCCTGTCAAGTTCAGATGCAGTATATCACAATAACAAAACTTGGTGATAGCCACTATCTCAAAGTCAAAATATCATCATTATTAGCTATTGCTCTAAAACTTAACGCAAAAGCGACTATCAATTATCCTCGGAAAGCACACATCAAGGAAGATTTGGTGAAAGAAAACACTGAACTAGGAAGAGGTTTGTGCACCTGCAGAGGTCTATTGTTTTGATTTTGCTATAATATGCTGGATTTAATATGGTCTGGTTGTTAAAACTTTAAGGTTTGATTACATATTTTAGAAATTCACACCCAATAAAATATCTAAGTAAAAGTTTTAAAGAATTATATAGTATGACTCATATCTAAACCAAGTCTAAAATTATGCTTAGATTTCAGTTTAAAATAGTTCTTTGATCATATTGCCAACATGTTACATTTATCTTAATGAAGAAACATAAGAAAACTATGTTCTCCAAAATTCATTTGACTTTAGTTTGTTTTTTTACTCCAGTTTCAAATCGACATATTTATTTGCATTAAGCAAACACAAAATTGTTTGGTAAAATTTGTTAAAACAATATAATATTTTTGACAATATGATTATTTACCTCTGATATAAAGATGTCATCCGATTCTGAAGCCAGCTGGAATCAGATGCACAAATTACTAGATTCAGTCCTTTATTTTTCATGCAATATGTTACTAACATATGACAACAAAAAGACAATATGATTCCGGGAATTAAAAGACCCCTAAATGTGGAAAAAAATAATTTTTACTACTTTTAAAAATCAGAAGACTATATTAAATATATAATAAACAAATGCATTAGAAGAGAATGAAATTAACTATTTTTACTAAAAACTAATTATGTATCACAAGTATCCAATTTTTCCCCCGATAAAAATGTTAAATATGCATCCATATATTGATAAAAGAAGAATAAAAGTTTAAACTTTTTATTTAAAATATGGCCATTCATCACTTTTAAATTTTTGAATAATTACACTTTTTTAGTACAGTGTATATTAAGAAGGTAATTTCTCAAATTATTATAATGCTATCTTTTTCAATGGTCTAAGTATTGAAATTTGGAGCACAAGGATATTTTGTAGAATAAACAGGTATAGATAAGTTTTAGATCAGTTAGTGTATAATAAGTTCTGCTTAAAATATATTTTCCATAGAAAGAATTTAAAAATGGATGTTTTATTCCTAGATTTTTAAATAAATATGAATGAACTTACGTGTGTATCTGAGCCTTTTGTACCCACCTCCATATGCTGAAAATAATATGTTTCAAATGAGTGTTGGAAAATTACTATTTCATAATAAAATTTTGTAATTTTTTCTCTTATGTAGTATAACCTTTCTCATTCATAGCAGTTTAACTATATGGCAATATTCACAAAGATATCTTTGCTTAGTTTTAAGGGAAATTTTTATTTTGAAGCCTTACAATATTTTAAAATTTTATAAAATTTCAAATATATTACAATTCACTCACACTCTTTCATTTTCTATTAATATTTCCAAAAATTTTAGAATGTTTGCATTTGATAATGCTTATACGTAATGATGTCAAAAGTGTTAATAACAAACAATAAATTTGGTGATAATTTAAATATGAAATTTTCACATTGCCAGTACAGTTTTAATAGTAAAATCTATTATACAAGAAACCATGGTTGACATGGTGAACTTTTTTAAATATAAACATGGGTATACATTTCCAAAATATATTTCCACGATGTACAATTATTACTTAACAGAAAATAAAAGCAGATAGTCTTCTATTGCTTATTATGCTTCTAGGAGACACCATTTAGTTTTTGTGGATTTCAGTTTTTGTTAGCAATTTCTGTCATGATTGAAAATAATTAACTTGTGTTTTTTTTTAATTGGCAACGTCAAATATTTGGCACTTATTGATTTTTATGGTCCTGTTTATCAAACTGGCGTCAATATTACCTCTAAGAACTACTCCTGGTTTTGATAATCGCATGGTTTATAAAATTTGGCAAAGATAGATAAGATTTGTGAGTGAAGCAAAGCAAAGCATACTTAGGACTGATGACTTGTACCATTCATACTAATAAAAGATGTGCAGCCCATGGCATACTAAACAATGCTGAATAAGTAAGAAATGAGTAAAGAATTGCAAAGTAGGGAGAGAGCATACTAAGGGTTGCCTCTAGTTTTCTAACTTAATTTAGCGATTCATCTTTGACATCATAAAATCAAGCAGTACTAAATATTTTATTCTACTGATAAAAAATGTGTCACTTAGAAGGCCATGCACTTCTTAGTGAACAATACATTTTTTGTTCTAATCAAAGAGTCAAAGGGTATAAAATTACATAATTATTATTTATTACCAAATTAAATTATTCTAACTGTAAATAAATGTTACTTACCTTTTTCTAATTATAAAAATAGAGCTAATGAATGCAAATGTTGTAGATAAAAATAGTGCAAGCACTTCAAATCTTTCATACCTAAAAATTTACAAGTGAATTTTAGAACTGCAATTGCTAATTATGTTAATTGGTATTTCTAGAATACAAAGCTTCTTTTCACAGAATATAATACTTAACATTGAAATATTTATCATAATTATTTAATTCAAAACATTAAGGATCACAATAAGATACTTCACAGCTATCTATTTCAAGTGCAGTTTTTGAATATTGGAAATCAAAATTGTTATTAAGAGAGAAACAACAGACAAACTCAAATCTACTTTAATATTAGAATTTTATAAAGTTTCTTAGATTTATTCACTAAGACAAATGAAAAGCAATATGGAATACAAACAAAATGTTATTGACACAAATACACAATGAAAGTGAAATTAGCACAGATCAATGACAACCATGAAAAAATAAAGTTTAAATAAAGAATGAAAAGAAATTCAAAATAACTGACGAAAATTCTTACCCAAATGAATAATGAGAATTTGGTTTCTTTTGTTCTACCCATATACTGAGAGCACATATGCACAAACTAAAAAGTAACAAATTTTTTCAAACACAATGTTTTTTAAACACTAATAGCTGAACAAAATTGGAAGATAAAAGGGAACTACCCTGAACTATATAAATTAATTAAAGTGAATTCATAATATCTTGCACTTTAAAATTTTACCCATGTCCCTAAAAAAAAACCTTTGTATATAAACTTAACTGTCACATTATCTTTCCGTACTTGTAAAAGTATGAATTTTTAAAAAGAATAATTTTTTTACGAAAATTCTTTTTGTAACAGTCTTTTTTGTTAATCTAATAAATTAGATTAAAGTGCAATGTACAGATTGATAAATAACTTGTAACTATAATTCAGAAGAAGCTTTTTGAATTGTAAACAAAATATGATATGAGGGTAGATAAGATTTTATTGTGGCCCAAAGTTATACAAAGTTCTTTAAGCCATTGAGAATCATATGAATAAACCAGAATGAAATACAGCCAAACCCTGTTAACATGAAGTCAATGGGGCTGCTGAAATTGTTTGCGTTAACTGAATTTTTTGTTAAACTAATAAATTAACATTATTTAGTTTCAAGTACGGTGAACTGCTTTTACTTCATATTAAACAGGATTTCATGTTAAGGGATTTCACGTTAATCAGGTTTGAGTGTATTTAAGTGCTTTTAACTTTATAAAACATTTTTCAAGCAATGCAGATTCTAAAAGTTAAAAAATTAGCACACATCCATTTTTTTATTATATTCTAACTTACTTTAGGGGAAAAAAATTGAATTTAGGTTCAAATACCAAAGTATAAAAAATATGAATCTTAGTTACTTACCATAAAGAATCAAAGAAAGTAAGATAAGTATATGATAACAGACCTACAAAAAAATTAGACATTTTTAAGCTAGAAATTATAGTAATAAAAAATTAAATTTAAAAAATTTAATAACCCAATTGAAATGAATATTTTTATTTCAGTTTTTACAAAACCTACTATGGACCTAACTATTATTTTTTTAAAAGTTGAGGGGGAAAAATGCAAGTAAAAATATAAAGCAAAAAGACACTTAATAAAAAAGCTTTAAACATGTAAAAGTTGACAAGCAAGTATTACTAAATCATGGATAGTTGGAGTTCACTGATAAGTTTGTAATGCCATATGAAAAGTTTTTGCCAAATGAACATTATAGTTTAAAATGTTAAAGGTTTTAATGAGAAAATAATTATTTACATACACAAAGAGATATTATTTGAAAGTCTACAAACATGATAGCATTAGGGTCTGCATACAATATCTGACAATATCATGTACATTTTTTTAATCTATTTATTCAAGTTTAAAAATATAAATTTAAATGTCCTTAAATCCAACCCATCAAAAGGGTAATATAATGTCTGTAATTAAAGTTAATTTAAAAAAATGTGAGAACACAACAAGTAGTTTTTTTTTTTAATTATTAAACTTAAAAAGTTGTAACAAGCTAACTTATAATTACTTAAAAATTAATAATAAAAAACACTAGTTATTTTGCCTTCAAATATTTTTAATGAACTTGTATCACTGATGTTATACCTATTATAAATTTTGCATGCTTCAAGGCAATACTCCAGTAGAAATTGTGGTAGAAAAAAAAATAAAGTCTTAGGTCTATGGGAGCAGGAGAAAACTGATGTTACCTCTTAAATTTTTAAGGTTATTAAGATACAGAATTGTTTTTTGGTGATTATTTTACTCATGTAACAAATTGAAAATTGATACAAATTAACTTATTTACTCAATATAGTTTGCAAAATAAAATTAAAGTCTAAATAAAAAAAATAATAAAAAGTTAAAAATATTGATAATGACAGTGGACATCACTGGTTCCAAAAGAATATATATATATAAAAAAAAAAAAGGAAACAAATTGATACTCACCCATACTTCGAGTTACATTGCACCAGCTTAAAAGTAATAACAATGACAAGAAATTGACTAATCCAAGCCAAACTATTCTTTTAAACTGTAACATAAAACAAAATACTATTGAACAATGTGCTATCTAAAGTAATTTTGAATGTATTAATAATTTTGTAAAACCGTAATTTTTGACATAAAAAGTATCAAGAGTAAAATATACTATTACTACGGAGAAAGCTAATTTGGATTATTAATAACAATACAAATTATTAAAAAAGCAATCTATAAAATCTAAAAGAGATAAAATCAATTAAAGTTGTAGCATTTTAAAAAGAAAATGTAATCAGATAATTACCCGATTGTCTTTATAAACTGGTTTCAATTCTTTGAGAAAAGACGAGAAGGCAGAAAATGTATGCTTTCCAAACATTTTCCCATTCATCTGAAGAAAAATGGTAAATAAATAAAATTTAATAAATGTTTTTACTGCACTAATAATAATATAGCTTTTTTTTAATTATTCGTAATTTTTTTAAATTAAACATCACAAACATAAATGATTCATTTCGTTACTTAAACTGCAAGATGGTTTATTTCACAGAAATGTAGAAAATTGCAAACAAAAAATTTGAGTATTTAAACAGCCACTAATAAAATGAGACATCAATAATAAGACAATTAAAAAAAGCATATCTTCACTTAAAAAATAATGCTTACGTGCAAGTTTTTTTAAAACAAAAAGATAAATACTTACAGTCATTGATTTAATAGGATTGTTTCTTAACCTAAGTTCTGAAATAAATAAAAAAAATGGTAAACATTTTTACTTTTATCAACAAGGTCTATCCATGTTATTAAAAGAAAGTCAATTCCAAAGCAAGATTTGTTTAAAAAAACTTCTGGTCTTCAAGGACAACAAAATCAGTTCCAAGTAAGCTAAAACTTGGTGCAACACAAATTCTCATTGTGATTATTGCAAGTTTCATTCATTAATCTTTACCACATAGTTTTATGCATTTTGATAACAAAACTGTCATAAGCAAAATTAAAATTTCTCAGGATTTGAATTTTAAAATTAATATAATAAAACAAATATTTTGTGTGTCTGTCCGTTAGGGTGGTTTAACAATACATGTAAAAAAATAAAGTTTCTCATATATATCAGGCCACCCCTCACATTTTTTTGACTTGTGGACAGTAATATTCTGGCAGAATTTCAACTGCAAGAGGGTGCACAACCCTCACAAACTTTATAAGTTAGTGTATTCCATCGTAATTTTTCTATTAATTTTTTTTTAAATAAAAACTTGGAAATTTTATGCATATATTTTTATTTTACAATCTCTTACAAAAATATAAATTAATATAGAAGTCAAAAATAAAATTGTAAAGATCTTTTGTCCTTTAATAGTGTCTTAAATTATGTCTAAAACTGTTTTTTTTTTTTTTTTGTAGGTTCTGATGGAATTCATCTTCTGTTGTTTCTACCATCTGCAGCAAGAATTGCTTTTCATCTTCATAATTTGTTGTGATTTTATTGAAATCTTCAATAAGTTTAGCGCCTCATTCTTCACTAACATTCACTACTTGTAAATTTTTAAGCCATTTTTTCCCTTTACGATAGTCATCATTGCCATTCCATTTATCAAGAGATAGGCTTAAAAATAACTTGCCTATATTTATAAGAGGCATGAGTTCTGATGTTCTCCCAATAGCAAAGTCTGACAATCGCACATCATTTTCTTTGAAAATGACAGGTATACCTCTCACATTACACTGCTTAAGAGCTTGCATAACAGTCACTCACTATACAATTCTTTGTTTTTCTTCCATTGAAACACAATCAAAAAAGAATACTACCAAACCATCAAATAAATACCACATGACATTCCATAACTTTTCAAGCAAAAAGCGCAATCACTATGTCTATTGATAATTTTCAAGATCTTTCAAAAACTTGAAATTCGTTTCAGGTGCTTCAATTGCAAGATATGGTTCTACCCATACTTTTGAATATAAAAGAGCTCCAAATTGTACAAATCTTAGAATCCGATTATCTTCCCTTGCTGTTGGATTAAAAGCATCTTGCTGAACTCGAAATAAATGTATCTTTAATGCATATTGTAATATAGCTATCCATCGAGCATGATGAATTGGCCCTGGTCACAACACCATTCCAAATAGTCTTGAATCGCTTAAAGATTGGATTGTCAGGAGAACTTGAAGTTCCAAAACGTAAAGTAAACGTTTTTGTCTAACTAATTCCATTATGTGATGGTAGCAAGTTAACCATAGAAGTACACATTCAAGTTTTCTTCATAGCTTTCACATGCTCTATTTAAACTACCAGTGTTCAAGCTCTTTGAGTCAAAGCATATTGCTTGAACCAATTCTGCGACATTCCACTCTTTCAGTAAAATACGTATAGCATTAGTTGCATTTTCTCCAGTTCCAATAGTCTGTTTTGGCTCTCCAAGGAGCTTATTAAGACCATCTCCAGATACAAATGCTGGTAATCGATCAACGTTTCCACATTTCAGGGAGGAGTTTGCCAGTGAATCACTAGAGGGAAATTTGGTTTGAATTCACCTTTTATTTTTTCTGCATACTCCTTCCAGGATTTTTTATGTGTTTGCTGAAAAGTACTTTTTGTAACTGGAATGCAAGATAGAATGTGACCAAGAGGTGCTGCGAGTGAAACAGTTAGATGAACTGCTTCACTGCCATTCATTACGTAAAAAATTATCAGAAATAATGCTACATATAATAAAAAATACATGGTATAATAGAACAAACTATAATTCTACAAAAACTTCGGGTAAAAATTAAAAATATTTCTGAACTGTAAATTATTTGTTGCATTTCCTATACATCTACTAATGTTAAATTATGGAGGTTATTGAGCACCCTCTTAGAATTTGAGTATGAAGCTAACATTTTCCCAGCATTATACCTCTGGTGAGTCTAAAAAAAAAAAAAAAAAAAATAGGGAGTGGCCTGGACTCAAGATCAAAATTATTATTATTTTTTTAACCACCCTACTGTCCGTGTATAGAAAAAGACTTCCAATAGCCGTACAGCTATGAAATTTTTAACTGTGGCGACTGTTTCGAATGAAATGAAAAAAGCAAAACAGAACATTTTCTAACGTGACATTCTAATTGATAACTAAATTAATAAATTCATTTTGAAACATTAAAATACTTTGGGAAAATTCTACAGGCAAGCAGACATGACTTAGAACAGACCATTACATTTTTACACCCAATCACAACAGATAAAAGCCTATTAACAACACTTTTTAAGATGTTTATTTAGAGTTTTTTTGGTACTTACGTATTAACGCCAAAGCAGCTACAGATTTGGCGGTTTTTAAGTGCCGCCAATAAAGAGCAATCTTGTTGCGCACGCAGTTATCTTTTGTTGTGTTGTTCGCCAAATTTTAGGTGTAGATTGGCAGCACTTAAAAACCACCAAATCTGAAGCTGCGGTGGAGTTAATACATAAGTACTGTTTTTTTTACCACCGAAATTCAAGTATGATCAAATAGTGAAAATCATTTAGAATTATAAATAAATTATAAGTATAATGTGAAAGGGTACAGATGCATTATAGGTATCTGTAAATGTTTTAATTTTCCATAGCTTTATTTAGACAGGGTGTGCTGAAGGAAAAGTTGAATTTCCCTGAATGTACTTAAATCTGTACAATGTAAAATACAACTGCTCTTTTGTAAAATTTCAAAAAATTAGCAGACAAACTTATTCGTTCAGTAAAACTTAAAAAAAAAAAAAAAAAAACACTTTTCAGACCAGCGTCAATGAGTCTTGATAGACCTTTTTTCATCAGAATATTGTTAACAGATTTGCTCAATACGAGCATGATTGGCATATGTTGAGAAATAATGACTTAAACTAATACGGCAACATGTACATTGTTTGTGATATTTCTGGGATGTTCTAGAAGAGAAATAGAACGAATATCTCAAAATATGTGAAAAAAAATTGTGTTCCAATTTGTGCCGCACATTTAAGATATTTTGCCAAAAAAAAACGTGGTATTTATTCAAACGAATTTGCTTTTACCTTCCATATTTGAAGCTGTTGTTTGGCATTTAATTTGGAAGAAATGTTTTATAGTTTTAAACGCATTTTGTTGGTATTAATACGTAACAAAATCTAATAAACAACTTGTGTTGTCCATCAACACGCAGACAACAGCAGCAGATTTGTAGCCAAATATTTTGGCATAAATAACTTATTTATCATATGAACCTTCTGTTTCTGACGTCACAATTCTTACAATACCTTCTGTTTTTTCTTAAACCGTTGCCAAGGATTATGAATTCTTGGTATAATGACATCTTAAGCAATTCATTTTTGCTAAAGACATTAAATACGTATTATAGATTGGCTAAATATTCAAAATTATTTATTGTGTTTGGTTTAATTTGATTGGTTCCGGCTGTTTTTCTGCCACTATGAAGGGCTTATCACAGCCAAATAAATGATTATGCTCCATAATTTTGAACCTGGTTGAATGTCAAAAAGATTATGAAGTCGAAAACTTATCCGAATACTTTCCTTCTCCAGCCCCATCACACCAATGCGAAGACATTGAAGCCATGACTCATTTAAATATGTTTGCCAGTCAATTTTGGAATTGTTGGGTAACTATCAATATTTTAATCAGTGAACTTGATCAATGTCGTAAAATACAATAATATATTTTAATAACATTAGTTATTAAAAAATATTAATATTATAACATAAATTTAATCAATATGGTAATAAAATTGCCACTAATATTTATATTACGCCAACAATTGACAGTGATGTATCTAGAACTAGAAACACATGCCAAAAGTTCAAACACCATCTTATTTATACGAAATTTACGAGAAATACATTTGGAAGTTCCTTTAGCACTAAATCATTATTATGCAGACATAAAACAAGGGGTTAGGAACATCGCACAATTACACTATAATACTGATGACTGCTTTTAAATTTGAAGTGAATTGGTGTTATTATATTTATCATTTTCATTCATTAAAAAGAATTCCAACTAGACAATATTTCTTACACTAGTTAAAAAAAAAAAAAAAAAGGCCTTTAAAGTGGCGAATTTGCGATTGACTTTTCGATCATCCTTACAGTATCCTTTTTTGTGAATGAAGCAGAAGAGAAAAATTAGTTCTTGGGAAATGCTCAAAGAAAGATAACTCTGTGTTAAAGACATTCATTTTTCAACTTTTTACGCCTTTAATCGCATTTCCGAAAGAATTTCAGAGTTGGGGATGCTTAGAATACTTTAAGAGGCATTACCTCAGCAATTTTGATCAAAATCGTTTTAATCGTTTTTTAGCAATTGTTGAAAAACATAATTTTTTCAATGACACCTACTTATGCACATGTGCAGTTTTGTCAAAAACCTTAATTATAGGTCTAGGTCTCATAGATTGAACTAACTTTTATGCAAAAGTTGAACATTGTAGGTCAATCTTTTTGAGAGAGTTATGCTGACCACAGACATTTTTTCTAGACCACTTTTGTTTTTACCTCAGTATGTTCCAAAACATGTAGAAATGCAAATTTTTTTTTTTTTTGACAGAATGGAAGGATATCAGTACTCCATGTTAACATATGGGTAAATGAAAGAGGAATGTTAGTAGGACAGTGTTATACAGCGTTTCTCTAACTGTGGAATCATGAAAAGTTATAACGTGTGTTATTGATTTTAATTTGAAGTGTATTCATATAGATATTCTAAAATGCATATCAAAGAATAAAAAGTTATTATCATCATGCTCAGCAGTCACTCCCCATATCTGCCTTTAAAAAAAAAACTGCGCTTGCTTTGGGAAACTGCCGCCAGCCAACAATTGCTGGGCCGACGGAGGAAACATCGGTCTTGGAAAAGTAAAAAAAGTGGTCCTTCCAAGGCCTATTCTAAGGAAATTATACGACTGCTCAAACGTCTGATCCCCCCGCCCCTTCTCATTACAAACCTTATTACATTAACCTAGAAGAAGAAAAAAAAGAAGGAAAAAAAAAAAAAAAAGGAAAAAAAAAAAAAAAAAAAAAATACTTATTAAGGAGCCTCATGATGACATTTTCACTTCAGATATGGAATTTAAAATTGTGATTCGCCATGGCTGTCTATCAGTGAATCATTTATACTTTTATAATTTCAGGTCGTCTTGATTTTTAAATTTAATACAAAGTTGTTAACATTAAAACCCAATTATTTAACTTAAAATCCTACCAAATTCGAGGCGTTACAGGAACGAATCCCCGTCAGAACAGTTCCTAGTTTTCAAAAACGAGTTTTAATGGCTCCGATTACGTCAGATAGCCTCTGTCAGTTATTGGGTTGCCTGGTGTGAGTTTTTCTGGTTTTCCTGAGTTCGAGACACAAATGTGGAGCAGCTTCCCTTCGAAAAGTATAACTACATTTCAGAGAAGTATACTGCCTTCCTAAGTTAAAAAATCCTAAATCAAAAACAATTTGTTGCATAGACTTTGAAACCTTTCCGATTAATCCTTAGATAATTATCTTTTTATTTTATTGAAAGGCTCAAGTTTTTAGGTCATACAAGCATATACAACAATTTATAAAAATGTAATTTCAAAGGACGAACACAAAAGCTTCAAAATATGCAATTGAACTTTTTTGGATTTAGGGTTTTTTGCTTATGATGGCGAACATATCTTGTTACAAAGAAAATTAAATCTAAAGCCTACCGACCAAATCCGATTTCGCTATTTGTAAATTTTACTAGCAATATTTTATATCTAATATAGAACTTAAAATAGAGATATTCTACACTTCTTCAGTACAGATTTTTAAGCATTTTCATTCAGAGAAATTTTGTTAGCTTAATTACCTTGCCGAAACCTATAATTTGGTACATAGCACAGTTCTGTAGCATTTATGATTGAGGTTTATGAGGATTCCATTCTCACTTTTCACTCCCATTATTTATTTATTTCTGTTGATTCTCAGAAAACGAATATATCTCGATAATACTACCTATTTGTAAAATAATTGTTCTTAAACTCTCAATCTTTGAAAAATTATGAATAAGAAATTTTTTAATTTGTCCAAACTTCGTGTTACCCTTACCAGTACATATAACTAGAATGCCTCTTATAGATGAGTGAATCGATGATATTTAAAATTGTATTTAAATTCGACGAGAAACAATAGTTTCACTACATATAAAATTTGATAAATTTTATTTAAAAAATTATAAGCTTTTTATTTTAGTGCAGTTGGGAACTAAAGTATCACTTGATAATTTTTCTTCTCATCTATTTATGGTAAATTTAGAATTACGATTTCTGATACATCGCTATATGCCTCTGAAATTGTTATACTGTTTTGTTCTATAATTTGTATAAACCATTAGGTTTATTGTATAATTTTTACATAAAAAAAGTTAGGCATACCTTTTCGATTTCGTCAATAGTGAAGATACACTGCTGACACTGCAAAAACAGTATTTGGACGAGTCTATCTCCTACCACTTGTTACCATGGCGTTTGCCGTCTAAAGACACCCCTATTAACTTTATTTTAATGATCTCTAAGCAAGAGCAAAAAATAAAGAACCACATCGTTTCCACTCGGCTGTGGGAAGAAGACGATTCCAGAAATTCCATGCAAGTGACCTCGGCCAGTTAACCAAGTCCAGCTGAAGAAAAGAGGGTGGCATTTCCGGGGATCATCCTATACCCCGCCATTCTCTTCCTGCCCCCTCTCCTCCGCTCTCCCCATGTGGGTGAGGGGACCACGGGGGACATTTACTAGAAACTGTCGAATTACACTTTGTACACTCTTCCAACTGATAGTATGCTGGACTGGTGGGCAATTAAGAAAAAAAAAAAAGAAAAAAAAAAAAGACTAGAGCATTAACATTAATCGAAGGAGGGGGAGGATTCACAACATATTGTTACGAATTTCTGTATATTTGTAAATATTTCGTAGTATTAATTATGTGAAAAGGAAAATTTATGTACATTTCGCATAAGGCAGTGCTAGAGTTTGTCTTTACTTCGCTTTCCTGCAATGCGTCTCTTAATGCTTGAAAACGAGTTTTACAAGGAGGCCATTTAACATTATGGTTAATGGAAATCTCGCCAAGTTGGCGACTAATTTTGGTCTCCAAATTTGGCGAGAAATCGCCAAATGACTTTCGGTCCCCATCATGTACCTGTATAGGGCTTTTCGACTAAGATCTGGAAAATTCACCAAATTTCTATCTCTAGAAGATTCGCGAAGGATTAGCTATCTTATATATGGCCAATAGAGCAGGTGATCTAGTTAGTTGTCACTCAACGAGCATTCAGAGTAGTTCCGAAAGTGAACTGTATTGCAATGTCTTTTGCGTCGATTTTAGAAGTTGTGTATCTAGTTTTTAACTGCTGTTTGTGCTCCATTGTTGTGTAAAAGATGTATTGAGTCTATTAGAACGGGAAGTTCTGGACTTGTAAAAGAATCTGCGAAGAGTTATATCGGAATAAATTTCTTCAAGTTTTAATCTGCTTTGGCTTCAAGTCTTTCTAACCCAGCCTCGTAACAATATTTCAATACTGTCCGAAGATCGTTATGTAACATTATTTCAGCCTGTATTCATTTCGATTATTACTTATGTCGAAGTTTGTTTGCAATTTATGTTTTAGTTATTTTGTTTCCATTTATTTTGTATTAAAATTCTGCAGAAGATTGTTTAGAAGCATTTTGGTTAAAGGAAATATGCCTCTACTGGAAGAGTGGGATCCAAGAGATGCACTCTTGGTATGGCTGAATACAAAACGTCGAGTAAAAGACACTCCAAAAGTCACAGGATTTGAAGCTGAAACTTCAAAGAAGCACTTAAACAAATAAAAAAGTCATTTTAGAATTTATTATAATCAAATTAAAATAGATGAATAATAATTACATTCCTTTAATAAAGTCATACTTTAAATTTCATTTTTTCTTCTATTTTTTTTATGACTGCCCAACTTCTGATTTACGACTGCCGCAAAACCATTTACGACTACCTGTTAGAATAGCTGGGTCCTCCCGCTTACAGTTTTGTCTCCAGTGTTGAAACCAGGCCATCATTCAGACAGACAAGTCATCTATTGCAGGTTTAACACAGGCAGGCAATTTGAACTTTTAAAAAATTGCATTACGTTTTGTTACAGTTAATCAATACCCGTATAGCTGAAAATAATCCAATCTCAATGTGAATATACGCGACATATAAAAATTGTGTCACGAAAAATAAACTTAAAAAAAAAGTGTTTCCTGACTTGAAAGTTTAGGTACATTTAACAAATAAGCTATTAATTTGAACACAATTTTAGATCAGCTAATGGTTAGAAAAATTCGATTAACATCTGATAAAGAATAAAGGACCCGTTTGCACAGCCTCTGACGATGTGATATTTATTTACTGTACACAAGATTAATTTTTATTTTAACTTCATAGTAGTGCCTATTGATTGACTTAATTTTGTTTATGAATAAAACTCACAATCAGTTTAGAATTAATACTTGTATTCAGTGGTTTGTTGAATAAACACACTTAAAATTGTATGCATAAATCAAATAAAATGTATTTAAATGAACACTAGATTTGGATAAATTTATTTTGCGGTAAGAGTTCGACATTATCTTTATAAAGCAACAAAATTCACACAATAAATTATTGCACAGTAACACAGTACAATTAATTACAATAAAATAATAATAATAAAAATAATAATAAAAAAATGCATTTTAAACTTTGAATATATGAGGCGTTGTGCGCCAGAACAGACCATCCCACAATATTTGATTTTTGAGAAATCTACACGAGTTTTCTTTCTAAAACCATTCATGCCAGAACGGATCAAAGGTGGTTTATCCAATGACCAACTTAATTAGCCATTGGATAAACCATATTTGGTCAGTTCTGGTGAGAATGATTTTGAGAAAAAAAATCAAATTGTGGGATGGTCCGTTCTGGCGCTCAGCGCTTCATATAAGCAATAACTTTAGCGCTTTATAAACGAGAAGAATTAAAAATTATTCTCATATTCTCATAATTAGAAATTTCGTAGACTCTTTTTAACTCCTAAAAAGATTTGCTTAATATACAATATTGATAACTAAATTTAATTTTTGGAGGATGTTTTTATTTGAGAAAATGTGCTAGTTTACCTTAAAAAAAAAAAAAAAAACTACAGGGATTTACAGCTTACATGCATTTTTGATAATAATGTAGAAAACAGTTCTTCTCAATGAGGCAGAGTTCAACTTTTGAAATTATTTTGTGCGATGGGAGTTCAGCTTTTGTGCAGCACAAGGCATATCGCAGAAATGCATCATGTATTGATATACACGCTGCTTCGAGATGGCAAATTTGGGTTGATTTTAGCCGTCTGTAACTTTTGGCAAACATAAAAAAAAAAAAAAAAAGAGAAGAAAATGCTCAAACTCAAAAAAAAAGAAAAAAAGTGTGACATTTTAACCTAAAATTTCAGTTAGGCGTCAACAGACAACAACAAGCACCCCACACTTCCAATTTACACATGCAGTTATGAATGAAAACTTCTGAATCGTATCCAACAAATGTGTAAATGGGTGGTTTTAGTGAGACTAGTGGGGGTTTGGGGGGGGGGGGGGGGCGAAAGGGTTAAGTATTTGTATATATTTTACAAATGCAATACATATTTTAACATTTGCTTAGTATATAGAAATACAATTTAATTTGTACAAATATCCCTTACTTGTGCAGTTTCAAAATATAAATTAAAGACACTTTGAAAGAAGATATTCATTTTAGAGATAAACAGAAAAAAAATTAAGGGATGATCGTGAAGTAACAAATTACTTCAAAGTTACAAAAGATAACATCATTTGACTAATTTATGGTACAGCGATGTTACACGTCAATTGACTAATTTATGGTATAGAGATGTTACAAAGAATGACTTAGTTATAACAACGTCACAAAGAGTGATTTAAATATATAGCATGCCAGTTTTAACCAAATATAAGCTTTCTTTAATGGACATGAAAAATGACACAAATAGCTATGCTATTTTATAAATTTTAAAAAAGCTGCCAGTATAAAACATTTATATTCAAATATAATCATGAGTTCAAAGTCATTCATGATAACAGGAATAATAATTTCATTTGATGATTACTTACGACAAGATCAGCAAAAAATGATTTATAAAAAAAGTATGTTTCTTTAGAGTAGGCGAATCAAGATCACATTCTCCTACGTCGTGCTGTAACCACAGAAATTGAAACACAATGGTATCACTTTTCGATGGTTTAGCCATAGTACCGAGCTAGCGCAGGAGAAGCGTGTGTAGAAGAGCTGTGATAATGCCCAGCCTTTTCTAAGAAATCTTAACGTATTTGTACTAATGTTATTAAGAACGACTTAATTTTAATTGCAGCCCACTTAAGAAAGCTTTTTTAGAACATGCAAAATGGCACAAGAACTATTATCAAGTTTCAAAAAAGATGCTAGTAAAAAACTCATCAATTGTCCAAAGAACTAGTAGAGCTCAAGCTGTTGGCGTCAGAATCACTTGTCTGGACTATTTCTGAAGAAAACATATCTACAGTCGAATCCGAAATTGAAGATGCAGAACTGTCATCAGCTACATTCCTATTCTGACTATCACCAACAGCATCAGGATGACTTCCACTTTCCAACAATACATCATCTTCACTCAATGCTTCCTCTTCTTCATCACTACCCTCCGAATTCGAAATATACTCCCCTTTGTCTTTACCATCGACAACATCGTAGCTCCTGTTTGGCTGCTGCTGAGGTTTCTTGAACTTGTAGGCCTTGGCAAAATTGTTGCCTTCAGTGAGAATGACTGTCCGGTCTGGGTAGACAGTGAAAATATTGGGATACTTAATGAGGAAGTCCAAGAACTGTGCGTTGGGATATTTTTCTTGAATGTATGCATAGAGTTTCAGTTTTTGGGGGGCTTCCGCCACCAGATCCCTCAGGGTAAGAAATGCCATCGGCATTATCTGGCACTTTAAGATATTGACCAAGTACGTTATGAGTTGGGTTTCGACATCTTCGGTTTGGGCTTCGGATGTCCCGGTAGGGATTTCCAGTTCCTCAGCAACTAAAAAAGTAAACAGATTCATGCAGAAAGGATTACATGTGAAAGAAACATAGGCATAAGACTGGTTTATTGTTATATCGTTGAATATGGGGCAGGAGGACGATACTTCGCGATTTTGCTTGACATTGAAATTTTTAGTTCAATATTAATTTATTCAAGTTAGCTTGTTTAGTTCACACAATATGTAGTTTGCATGTAAAAAAGTTATTTTTAAATAAGTTTTGGTATGGCATATTCATTGTTTTGTAGAGAGGGGAGACTTTATGTGACGGTCATCGCTAAATTTTCCACCCCCTTACAAGACTCTCTCTCCGTTACACGAAACACTGAGGTGTACGTAAACAACCTTAGCCTTTAAAACTTAGTTAAAGATACAGCAGCGTTCTGCCCAGCTATATCTGTACTTATGTACTGAAATCGCCGAATCCTGTTGCAACTGTACATAAATTAGATGTGACAGCACGTTTCCAGGTATCCATAACTCTTACAGACATCAGCTAGGGCAGAAGTCGACGACTTTTCTATGCTAAGAGCCAAATATTCAATAATTAGGATGGCAAATTTTTTGAAAAAGCCGTAAAATAAATACAAGCATTACCAATATGGTATTTTAATTACATTTTTATACCATTTTAAATGGTATAAAAATCATGGCAGATGAGGCAAATCGGTTGTCCAGTTTTGTTTGGAATCAACCCTTATAATTCAGTCCATTCTTTCCTAAATTCACAATTTTTTTCATTAATTCTTGTTCTCTTCCTTTCGAATGACCAAGGCCATGTTTTCCCAATAGAGTATGTCAAAATCAAATGCAAAAACGTCTTAACAGTATGCAACTGCGAAAATTTTACAGGGAAATGTGCTCTCTACTTCAGTCGGAGACGAGAGAACAACGAACATCAACAAAAGCTCGATGCAACTGAGATTGTGACTCACTCCTATTAAATTATCTAACTGTTCTATATTTCGACTGAGAAGATGCTAGAGCCGTTGATTTTAAGTTGGTGTATTCGTTGGTACTTCGCAAATATGGTAGTCTCGTGTTATTTATTGAACGAACTGTATGTTGGTGAGAATCGTAGAGGTTTTCTTCCTTTCAAGACACAATTGCGGCGAAAAATCTCTTTGAAAGATGTTACCCAGACCTTTACACTCAGACTATTTTGATCTTTTCTGTAATAATGTTCCAGCGTATGGTGTAGATATCTTGTAAATCTTGTACAAGAAAATAATTCAGCCAAAAATTGTGTTCACAGTTTAGAGAATTTTTTATAGAAACAAGGGAGACATCTCCTAGCTCTGAAGATAGAGATCAGGGATTAATCTGTGAGTAATTTTTTAGCAAAATGCTAAAGAATTTTCTTAATTAAAAAATTCTAAAATTAAAAAAAGTGATTACATTTTTTTGCTAAAACATTTAACCAAAAAATGCGCAAAATCATCTTTTCTATAATCCGAATATTAGTCATCGACTTAAAAAAAAAAGAGCAAGTTAAAGGTGGCTAAGTACGTACTTGTCTTGATGATATTTTGTATAATAGAGCTTTTCAGAGCCGCAACTAGAATTTTTGGCGCCCGGGGCAGATTAAGATTTTTGCGTCTCCTTTGCATGTCATTGATCTACTTCAATGTCCTGTTTATTTAATCTTATTTAAAATTAGTTCAGGTTCAACTTTGTGAATGTGATAATTTACAAATTTAGGAGACGATTGGTTAAATAAACACAGAATGCCTTGGGATATTATTTACTACCAATTATATAACTGATATATTAATAGCTTACTCCATATAAATGAGTATAATCGTTAGTCTAATCCTAAAAGTCAAAGATTCAAACAAAACTTGCGAGTTTTTTTGCAGCAAAGATTTTAATAACATCCCCATAGCTAATAGATAACGCTCTATTGCTCAAAATAGTCTATCTCACCCCACAGTGCTTCGTACGTGATTTTTAACAATTTTCAATTTGCCTGTAACGCCCATCATGTAGATATTACTCGCATTTAAAAATTTAAATTTGTCATTAATTTCTTCTAGTGCGTGAAACTGGGATTTTAGGGTATTCACTATTCCGTCAATGATCTCTAGTAAAGCAATTCTAAACAGATCCGGCTCTGATAAGTTGGAATTTTTAACTTCGCAGCCTTTTACTTTTTTCTTGAAAATGTGACGATTTCTCGAAATAACGACGACGAAATACAAAGGTAGCGCTTTTATTAATTTTTTAAAAGAAGTTGTTTGTATTGAATATTATTGAGACCATCATATATTTTTTTTTATGCCAACTACAATCTTGTTCTTGTCTGGTTCCGTTCCGGTTCGGCTGTTGCCACTCGCTTAGATAAATCTTAATCGTCCGGCTGTTGCCACTCGCTTAGATAAATCTTTACAAAAATCAGCAGGTACAATCCTTTTGGCCTCTAAAACAGCATTTAAATGGTGCAGTGTTCCTAGTTGATTCCAAAAAACTTAAAAAAAACCATTAATGTTTCTAATTGCCTTATCTACAGTTAAATCATTACCTTAGTGTCAAGCAACAACAGTTTTTGTTTTACCATTCTGACGCCCTCCCCCCCCCCCTGCTCGGCGCCAGGGGCACATGCCCCGCTTGCTCCCCCATAGTTGCGGCCCTGCAGCTTTTATTTAAAGTTACATTATAAAAAATTTCTAATCATAATTTATTTCTTAATGATTAAAGAATCTATTAGAATATAAACATCATCAAGACTATGCATCTCCCAACCACTTTAGTAATTTGCTAAAAGAAAAAGAAAAAATGCGATTTTAGCTCTTTTGCTAAATAAATTTTGTACTCCAGCTTAAACTCTGATCCAAGAGATCAAGCAGTGTTTTTTAAATATATTAGATTTGAATGTCGGTCGGAGGAATCTTGTTCAGTTATACATGTCAATTTACAGGCTACAGTCTGATAGCAGATCTTCCAGTACTATACAGTTCTAGTGATACAAGATCGAACACATGGTTCAGACGCAGTATGTTCGCATTATATACAAAATTAACCAGGCTAGATTCCAGCATGTTAGCATTCTGCAAACTTCAACAAAATGGAGTCACGACGATTGATATTCTCCTTGGTGGAAATTTGCCAGGTTTTAACTGATTCAAAACAGTTCCTCTTAAAAAGACGTAATTCAAGGCACTCCTCTCTCAAAATTTGAATACAGTAGTTTAGACCTTCGTGGCATTGTATAAGTGTAGTGTAGCCTTCAGGTCAAGAAAAATGTATAAGATATTACAGAAATATATTTAAATTTAATGCATTGGTCTGAAAAACAAATCTTTAAATTTAAAAAAAAAAAAAAAAAAAAACTAAGTTCAGCTCAAAAGAAAGAAAAACCTTGATGAAATTGATTGTTGGAAAAGGGGCTATATAAAATTTTTCAAGCTTACAGCTTTTAAATATTACAATTTTTCAAAAGTAAATTAAGTAGGTACATCATAGAAATCCTTCATCTCCAGACTTATATACAAAATAACATGTTCCTGAAAATTAAAGTAAAATAAATAAAATATTTTTACTTAACAGCCATCTTTAAATTGAAATTGCACAAACTGCTGTTAATAACGTTCAGTTAATATTCAAAAATAGAAATAACCTCAAACATGGATGGTTAGACACATTCAATGTTTTAGACATACACAATCTTTTGTTAATTCAAAAACAATTATTTACTGTGTTCTTTGAGCTCGAGACAAAGAATTTCCCACAAATGGAAAACTAAAAGCTACAAATTTGGAAATTTAATATCACACCTTTTCTACTAACCACTTTCGTCAGAGGTTTTTCTTTACTTCTGGAAAAGATTCTAAGATTTCGCATGAAATCGTTTAAGACTATTCTGTTGGTTGGTGAATGCTCAAAGACCTACCTTTGTGAACTATCCTGAGTAGATTCTAAACCTCAACGAACATCCATTCCTAACCAATGATTTGAATCTGACACATACAAGATGATTTTGTAAGAATCAAGAGTGAAATACAAAGACAGCTTCAAAGAATGCTATTTCATAGGGGAACAAGCTTCAAGTTCTAGGAGATTTCCACCATGAGATATGAATGCATAAGTGTATCGCGACAAGAAGGTCTAATAAATTCATCACAGTTAAAAAGCCAAGTTTTTAATTAATAATATTTTAATAAACATTTAAGAATTCACACATATTTTCAGTGTTTGTGCATCACATTTGTGTTGGAAATATCTGTTTTAAAATTTTTGTGTATGCAAGGCTTTTGTAATTTGAAAGTTCATAAGTAAAACACTGAGATTATTTATTGAAATCACCTTAACAATGAAGGTAATTCTGCTTTTTTAACAGAACAATAATTAATTTTGTAAAATGCTGGAGGGAAAAAAAAATGTAATTAAGGGAAATTCTGCAATGTTTAAAATTTTTTTCTGAATTAATGAACTTTAAAATTAATACCAAATAATTCAACATTATCGTACATTTATTTTGATACTTTAATTTTGTAATTAAGCGAAATTTTTTCCTCAAAGTATTAGGACTTTATTTAAAAAGGAAACACTCTTTGAACTTGCTGTTTTTCTTTGCCTTAATCTTTGTTGAGAAGGAAAATATTTATATAGAAACATAAATTTTATATTAATTTAGATTTAAATTATTTTTTGCAAAACGTTTTAACCGTTATATATTTAGATTACACATTTAGAATACTAGAATAAGTATTTATAAATTAAAAATGAGCAACAAAAAATACCATTAAAATTTCTATTTCAAATTTATTTTAAAAATGACTTTTTGGAACTAATTACCACACTTCCAATCAGATGCCAGGTAAAACATTAAATATTACATTCGTTTTTATCTTTTCTAAATTATAATAAGCAATATTAGCAAAGATGCACTGTCAGATTCTGGCGATATTTAAATAATTTGGTGAAAAAAGTAATTCACTGTGTTAACCATTATCCTTTTCATATTATATTAGTATACATCCATCCATATAAAGCAACCCCTCGGCTAGCATAACAACGAAACATAAGTACAGATTCGAAGAGATAATAATTTATCATTAAAATATTTTAGAACTATATTTGAAAATGCTTTTGAATCTATTATTTCGTAAATCAGCTTTTTCTCTAGCAATTTTTGTTGGAGGATTCTCTTTAAATATCATGCAAGAAAAGTAATTTTTTTTAAAATTCATTATATTTCTATTAATGTTAGATTATGTTTAATCTTTTTTCAAAATAATGTTTAGTTATATTTGAGATTTTTTTTGTTTTTTATTATTTACCATGGATTTTTTAAAATTAGTTATTCTGTTACATAGTGGCATATTGGATTAATTCCAAAATATTTTATAGGTCGGTGGGAAGAACAATTTGCTATTATTATATATTTTAAATATCTAATTGAAATTTGAGAGGTTAGACTATCAGAAACTAGTATTTAATCAGACAAGATTTTAATTTTGTTTTCAGTTTATGGTTCAACTGTCCATGCAAGTGTTGAGCAAGAAAAGGATGCTTAGAAAGGGCATCAGCAACTCTTAAAATGTAGGAAGGAGTAGTGAATATAGTAAATAAAACTTTGCACTACTTATTAGTATAGAGGAAAAATTAATAAAACCCATGTTCTTAAAATGCATCTGCATACCTATTTTAAGCAGGAAAATATAAGAAAATAAAAATGTGTCACAAAAACTTTATATCATTTTAAATGAAGAAACAATACAGTTTCGTCTAATCAAGCAACATAATAGATGTATTCAGGTTCTAGTCTCTAATTTGAATGACAATTCCTTAAAAAACTAATGTTTAAATTTAAGAGGATGCCGTTTCTTGTTTCTCTTCTGTATCTTCTTCCGATTCCTTCTTCAATACACCATTAGTGGGATAGTTGGGCAAATACTCCCAATGCGGAACTTTAAACTTTTCTCTTGATCGCTGGCAAAACAAGAGAGTACGAATAATAAACATTCTATCGTCAATGCCTGCTGGCTTCTGCTTCTCAATAATACTCAAAACAAGCTTAAAGTTAACTTCTAGATGTTCTATGGGCATATCCAGACGGCCAAACGGAATGTCAACCCAGCCGAAATCATGTTCAACGGCACTGCGTTTCAAAGTGTACTCAGTTCCATTGATGAAACTCGTCACTGCCTGTTCAATATCCAGACGCAAGAGTCCATTAAATGTATTTGGGAATTTTTTCCCCAGTATACCTCGAAGCGAATTGCACTCTTTTAGGATATCGGGATGACAAATGAGATAGTCGAACTCGTCACGTTGAACGGATCCAGACAAAATCTGCTTGATCAAGGTTTGGGATCCCGCATAAATGGCTCCTGCGTCAGTTGCCTTCTGTTGCTCTTCAATGTCTTTGCAAACAACGACAATTTTATTCTTCTTCTCGGTTTCGAATGCATGTGGGAACGTTATAATTCCATTCAAGCTTTCTACAAACTTATTAGCTTTCTTTAGCTTCAAATCCAGCTCGATGTTGGCGTACACCAAAGCTGATGGCTCATTCAGCATCGCCGGCATATGAGTACCTCTGTGCATTTTGATAACTTCTTGAAAAGAGTAAGGTTTCCCGCGATACAATTTCATACTGAAAACGTCGTCGATGGGTTGGGTTTCCAGCCAGTTTTCGTCAGTGCATCTTGTTCGTTGCGAATCTGGGGTGAGTTTTACTTTTCGCTGCAGGAATTTCGGGATGGGTTGGGGCTTGCTCTGCATAGCTAATTTCCTGGCCCTCTTTTTGGCCAAAGCTTTTGCTCGGGTTCCCTTCCTGGCTGCATACCTCACGATATCAAGATGGGGAGCCGAGTTGATTTTGCTGCAGTTCAACCCGAGGATATTTAACTGGAGAGTTTTCGAAGCGAAATTGGCGAAAGCGGGAAATAGGGTTTTCGAAAACATCCCGATTGATTAAGTATAAAACTAAATGCAATGCAATAGAAATTTTAAGTAATTTTGCACAATAATTCTTTGATATAATAATCAAATAAACAGAAATATATTTTCTATGAGAGAAAATTTACCTTCCATTGGATAATAGTAAACACGACGTGTTGTGATGTTGCAGGATCCTTTTCTTCGAAATGTTTTGTGAAAATTCGGGCGGGGTTGCATAAATTAATAAGAGAGGCTTAACTCATAGCTTAATCAAAAAAAAAAAAAAACGGAATAAATATCAGTTTCTTAATATTTAGGTGGTTCTTGTTATTAATGAGGTGCAAAAACTATTGTAAATCTATTTTTAAGGCAATATAATTGAAATAATTTATTTGGAAGTTAATCAAACAACGAGCAATATTTTAGAGCTTTTAAGAAAGGTTTGACGTCATAAAAGGTTTATATATTACCATGTTTTAGGAAGAAAATCAGAAGACCTTATCTTACCAAACCACAGCCGACCAAACGGTATAGTGGTTAGCGTGCTAGCTTCTAGACCGCGAGGTTGCGGGTTCGAGTCCCGTGTTGGCATGGGTGTTTGTAAATGTATGTTGGCTTGTCTAATGACGAATATTTCGGCGCATTATAGCCCTCGTGTTGCTGACGGCGCCAGATAATCTGAATACAACCAACCAACCAACTTACCAAACCACACCACACAGCAAATAAAGTTTTAAGTTTTTTCTTATTCATCGTTTTTTCCACATTCAATATAATAATCCTGACATCAAGTGATGCAAAAAGTTCCCCGTCCACTTATATAATCGCAATATAGCGTTTATCATAAATAGCCAATCATCATGTGGGATACTTTTCAGTTAAATCGGGATACGGTCGGTGAAACTGTATATTAAAGGGTGAGAGTTTGTCAGATTTTCAAAAAACACAATATTTAATTTTAAAAAACAACCGTAGAGTGTAATGATAATCAGAGTAAATGATAATCACTTTCTGAGATCACAAATTGGAATATTAATGAACAGTTTCATCAGAGGTACTGTAAAATTAATAGGACATTTGTTATTTTAAAGAATAATAGTTAATAATTCATCCTTTCCATTTCTTTCATTATTATATATTGTTCATATATATTATTATTTTATTATTATATTTATTTTTTTATTACACGATCGGTTCGTTATTTTTAAGATAAGAGTACTTAAATAAAAATATTACTAAAATAATATTAATATTTCTTATTGCATTTGTGTACGCATTTTATACTATAATTAAATAAAATAAATAAATTTCAAATTATTCATAAAAAGGAAAACATTAAAGACCACTGTAAATAAATGATAATCGCTCGAAATTTTTAATTATTTTGGAAAGATGTCTGCACTAAATTTTTAGGTATATGTAATAATCTCATTTTCTGTTTTTAACAGTTTTGTTAACTCCCCAGGTAGCATGCAAGGTTACGAAAACCTTTTCATATACTTGTCATGGCAAGGTTGCAGGGTATCCCCTATGTCAAGGATTTGAAAAGGATAAAGTGACAAGCTTTCTTTCTAACCCTATTATGAAAAGGCTTTGTAAAGGTTGGCAGTGAAAGGTTTTTAAAAGGTTTTCAACGTAAACCCAATATTGCTAAGACGTGTCTGGCAACAAGTTTTTAAAAACAAGCCTCCATTGCTTGGAATAAGAAGGAATTCTTTTCGCTTTTTACTCGCTGTAAAAGTCGGTAAATGCGTTATTTCGTAATGGTATTGATTTTTTTTTTATGTTACTACTATAAGATTATAAAAATAAAAACGAAATGTTTTATCAATGTATCATATTTGTTGAAAGATTCGATTAAATACTATGGATTTATTATTGAGCCAATACCTTTGCTGATATTTACATGAAGTTTCGTAACCCTTCTAAAAATTCATAGAACGACAGCGCAAAGCCAAAACCCATATCGAGTGGAGTTGAGTAACATGAGTTGCAGCTGGTAATACGTAAACATACTTCCACCTTGCAATTGATAAGGTCTCTGGAAATTGCAACAAATATCACAAATCAAGTCTATTAGGAATTTTAATCCGTCCACCAGTTCTTGTGACAACATCTGGGACTATACTTGTATTGAAGAATCATCATCTTCAAGGAATCTGGACCATCTGAAGTTGCAGAGAGCAGAGGCTTTGTTCTTTCATCCTTTTGCTGCACAATGAATGGTAATCTTTCAGAACTGCTGATTTGTAAGGAATAAAGTATCTGAAAAGGTCTCAATAATTTCTCTCCGTTCGCTTTTCTCACTTTGGCGACTCTTGAGTGTCCATCTGCTCCAGGGAGGATTGTAATTATGATTCCTAACGGCCAGTTTATGCCTTTTCCTTTTCCAAATAATTTGAAGTAATACTTTAGGAATCAATGAGACGGTGCATGTCACCCCAATAGGATCGAATAACCTATGGGCAATAGACAACACAATCCTTTTAGTTATCTTTTCTTCGGGAATTTTAACAATACTGTTGGAAAAAAGTTCGTCGTATTCGGTATCCCAAGTGAGACCCAGAATCGGAATAACTCTCTTGTGTGCCTCTTCTACCATTTTTTCATCAGTTATCTGTATTATCTTGACTTCTACAGGAGAAAGCTCTGAAATTTTCAGCATAAGTAGTTTTGGCCTTCTAATTTTATGCATCACAAACAGAATGTTAAAATTTTAGTTAGTTCTTTTTTAATTAATTTTTTTAATTAATTAATAAATATGTTACAAAACGATATATAATATGGCTACAGCTCTGAAATTTTCAACATAAGTAGTTTTGGCCTTTTAATCAAACTTTTAAAAAAAATACTTTTTAATTTTTATTTTGTTCTTTTTTAATTAAATTTTTTGATTAATTAATAAACATTTTACAAAACGATTACTAACAGGGCTACAGCTCTGAAATTTTCAACATAAGTAGCTTTGGCCTTCTAATTGGACTTTTAAAAAACAGAATTTTAAATTTTTATTTTGTTCTTTTTTAATTAATTTTTTTAACAAATTAATTTATGTACCGTCCGATAGCTCAGTGTGTGTATTTTTGCAGCAACAAATGGTCTGGGAAGTTCTAATTGTTAACAAACAATCTTTATTAGTGGACTGTAATAGTAGGGGGCTTTCCAAAGCTCTATTTTCACATCCACAGAAAGACCTCTCTTTTACATAACCGCTCAAGTGGCGGGATCCAATTAGAATGAATACATAACGAAGGGGAAAGGGTTAGAGGGAAGGAGCTGCGCAAAAGGATTGCGCAGTACAATTAATTACAGGCGGAACCATCCCGGCCCATGTTGAAATAACATTTCAATATTATTACAACAAAATAGAAAAATTAAGAAGTATAAAATATAAAATTTAGCAAATACAATGCAGAAAAATTCAAAAAATTATGAAATACAGTAATTATAAAAATATAATTATAGGAAATACAATTAAACAATTGAAAACATGATACAAGACAAGTTACTTGACAGGCAATAAACAAATTTTCGAAATACTTCTTTTATATACACCGGAAGGAGTTTTGACAGTAACTACTCTTATTTTACCATCTGATCCTAAAATGACATCCTGAATTCTACCCATAGTCCACTTACCAGGAGGTAAGTTGTCATCTTTTAGCAATACCATTGAACCACAGGTAACATTATTTTTATCAAATTGCCATTTATTTCTGGCTTGCAAATTATTCAAATAATCAATTTTCCATTTGCGCCAAATGATTTGCACCAATTTGTTTACCCTTTGCCAATGACTCAAATAACTATACCTTTTAACAGTATAGTCGGGTTCAGGAATACTATTTATGGGTCTGCCTATGAGAAAATGTCCTGGTGTTAGAACTTCATAGTCACTTGGGTCAGAGGACATAGGAGTAAGGGGTCGACTATTAAGTATTCCCTCAATTTGTGTTGTCACAGTAATAAACTCTTCAAGTGTTAACCGTGTACTGCCAATTGTTCTCCGAAAATGACTTTAAATGCCTTAATATTTGATTCCCACAGACCCCCGAAATTAGGAGATTTTGGAGGAATAAATTTTCATACAACTTCTTCATTTGTTAAATAACCTGACAAATCATCTGTAGGGTTTCTAAATAAGTTGTACAAACGTTTCAATTCTTTGCTGCACCCAACCAGATTCGTGCCATTATCAGAAAAAATGGTTGAACTTTTCCCTCTACGACTAAAAAACCTTTTTAATGTGGCCATCATAGTTTCTGATGTAAGATCAGTGACAACTTCTATATGTATTGCCTTAGTAACAAAACACATAAATAGAGCTATGTAACATTTATGATAAATGCCCTTACGTTGTCCCTTAAATTTTATTTGAAATGGGCCTGCAAAATCTATATCTACATGAGTAAATGGAGAGCTAGGAGTTACTTTTTCGGTAGGAAGATTTCCCATAATCTGTTCAACAGCTCTTGGTTTATTTTTAGAACAAGTGACACATTCATAAACTATTTTTCTAGCAAGGTTTCTACCACCTAAAGGCCAGAATTCTTGTCTCACTAGATAAAGTAAAGTTTGTGCACCTACATGCAAATATTTAAGATGAAAATAAGTCACTATAAGCTGAGTTAACCTGTGATTTCTAGGGAGTAGAATTGGGAATTTCTTATCATAGGATAAATTTGCATTATTTAATCTACCACCTACACGTAACAATTTGTTTTCATCAAGAAAAGGATGTAAAGAACTCACCTGACTTTTCTTTAAATCTTTACCCTATTTTAATGAATTAATTTCATCAATGAAAACCATTACCTGTACTTCTCTAATTAAGTACCACTTAGCTTCTTTAAGCTCATTAACTTTAAGGGGACCTGTTTTTCTAGCTGCATTTCTCATATTAAATATAAACCTGAAAACATAACTTAGAATTCTAATCAATTTCACAAAACTATTAGAGACCTGAAGAATATTTGATATGAGATCTGAACTAGATGACACAGTTAATGAAATAGTTGTGTTCTTAAGTTCACACAAGTAAGGTTTTTCTTCAAATGAGCTTACGGGTAATTCCACAGGCTCTTGTATGAGAGGGTCATTCACCAGAGAAGGGCTTTGCCACCATAAACTCATTGTTATTAACTCTTGAGGGGTGGCTCCCCTCGAAATAATATCAGCTGGATTACTGCTAGAAGGAATATGTTTCCATTGGCACTGCTCAGTTAGATTTTGTATTTTTGACACTCGATTGGCGATAAAGGTTTTCAACTTAATTGCTGGTGTGTTTATCCAAGCCAATGCAATGGTTGAATCTGTGAACAGTATTATATCATCAATATTCATTTTTAGAGCAAGACGAACTTTTTGCACTAATTGAGACAATATGAGACATCCACTTAATTCGAGACGAGGAATCGTGAGCACTTTAAGGGGGGACACTCGTGATTTACTAGCGATGAGCTTCGTGGTTGTTAAAGATTTACTAGTTATGCACTGCAAGTACACTGCTGCACCGTATGCTGCTTGCGAAGCATCTGCGAAGCCCAAAAGTATGGCTTTATCAAAGGTATCTGTTAAGATATATCGATCTATTTTGATATCCTCGATTGCCTTTAAGGAAGAAACAAAGTTTATCCACTCACCCAAAACTGATTCAGGAAGGGTGTCATCCCAGTCCAGTTTTTGTAGCCACGGTTTTTGTAGAAATATCTTAGCCTTCGTGGTAATGGGTCCTACCAGTCCTAAGGGGTCGTAAAGCCTTGCGATGACACTTAACACTTCACGCTTTGTGTATGATGATTTCGCAGCAACTGTAACTTTGTATGTAAATATGTCTTCTCCAGGGTGCCAGCTCACACCAAGTGTCTTTACTGCCACCTCAGCATTCGTAGAGAAGTGGTGCTCCTTTTCTGTCGACTCCGTGCTATTCATCAGTTGTTTCGAGTTGAGCTCCATTTATGAAGAGTCATTCCACATGTCTTGAGTATATCTTGTAACTGCTCCTGCAGCACTGCAGTAGAGTCCAAATCTTGACCACCGGAAACTATGTCATCCATGTAGACATCCTGCATTAGTATTGTAGCTGCTAGTGGAAATTTCTCAGCTTCATCTTGAGCCAACTGCTTCAGTGTCCGGATAGCAAGGAATGGAGCACACGCCGTGCCGTACGTTACTGTTTTAAGTTGATAAGTGACTGGCTCCGAGTCCGCTTCTTCCTTCCAGATAATTCTAAGAAGATCACGTTGTTGAGGATCGATGAGAATCTGGCGGATATCTGTTGTAAAAGCGTATTTATGCTTTCGAAATCTAGTCATTATTTCAAAAATATCTTCCTTGACCTCACCTTTCAATAGACAGTCATTAAGGCTATTCCCATTAGTTGAAGGTGCGGATGCGTTAAAAACAACTCTTAACTTTGTTGTCACATTATCAGGTTTGTATACTCCGTAGTGAGGAAGGTAATAAATAGGCTTAGATGACTCAGTAGCAACTTCGCTTAATTCTCCATGTGATCCAGGTCCAAGTATTCCTGCATGAAATCTTGGTACATATTTTTCATCTGAAGATCCTTTGACAGTCTCTTCCATTGTTGATTCAAGATTCTTTATGGGGCATAATAAAGAATTATGTCTAGCATCTCGGCACCATCTACAAACATGTTTCGATCTGCAGTTGTGATAATAGTGCAATCCTAAGCATTTAAAACAGAGCTTGTTTTTTGAAACTATTTCTTTTCGTTGCGGCATATTCATCTCTAAGAATTTATCACATTTATAAAGCACATGATTCTCGTTGACGCTATTTCCCTTGCATAAAATACAGGGCAAAACTGGGTTAGATGATTTCACCATAAGTGACCTTGGCTTGTTAAAGTTACGCTCTTGAAATTTGGGTTTTGTTGAAGTACTTTTACTCACATTATCTAAGACTTGGGAACGCTTTTCCAAGAATAAAATTAAATCATTAAGCAGAGGAACTTCATTTGAACTTATTGATAATTCATATTGCTTTCGCGTCTCACGATCTAATTTTTGCAAAACTAGATTTAATATTAATATATCCGAAAGATTATTGGTTTCAAACTTAAGAACTTTTAATGCACGAATGTTCTTTTTAACATTGTCAATTAGACTTCTCAAATCTTTCGCCGACTCCCGATTGAGCTTATCCATTACTAAAATAGCTTTGATGTGAGTTTCAACAATAAATCTTTTGTTTTCAAATCTATCCTCCAATGCTTTAAACAAAGAAATAAATGTATCATCGGTACTAATTAATGTTTTCGCTTCACCTATTAATGATGCATTAAGATAATGTAGTTTTTGTTCTGAAGACAAACTATCATTTAATCCAATTATGTTGTTAAACTGCAATTTGAAACTATTCCAGTCCTCGTATTTACCTGAAAATATAGGAAGAGGAATTTCCGGAAGTTTAATACTCGTAGTATTCTCACGAACCTCAGAGTTCTGTGAACTGTTGTTTTCTGAGCTCTCACTCCGTGAGGGTTGCACTTGCGGTTTCTCTAATTCTCTAAGAACCCTTTTTAACTTAGACCTAGCTCGAATTATCTTATCGTCATAGCCCTCATTTCCAGAGAGTTCCTTGCCGAAATCCTCTGGAGAAGAAACCAAGTTCAGAACATCATTATTTATAGCTTTTAACGATTTTTCCTTTTCGTACAGAAAGTATAACAGTTCTAGAATTTCATCTTTGTTTTGAAGCGATTCGTCTATTTTAGCCGAATCAGTTTCGTGATGCTTGTCCTAAGCGATGCACGAATGTTTTTAAGTTTCTGCAATTCTTCCATAATTTAAATTCACAAATTTAAAATAAGAAACCACTTGCCTACCTTAAACAGTCACTCCAAATTGCTTATAGTATCCAATTGTGGGCATTCCAATGCGTACAATCCAACTTGGTATAGTCCAACGTATTGTTTTCGTTTAAACGAATGACTCATTCAAAGGCGCAGTTCTCTCCGCACGACCAGGACCAAATGTACCGTCCGATAGCTCAGTGTGTGTATTTTTGCAGCAACAAACGGTCTGGCAAGTTCTAATTGTTAACAAACAATCTTTATTAGTGGACTGTAATAGTAGGGGGCTTTCCAAAGCTCTATTTTCACATCCACAGAAAGACCTCTCTTTTACATAACCGCTCAAGTGGCGGGATCCAATTAGAATGAATACATAACGAAGGGGAAAGGGTTAGAGCAGCGTTCGCCACTAACTTTTAGAGGCGGGCCGTATGACATATGTTAAAGTTTTTCGCGGGCCGAATACAGCAAAATACGTATCTTTAATTATTATTTAACTGAAAAAAATATTGATTTTGTTTATCTTAATAAAATTGCAATTGTTATTTGATTTTTTTTATCAAATAATTAGAAAGTAATAATTTTCATTATTAGTAAAAATAAGTAAATCTTTTGTTTCAACGTGACTATTCGACTTGACTTAACTTTTAATAAAAGTACTTAAACTGGTTTTCCATTTTACTCCGTTTTACTTGATTGATATCATTTGTGAGACGATGACTTAGAATCGTTCGGTTCATTTTATGATAGAGTCGTTGTCTGTGGCAGTATTTATTGCAGCCAATCTTTATAAATTGTCCAAATGAGATTCAGTAAAATGTTTCCTGTATTTATTCTTGGTTAAAAAAAATTCCATACCATGAAATTGGATTTTTTTTTTTATTATTTTTTTTTTTTTCTGTGGTGGCGGCGGGCCGCAGAAAAACTTGTCGCGGGCCAAATCTGGCCCGCGGGCCCGTAGTGGCTAACGCTGGGTTAGAGGGAAGAAGCTGCGCAAAAGGATTGCGCAGTACAATTAATTACAGGCGGAACCAATTTATATATTACAAAACGATTTCAAATAAGGCTACAGCTTTGAAAATTTCAACACAAATAGTTGTAGCCTTCTAACTGGATTTTGAAAAAAAAAAATAATTTAATTTTTTTTTTTTAATTAATTAACAAATATTTTACAAAATGATTTGTAATTGAGCTAAATTTCTGAAATTTTCGACATAAGTAGTTTTGGCCTTCTAATTGGACTGACAAGAAGAATGTTAAAATCTTAATTTGTTTTTTAAATAATTTTTTCACAAAAAGTGACTTCGAATAGGCCTAGATCTCTGAAAGTTTCAATATAAGTAGTTTTAGACTTTAATTATGTTTTTCACAAACACATGTTAAAATAATCTTAAAGGGGTGTTGTATTATTGCATTAACGGGGAATTTTTTTTTCTTGACAAGGAAGAGGCTTCCAATAGTAAGTCTTTACGTAGCAATTAGATTTTAGTGAGTGAAGCAAGCTTATGTTTAAGCAGCAATGAACCTTTCAGCGAGCGAAGCGAGCCTATGCTTGCATAGTAATGAACCTTTTAACGAGTGAAATAAGCCTGTGTTTATGTGTCCATGAACTTTTCAGCGAACGAAGCGAGCTCGATTTTGCGTAGCGATGAACCTTCCTGCGAGCGAAGCGCCAAAAACTGGGTTCTAAGTAGTTAGAAAAGGAGAGTCCGGGGCCAGGGCGGGATGCGGGATGGGATGAAGGATGATGACGTCACCGGAAGTGGGCGAGACCGGATATGACGTCACCGGAAATCACGTGACCGGATATGCCATCCCGGAAGTGATATCACAGGATATGCCGTCACCGGAAGTGAAGTTGAGTTGTTCCCCTCCTGCTGTTGTTTTAGTTTCATTATAAGCTGTTTGTGTATGACGTCACAGTAGGTATGACGTCATAATGTGTTTTATATTAAAGTTTTGAGTGGTGGCAACACTTTTTTTTAGTTTCGGTTTATCTAGCAGACGGAGTTGAGTTGTTCTAGGACTGCTTCTTAGCGAATAAGTTAGAATGATAGGTTTTTATTGCGTGAACTCACAGTAAGTATGACGTCATAATGTGTTGTATATCAAAGTTTAGAGCGATGGCAACACTTTTTAGTGTCGATTTACCTTTAAGATGGAGCTGAATTGTTCTAGGACTGCTTCTAAACGAATAAGTTAGAGTGATAGGTATTTTTACTAATGACGTCACAGTGGGTATGACGTCATTCTATGTTAAGATTTACGTTTTAAGTGGTGATAACATTGGATATATACCAAATTTAGTTTTCAGGTGTTGGCAACGAGTTCTGATCGGTCAGCTAAATGCTCGCTTGTGACTGATAAGTTTTAAACATGTGATCAAAAGTTAACTCCTGATTGACAGTTTGGTTTTCTAGCGAGTTACTTACATATCCTTTAATCAAGTTAAAATACCTACAACAAAGTTACACAAATAAAAAAAAAAAAAAAAAAAAAAAAAAAAAAAAAAATGTTAAATTTGAAAAGTTAATAAAAGTGAAGGCCATTTGCTAAGGGTCAAAAAGAACCCTAACCCCGAGCTACACGTGACATTTCAATATTTTACCAAACAATTGTTAAAATATCGACTATCGGACGTTGCCTTCATGGTAACTCATCTACCCCCCCCCCCCTTCCCTAACTAATTTTGAATAAGTTAAGACTTTAGAATTACAATTAATAAATTTTGAAAAATTATTTATTAAAGGTGAGGACCCACCTCCAGCCCGATACCTCTTTTAGGAAGAATTGGTACCGCCTCACTCCACCCTAACAAAAAAAAAAAAAAAAAAATCTTATTCCAAAGAACGTATAGTTCTTTGAAACTTGAGGTCATTAACTTCCATAACGATATCCATGGGAGAAGGAGAACGTGATGATGGCATTATAAATAACTGAAATTTAAAAAAAAAAATATATATATATAAATATCGAAAGAAAAACATACATTTTCAATACAAGTTGGAAATAATTTTTATGTAATACTTGAATCGACTACTTTAACATACTTAACACATTTTAATATATATATATATTACTTAAAAGATACTAACATTTCACAAATAATAAAAGTTTACTTACCGAATAATTCAGATGAAATCAGAAAAAAGCTAAAGTAGCAGCAAAATATGATAAACAAGCACAATAAGCAAATACTAAGCAAACACGATAAACGTCTTTCGCCCTCAGGAATCTAAGTAGAAATGGCGAGACGGCAACCGGTAGCGTCTATATATGAGGGGTGATCACGTGACTTCACCGACCAATCAGATTTCATGGTAGAGGGCGCTGCTTGGTTCTAACCGATCAGAACGGGTGGGGAGCGAGACTAGGCATGTTTCAACACGCTTCAACGCGTTTGCGAGTTGAGTTGTTGTGTAACGATCTTGCTTGAAACAGTTAAAGTGATAGATAATTTGTTCGTGACGTCATAGTGTAGCGAATGGGTTTTTAGCGTAGACAGTTGTTGCAATTGGAGTAATTATGAAATTTATTAAATATAAAGATAATATTTAGTAATAATTATCAGATTTTATTATTATTATTATAAAAAATAAACTTATAAAAAAAGTGAACGTGAAAATTTACTTTACGAATAAAAATCATGTCTTTAAAATGTGTACGAATATCACTAAATAAGAGAAAAAAGTAACATACTTAAACTCTTTAAGATAAATAACTTTAACATTAACGTAAAAAATTTACTTTTCACATAAAAATCACTTTAAAATGAGTAAAAATATCGCTAAATAAGAGAAAAAAAAAGTAACTTACTTAAAATTTCTAAGATAAATATTTAACCTTTACTCGAAAATTCCCTTCATATATAAAAATCACGACTTTAAAATATGACATGCAAGAGAAAAGTAACGTACTTAAACTTTCTACGACAAATAACTTTAACATTAACGTAACATTTTACTTTACACATAAAAATCCCGACTTTAAAATATGTAGAAATATCGCTAAATAAAAGAAGAAAAAAAGTAACATACCTAAACTTTGTACGACAAATAACTTTGACATTAACGTAAAAAATGTTCTTCACATATAAAAATCACGACTTTAAATTTGAAATGTAGGATGAAAGTATAACATACCTATAATTTCTACGACAAAGAATTCAAACATTGCCATTCATGTCTTTTAAATGTGTAATGACAACTCTAACTTTTAGAAAAAAAAGAAACACTAAAAATTTACAAGGCAAAGAATTTAAAATTGAACGTGAAAATTAACTTCACATGTACAATCGTACTCTTATATCAACGATAAATAAGATAAAAAAGAAGCTCTAAAAATTTATAAGGCAAAGAATTTAAATAATACGCGAAAATTTACCTCACATATAAAAATTATGTCTTTCAAATGTGTAAGAATAACGCTAAATTAGAGAAAAAGAAATATTAAAAATTTATAAGGTAAGGAATTGAAACAATACGCGAAAATTTATTTCACACATAACATTTTTATCTTTAAAATGTGTAAGAATAATGCTAAATTAGAGAAGAAAAAAAAATAACATACTTAAACTTTCTTCGACAACAATTTAAACAATACGCGAAAATTTCATACACAATTATTTTCTTAGGTTAATGTTAAATAATGGGAAATTTAACAGAATAAAAATTTCAAAGATAAAGAATTTTAACCTTTACACGAAAATTTACTTTACCTATAAATAGCATGTCTTTAAACTTTAACGTGACAATTTACTTCTCATATACAATTAAACTCTTAGGTTAATGTTAAATAAAAGAAAAAGTAACATACTCAAAAATTTCTAAGATAAGCATAACGTAAAAATTTCATATCATGTGTTTAAAATGTAACATATAAGAGAAAAAAATAACATACTTGAACTTTCTATAGCAAAGAATTTAAGCGTTAGCGTAAAAATTTACTTTACATATAAAATTCACGTCTTTAAACGGGATGATAAGCATGTGACGGTAATTAGCCAATCAGGTTAGCGGTAGGTGATACGCCACTTGCCGGCATTTTTAGACCGGAGGATGAGTCACGCTAAAACTTGTACAAACAGGTCGGGAGACTTGTACAGCAAGAACAGCAGCATCGACGCGCAAGCAGCGGGTGATGCTGCGGTGTGTCAGCAGGTTTTCGAGATTATCGTTTTCCTACTTTGTCTTTTTCATAATGAAATGTTTGTGAAAACTTGGAATGAATAAAGTGGATTTCAAAGACACATTTGTAAGTGAAGGTAGAATTCGCATGGACTTTCTTCCAAAAAGTATGATTCACTTGGAGAATTTAAAATCATTTCTACTTGAAAACTTTTCTATTGTCTAAAACATTGAATATTGTTCAAACTCAGTGAGATTATATGCTACAATACGGGTAAAACTTAACAAAATTGTTACATAGAAGAAAAATAGTAAGAGATTTAAAATAAATACTAGTTATAGATACTCCAAAGAAAAATTTCACCTCTACTTTTCAATCGGAAAATCAATGCAAGTTGGAAATTTATGTTACTTCAAGAAAGACTTAGACAATTTACTTTGTAATAATATACGTTAAGGTGTCGTATTAACTCGTGCAATACATGCTGACTAAGGTTTATTTTACTTGAAAGGTGAATTGGGGGAAAATATTAAATAAATTGTAGATATTAAATACATTGTAGATATGCATTCAAGTTTTGAAAATCACCTGCAAGACTTTTAAAACATCTTAAGATAAATTGAAAGAAACTTGCGAATTATATGTAAACTATATAACTTTTTATACTCTGAAAGGAAATCACAAGTAATTTAGTTAACTTTTTTCATGGTAACACTCATATTCAACGACATGTTTTTAAAATTTAACCTTCTTTACATGATAATAGTTATAAATTTTTTCAATCTCAGATGCGATATACTATTATTTCTAACATATATGTTACGAATTGTGTAAAGTTTTTAAAAGAGTATATGCAAATCACCAATCAGAAACATAAAAATCTAACATCAATCAAACACACTAAAATAATAAGATATTTTCCTTAGTGGAAAAAGTTAACTACTCATGTGATGGAATGTACTTAGAAAATTTAAATACTGAAAAAAGTTTGCTAGGCAAACTTAAAGAATACTTTTTTTTCTTATGAAAAACTAGCATAAATTTGAAAAATGTAGAGTTTGTTACTACGTAAAATTGAACATCATCTGGACAAACTAAATTATACGTGAATTTTTTTTTTATTTGAGAGGTGCTGACAATATATCATTAATATAGAGATTTTTAACTTCCACCCATAATTTCTAAATAACTTATACATAAATTTTAGAAAACTGAAACGGAATGTGTTTTACAAGAGGCTTATTTTGTAAGATGAATATTCAATATTAATATAACTGAGCAAAGTTCATTCCGGAAAAAACTTGTAAAAGATACTTATATTTTGAAAATAGTTTGAAATATCCTTTTAAATTTATGAATGCTCGCTTTCGAAAGACACAAATAAAACTGATATTACACATGATAATTAACACATGCATAACATTAATCAAACAAAGTGGAAATTTTATTGCTTGTGACCGATAACTTTTCAGTGAAGTAGAACTTACATAGGAAATTTATGCAAACTTTTTCAACTTTTAAACCAAGTATTATGTAAAATTATAAATTACGATAGGAAATAGCACACTTCAGAATCGGAACAAGTCTTCTAGTTAAGCTAAATTTATTTCTCAAGGAATTGAAAGCATACCAGAAAAGTCCTTATCATTTCGCATCTTTTCTCATGTTGCAAGAAGACATACTTTGTAAAAGATCGTCGTTGCACTTAACAAAAATCAGTAAAAATAAATGTATTTTCTATGGCAAAGATAAAACTTCACAACTTAATTACTTAAATTTAGCTAAGTTGCATATGGTTTATTCACATAACTCGCATATGCTTCGAATGTTGAAATATATTTGTCCGTTGAAATCAAACTCATCGAAAATAAATGCTATCTACATTTTCAAGTCGGAAATTACTATTAAATAAACTTTACATGTAAGACATTATCATGTTAAAAAGAAAAATCTACAAAAATGTAAATGATAATTTTACTGTTGGTACATAAATGATGAATAATTTATGATTTTATTCTAGGCAAACGTTTTATTGTCTAACAGAGAACTTAAACTTTAGCAGAAAAACGAAAAAATGCAATTTTTATATCCTATCATGCTTGTCGAAAATTGAATTTATTAGCTGGTGTAATAGATTTTTATTGTCCAAATTGCTATAGTTTTTCTTCCCAGTGCAATAAAATTAAGTTCATGTGTAATGAGTAGTTTTTTTTTTTTTTATGAATCTTATAAATTTAATGAAATTATTATGACCTAAGAGATTGAGTGAACTGGATAAATCAATGATGTAAATTTAAACAGTGACTTGAACTGATACATACTATAACTGTAAAGAAGTATGACAAAGTGATAGATGAAGTAAAAATAGAAGTTGAATGAAATGTGTTGAAAAAAGTTGAAGACGACAAGAAATTCGTAATTGAGAATTATCATTGACTTATATTAACTTCGTTTTTCTTGCTTATGACAAGAAAATACACTCTTTCTTATTAAGAACCAACTTGATATCTTATCATAGAATGACAATGATGAAATATCTATACATTAAAAAAAAAAAAAAAAATACCAAACTTAGACATAGCAAATTTCTTGAAATTCATGTATAATGTGAGAAGTTTTACTGGAAATATAGAAGATACAACATTGAAAGATGTGAATGTTTCGAAGTACTTTATCAGAAATAAAAAAAAAAGATGCGCTGAGATTCGCTATAAAAAATTTTAGGAGAAAGTTTAAACAAAATTTAAAATCAAACATGCTTTTAAATGGGAACACATATATTAAAACTATAGCACATTAAACAATTTATATTACGTCATCTCAGTTGTATCAAACTGAATAACATGAAAAACAACCACAAACTGAATAAACATGAAAATTATCAATATATGGGGAAAAGTTTCCTTTTTTTCACATATAAAAAAAAAAATAACACATTGACGTACGTTAAGATCACGAAACATGCATAATCATATACCGATAAGAGCAACCAATGTTGCGGGGAGATATTCACATGATGGTCAATATCCCATGAATAAATTGATTGATTGAATTTCTAATGCTAATTCCAATAGTATTTCCACGTAACTTCAACTTCATATGTTACACTATAGATATATTTATTTTTCAAATATATTGACTTTCGAAAAATCATCCTTCAAAATAAGAATGATCATAGTAAGAATAAAAGAAAAGATACTAAGCATTGATTTAAAGTGTATTTATTTCAACTTAGCAACAAATCATATGCTTGAAACGAAAATTGCTTCGAACCAAAGTATAACCATCCAATTTCATTGATTCCTACAAGGACATTTTTCTCATCTAGTAATTGAGGTTTTTTTTTCTCATACACATTATAAGTGATGTCCAATCAGGTGTAGAATAGTTGAAGATATCCGACCTCTTTCTAAATATTAATAAGTCACTGTTGAAAAACTTATAAAAATTTCAATTTACACTTAAAGTTTTTTTTTTTTATATATATATATTTAAAAGAATTTTTTCAAATCAATATGTATGTTTAAATACTGAAACTTATTCACTTCAATAAATGTATGTTTAAGTTATAAAACTCTTCGTATGTATTGAAAAATTGTAACTTTTCGTCTTCTTCGTATAAATCGATAACTTATACACTAGTTCTTCATCAATTAATCTTCTAAGTAAATCTTTCAAAGCTAAAAACATACTTATAACTTTCACATGAAACATGTACAATTTAACTTGTTACAAATGCAAAGTTATAAGTATGTTTTTAGCTTTGAAAGATTTACTTAGAAGATTAATTGATGAAGAACTAGTGTATAAGTTATCGATTTATACGAAGAAGACGAAAAGTTACAATTTTTCAATACATACGAAGAGTTTTATAACTTAAACATACATTTATTGAAGTGAATAAGTTTCAGTATTTAAACATACATATTGATTTGAAAAAATTCTTTTAAATATATATATAAAAAAAAAAACTTTAAGTGTAAATTGAAATTTTTATAAGTTTTTCAACAGTGACTTATTAATATTTAGAAAGAGGTCGGATATCTTCAACTATTCTACACCTGATTGGACATCACTTATAATGTGTATGAGAAAAAAAAACCTCAATTACTAGATGAGAAAAATGTCCTTGTAGGAATCAATGAAATTGGATGGTTATACTTTGGTTCGAAGCAATTTTCGTTTCAAGCATATGATTTGTTGCTAAGTTGAAATAAATACACTTTAAATCAATGCTTAGTATCTTTTCTTTTATTCTTACTATGATCATTCTTATTTTGAAGGATGATTTTTCGAAAGTCAATATATTTGAAAAATAAATATATCTATAGTGTAACATATGAAGTTGAAGTTACGTGGAAATACTATTGGAATTAGCATTAGAAATTCAATCAATCAATTTATTCATGGGATATTGACCATCATGTGAATATCTCCCCGCAACATTGGTTGCTCTTATCGGTATATGATTATGCATGTTTCGTGATCTTAACGTACGTCAATGTGTTATTTTTTTTTTTATATGTGAAAAAAAGGAAACTTTTCCCCATATATTGATAATTTTCATGTTTATTCAGTTTGTGGTTGTTTTTCATGTTATTCAGTTTGATACAACTGAGATGACGTAATATAAATTGTTTAATGTGCTATAGTTTTAATATATGTGTTCCCATTTAAAAGCATGTTTGATTTTAAATTTTGTTTAAACTTTCTCCTAAAATTTTTTATAGCGAATCTCAGCGCATCTTTTTTTTTTATTTCTGATAAAGTACTTCGAAACATTCACATCTTTCAATGTTGTATCTTCTATATTTCCAGTAAAACTTCTCACATTATACATGAATTTCAAGAAATTTGCTATGTCTAAGTTTGGTATTTTTTTTTTTTTTTTTAATGTATAGATATTTCATCATTGTCATTCTATGATAAGATATCAAGTTGGTTCTTAATAAGAAAGAGTGTATTTTCTTGTCATAAGCAAGAAAAACGAAGTTAATATAAGTCAATGATAATTCTCAATTACGAATTTCTTGTCGTCTTCAACTTTTTTCAACACATTTCATTCAACTTCTATTTTTACTTCATCTATCACTTTGTCATACTTCTTTACAGTTATAGTATGTATCAGTTCAAGTCACTGTTTAAATTTACATCATTGATTTATCCAGTTCACTCAATCTCTTAGGTCATAATAATTTCATTAAATTTATAAGATTCATAAAAAAAAAAAAAACTACTCATTACACATGAACTTAATTTTATTGCACTGGGAAGAAAAACTATAGCAATTTGGACAATAAAAATCTATTACACCAGCTAATAAATTCAATTTTCGACAAGCATGATAGGATATAAAAATTGCATTTTTTCGTTTTTCTGCTAAAGTTTAAGTTCTCTGTTAGACAATAAAACGTTTGCCTAGAATAAAATCATAAATTATTCATCATTTATGTACCAACAGTAAAATTATCATTTACATTTTTGTAGATTTTTCTTTTTAACATGATAATGTCTTACATGTAAAGTTTATTTAATAGTAATTTCCGACTTGAAAATGTAGATAGCATTTATTTTCGATGAGTTTGATTTCAACGGACAAATATATTTCAACATTCGAAGCATATGCGAGTTATGTGAATAAACCATATGCAACTTAGCTAAATTTAAGTAATTAAGTTGTGAAGTTTTATCTTTGCCATAGAAAATACATTTATTTTTACTGATTTTTGTTAAGTGCAACGACGATCTTTTACAAAGTATGTCTTCTTGCAACATGAGAAAAGATGCGAAATGATAAGGACTTTTCTGGTATGCTTTCAATTCCTTGAGAAATAAATTTAGCTTAACTAGAAGACTTGTTCCGATTCTGAAGTGTGCTATTTCCTATCGTAATTTATAATTTTACATAATACTTGGTTTAAAAGTTGAAAAAGTTTGCATAAATTTCCTATGTAAGTTCTACTTCACTGAAAAGTTATCGGTCACAAGCAATAAAATTTCCACTTTGTTTGATTAATGTTATGCATGTGTTAATTATCATGTGTAATATCAGTTTTATTTGTGTCTTTCGAAAGCGAGCATTCATAAATTTAAAAGGATATTTCAAACTATTTTCAAAATATAAGTATCTTTTACAAGTTTTTTCCGGAATGAACTTTGCTCAGTTATATTAATATTGAATATTCATCTTACAAAATAAGCCTCTTGTAAAACACATTCCGTTTCAGTTTTCTAAAATTTATGTATAAGTTATTTAGAAATTATGGGTGGAAGTTAAAAATCTCTATATTAATGATATATTGTCAGCACCTCTCAAATAAAAAAAAAATTCACGTATAATTTAGTTTGTCCAGATGATGTTCAATTTTACGTAGTAACAAACTCTACATTTTTCAAATTTATGCTAGTTTTTCATAAGAAAAAAAAGTATTCTTTAAGTTTGCCTAGCAAACTTTTTTCAGTATTTAAATTTTCTAAGTACATTCCATCACATGAGTAGTTAACTTTTTCCACTAAGGAAAATATCTTATTATTTTAGTGTGTTTGATTGATGTTAGATTTTTATGTTTCTGATTGGTGATTTGCATATACTCTTTTAAAAACTTTACACAATTCGTAACATATATGTTAGAAATAATAGTATATCGCATCTGAGATTGAAAAAATTTATAACTATTATCATGTAAAGAAGGTTAAATTTTAAAAACATGTCGTTGAATATGAGTGTTACCATGAAAAAAGTTAACTAAATTACTTGTGATTTCCTTTCAGAGTATAAAAAGTTATATAGTTTACATATAATTCGCAAGTTTCTTTCAATTTATCTTAAGATGTTTTAAAAGTCTTGCAGGTGATTTTCAAAACTTGAATGCATATCTACAATGTATTTAATATCTACAATTTATTTAATATTTTCCCCCAATTCACCTTTCAAGTAAAATAAACCTTAGTCAGCATGTATTGCACGAGTTAATACGACACCTTAACGTATATTATTACAAAGTAAATTGTCTAAGTCTTTCTTGAAGTAACATAAATTTCCAACTTGCATTGATTTTCCGATTGAAAAGTAGAGGTGAAATTTTTCTTTGGAGTATCTATAACTAGTATTTATTTTAAATCTCTTACTATTTTTCTTCTATGTAACAATTTTGTTAAGTTTTACCCGTATTGTAGCATATAATCTCACTGAGTTTGAACAATATTCAATGTTTTAGACAATAGAAAAGTTTTCAAGTAGAAATGATTTTAAATTCTCCAAGTGAATCATACTTTTTGGAAGAAAGTCCATGCGAATTCTACCTTCACTTACAAATGTGTCTTTGAAATCCACTTTATTCATTCCAAGTTTTCACAAACATTTCATTATGAAAAAGACAAAGTAGGAAAACGATAATCTCGAAAACCTGCTGACACACCGCAGCATCACCCGCTGCTTGCGCGTCGATGCTGCTGTTCTTGCTGTACAAGTCTCCCGACCTGTTTGTACAAGTTTTAGCGTGACTCATCCTCCGGTCTAAAAATGCCGGCAAGTGGCGTATCACCTACCGCTAACCTGATTGGCTAATTACCGTCACATGCTTATCATCCCGTTTAAAGACGTGAATTTTATATGTAAAGTAAATTTTTACGCTAACGCTTAAATTCTTTGCTATAGAAAGTTCAAGTATGTTATTTTTTTCTCTTATATGTTACATTTTAAACACATGATATGAAATTTTTACGTTATGCTTATCTTAGAAATTTTTGAGTATGTTACTTTTTCTTTTATTTAACATTAACCTAAGAGTTTAATTGTATATGAGAAGTAAATTGTCACGTTAAAGTTTAAAGACATGCTATTTATAGGTAAAGTAAATTTTCGTGTAAAGGTTAAAATTCTTTATCTTTGAAATTTTTATTCTGTTAAATTTCCCATTATTTAACATTAACCTAAGAAAATAATTGTGTATGAAATTTTCGCGTATTGTTTAAATTGTTGTCGAAGAAAGTTTAAGTATGTTATTTTTTTTTCTTCTCTAATTTAGCATTATTCTTACACATTTTAAAGATAAAAATGTTATGTGTGAAATAAATTTTCGCGTATTGTTTCAATTCCTTACCTTATAAATTTTTAATATTTCTTTTTCTCTAATTTAGCGTTATTCTTACACATTTGAAAGACATAATTTTTATATGTGAGGTAAATTTTCGCGTATTATTTAAATTCTTTGCCTTATAAATTTTTAGAGCTTCTTTTTTATCTTATTTATCGTTGATATAAGAGTACGATTGTACATGTGAAGTTAATTTTCACGTTCAATTTTAAATTCTTTGCCTTGTAAATTTTTAGTGTTTCTTTTTTTTCTAAAAGTTAGAGTTGTCATTACACATTTAAAAGACATGAATGGCAATGTTTGAATTCTTTGTCGTAGAAATTATAGGTATGTTATACTTTCATCCTACATTTCAAATTTAAAGTCGTGATTTTTATATGTGAAGAACATTTTTTACGTTAATGTCAAAGTTATTTGTCGTACAAAGTTTAGGTATGTTACTTTTTTTCTTCTTTTATTTAGCGATATTTCTACATATTTTAAAGTCGGGATTTTTATGTGTAAAGTAAAATGTTACGTTAATGTTAAAGTTATTTGTCGTAGAAAGTTTAAGTACGTTACTTTTCTCTTGCATGTCATATTTTAAAGTCGTGATTTTTATATATGAAGGGAATTTTCGAGTAAAGGTTAAATATTTATCTTAGAAATTTTAAGTAAGTTACTTTTTTTTTCTCTTATTTAGCGATATTTTTACTCATTTTAAAGTGATTTTTATGTGAAAAGTAAATTTTTTACGTTAATGTTAAAGTTATTTATCTTAAAGAGTTTAAGTATGTTACTTTTTTCTCTTATTTAGTGATATTCGTACACATTTTAAAGACATGATTTTTATTCGTAAAGTAAATTTTCACGTTCACTTTTTTTATAAGTTTATTTTTTATAATAATAATAATAAAATCTGATAATTATTACTAAATATTATCTTTATATTTAATAAATTTCATAATTACTCCAATTGCAACAACTGTCTACGCTAAAAACCCATTCGCTACACTATGACGTCACGAACAAATTATCTATCACTTTAACTGTTTCAAGCAAGATCGTTACACAACAACTCAACTCGCAAACGCGTTGAAGCGTGTTGAAACATGCCTAGTCTCGCTCCCCACCCGTTCTGATCGGTTAGAACCAAGCAGCGCCCTCTACCATGAAATCTGATTGGTCGGTGAAGTCACGTGATCACCCCTCATATATAGACGCTACCGGTTGCCGTCTCGCCATTTCTACTTAGATTCCTGAGGGCGAAAGACGTTTATCGTGTTTGCTTAGTATTTGCTTATTGTGCTTGTTTATCATATTTTGCTGCTACTTTAGCTTTTTTCTGATTTCATCTGAATTATTCGGTAAGTAAACTTTTATTATTTGTGAAATGTTAGTATCTTTTAAGTAATATATATATATATTAAAATGTGTTAAGTATGTTAAAGTAGTCGATTCAAGTATTACATAAAAATTATTTCCAACTTGTATTGAAAATGTATGTTTTTCTTTCGATATTTATATATATATATTTTTTTTTTAAAATTTCAGTTATTTATAATGCCATCATCACGTTCTCCTTCTCCCATGGATATCGTTATGGAAGTTAATGACCTCAAGTTTCAAAGAACTATACGTTCTTTGGAATAAGATTTTTTTTTTTTTTTTTTTGTTAGGGTGGAGTGAGGCGGTACCAATTCTTCCTAAAAGAGGTATCGGGCTGGAGGTGGGTCCTCACCTTTAATAAATAATTTTTCAAAATTTATTAATTGTAATTCTAAAGTCTTAACTTATTCAAAATTAGTTAGGGAAGGGGGGGGGGGGGTAGATGAGTTACCATGAAGGCAACGTCCGATAGTCGATATTTTAACAATTGTTTGGTAAAATATTGAAATGTCACGTGTAGCTCGGGGTTAGGGTTCTTTTTGACCCTTAGCAAATGGCCTTCACTTTTATTAACTTTTCAAATTTAACATTTTTTTTTTTTTTTTTTTTTTTTTTTTTTTTTTTTTTTTTTTTGTGTAACTTTGTTGCAGGTATTTTAACTTGATTAAAGGATATGTAAGTAACTCGCTAGAAAACCAAACAGTCAATCAGGAGTTAACTTTTGATCACATGTTTAAAACTTATCAGTCACAAGCGAGCATTTAGCTGACCGATCAGAACTCGTTGCCAACACCTGAAAACTAAATTTGGTATATATCCAATGTTATCACCACTTAAAACGTAAATCTTAACATAGAATGACGTCATACCCACTGTGACGTCATTAGTAAAAATACCTATCACTCTAACTTATTCGTTTAGAAGCAGTCCTAGAACAATTCAGCTCCATCTTAAAGGTAAATCGACACTAAAAAGTGTTGCCATCGCTCTAAACTTTGATATACAACACATTATGACGTCATACTTACTGTGAGTTCACGCAATAAAAACCTATCATTCTAACTTATTCGCTAAGAAGCAGTCCTAGAACAACTCAACTCCGTCTGCTAGATAAACCGAAACTAAAAAAAAGTGTTGCCACCACTCAAAACTTTAATATAAAACACATTATGACGTCATACCTACTGTGACGTCATACACAAACAGCTTATAATGAAACTAAAACAACAGCAGGAGGGGAACAACTCAACTTCACTTCCGGTGACGGCATATCCTGTGATATCACTTCCGGGATGGCATATCCGGTCACGTGATTTCCGGTGACGTCATATCCGGTCTCGCCCACTTCCGGTGACGTCATCATCCTTCATCCCATCCCGCATCCCGCCCTGGCCCCGGACTCTCCTTTTCTAACTACTGTTCTATACACGAATGACAGATATCCGCAATGCCAAGCCACACAGCTAGCTAAAATATTGCACATGTTAAAATTTCGTAGCGAAGCACGGGTATTTAGCTAGTAACATATATTAGGCTGTATATTGCAATCCCAATATCAAAATGTTCGAATACAACAAACTCTTTTTATGGAAAAATCATGAATATTGATTTGGGATACTACAAAAGTTTTCAAAATCACAAAATGTTGCCTTTGGCTGGAATCTAGGCTGTTACCCCCAATTTATCACCAAAAGATATGGCATGTGTATTAACCCTTTGACATACAAATAAAATGCGCTGACAAATTAATGTGGATAGTTTCAAAAATCACTGCTATACAGACTACCGCTTTCATTGCGCTTCTTTCTGTTTACTTGCTTGCTGATGCGATTTTTTTATCGGTACTGTTGAGAGGGGAAAAGCATCTTCAACAGTCTAAACAAAACAGCATCGATGCATGACAGAAACAGAAAATCTAATAATGTACTGCCCGGTGTTCACCGAAGACAGTTCTTGACATCTCATAGACGTGAAAGTCTACAATGGCACATGAAATGAATGACGTCTACTAGACGTCATTGTATGTCAAGGTTTTGAGTGTGGGGATTTTAAATAAGTAAACAATGTCTTGTGCTTTAGTTTATTGTACTTAACCTTTGCTGCCAACTATATATACAGCACGTCCACAAATTTCCCATTTTGCATCCTTTTTCCTTTTCTATTTATTGCTATTCTTAAACTGCTTTTCGTGTATCTACTTTAAATTGTTAAGAGCTATATTTGTATCTAAAAAGTGTGTTGAAAAAATTTAGGTACTCTTCCGTTAGCTAAGTACCAGATAAAAACTGGCGAATTGCAGCTCTAACTCATCCAAACAACCTTCAGATAATTTATCATTCCTGTTAAAAATCATTATAGGGTTTGCAACCCTATAACAAACTGTTAACATTGCTTTGCAATACATTTACATATAATTTAAACCAGTGGCGGATCTAGGATTTTCCTGAGGGGGGGGGGGGGGGCGCAAGATTGTGCCTTCCAGGATAGAATTGAATATTAAAAAAAAAAAAAAAAGGGGGGAGGGGGAAGAAAGCTAGGCAGTGTTCAAGAAATATATTCTAAGTTAATCCATAGCCATTGATTGACCCCCAATCTCTTTCGTCACATTTCTGACTTGCTATTTTAGCGTAAGGTTAGCGTGGTAGCGGTTAGGTATCTTAGCGCGTTAACACTACCCTTTTGTTTTTTCATTATCTGTTTTATTTTAAAAACAAATTGTATTAAAAATGTATCGTGCATTTTAAACATTTTTGTAAGCTACATCCCCATGCAGAAGTATAGATTATACTGAAGAAATTCCAATGAAAGTGGGAACTTGCGTCTATTATTTGTGACTAACTGACTAAGTATAAATCCTATACTATACTTACATCAAACTGGGAAATCAGTAATTGTACATCAAAATTTAACATATTCATAACATATTTATGCAGTGAGCTTAGTAAGTAAAAATACCTTGTTTTACTGGATAATCCATTGCTACACAAGTAATCTAAAGTAATCAGGGAAAAAATTGTGTTTCAAAGAGAACGTTTTACTAATAATTATGAGTATTAGTTTTAAGAAGGCAATAGAAAAAAAATACAATTTAAACATTGAATAATTAGCACAAAACAAATTCCAGTCTTCCTTTTTTTGATTTAGCAAACTATACTTAGTTATCTTATACTTATCCATCTATGGATAATTATAATAGAGTAGTTAAAGAAAAAAAAAACTACACGATGTAAATGTTAGTGTATTAAGAAGAGCCGAATCTTGCTTTATTATTTAGCTTAAATATGTCAAAGTCTAATATTTTTTTAATAGGTAGAAGTTCTCTATAGCATCGAATATAAATTGTTTTATATTTCTTGATAAATCTCACTTGTTGACAGTTCATTTTCATATTTTCTACTCTTGTTCTTCAAAATTTAATTTAATTTTCTACTTTTCTGATACAAAATCCTTTTTTTCCAATTCCTGGCTTTTATTTCAGCCAATTAGAGCATTTTTTACATAGATTCAATGTTACACTTATGTAGTCCAGTGAAAAAAAATGTGTCACCTACGTGTATAAATAATTAATTCATAAAAGTAAAATTTTTATATAAATCATTTAATACATACACAAGATTTATAGTGTTAATAGAAGCATGAGTAAAAGTTTCTTTTAGTGAAAATCTCCGAAACTTGATTGAATGCATTCTCATTGACTATCTGCCAAGTTTTAGCTTGATTGGATGACGGCTAGTGGGCTAATTATCCTTCCACAGATTTTCGCGCCACAAATAAACAAAATCAAAAGTAAATATAAAGGATAAAGTAAAAAGCAAACGATAGAAACCAGGAGTAGCAAAATTTTATGTTAATTTTTTAAGTTAAAGGAATGCAAGTCAGTGAGATCCAGTGTGGTAGGTCAAATAGTTCATGTTAAAAAAATGAATCCATAAATACAAAGTTTTTATGGTATTCTTTATATTCCTTGCCAATTTTTATGTACAATTGCAATTTACTTAAGCTATTTTGATCTGAGATTCAATTTTCATGTTGTTTGATGACCACTGCGAAGAAAATCATCAATTCCGTCTCTTTGGCTAATTTTTTTTTTTTTTTTTTTTTTTTAATTTTTTTTATATTTTTTTTTTGTCCGAAAATATGGTTATTGTTATTGACAACAAGTTATTTTAGCTCGATTGGATAACAAGAGGATTAATTAGTCCTCCACGGATTTATTCCTCACAGACACAAAAAATCGAAGTTAATTTAAAAAAGGGTTTAAAAATTAAGCCACTAGACAACAAAGATTAACTTACTTTTCTCGTAGAAAAGTATTCCCAAATATATGACAAAAATGGGTAAAGACAGGTACATTTCCAAAAATCGCTATGCCGACCAAACGGTATAGTGGTTAGAGTGCTAGCTTCTAGACCGCGAGGTTGCGGGTTCGAGTCCCGTGTTGGCATGGGTGTTTGTAAGTGTATGTTGGCTTGTCTAATGACGAATTTTTCGGCGCATTATAGCCCTCGTGTTGCTGACGGCGCCAGATAATCTGAATACAACCAACCAAAAATCGCTATAGAATAACTTTTTTAAACTATTTTTTGAAAGCCAAACACAAAGCATTTCTTTTTAAAAAGTCCTCCACACCAGTAAAGCGTTCTTTCTGACTTCTCGTAACAATTGCTTTCATTTTTAAATCAAATAAATAGTATTTATAATTTCAGAATAGAAAAAGAAACGCTAAAAAAATTTGTTCCCACTTACTTTTTGTCGCTTGGATGCATTTATGTATTACAACCTACTCTACTCTTTGGTTAATTTCGGAAGTGTACAGTTTGTAAACTGAACATAAGTCTCAACACTCTCACCACGCGTTCAAAAATTTCTTCTCCTTGTGCTAACTAGTAAACCACACCACAACCATTTAAAAGAGGGCTTCAAGGACAAAGACCCAGAGGGGTGGAGATGTTATCTCATTCAGTGTCCAGTGATACTCCTCCCCACGTCCATCCCTTGTGCGAAATCAGGAGAGGAAGACGACATCCGGTGTATTCCCCCTCCCTTCCCCCTCTTGTGATCGTCTAAGTTAGAAGTTTATAGAGGAAAATTCGCTTTGGTTTCGGCTCCTTATTGTTACAAAATAAAAGTAAACAATTATTATTTTGTAAAAGAGTTTTTACCTAACTCAACTCAACTCCTATGGTAAAGTGTTGTAGAGATGTCTTCAAAGTCAAGGGGGTGGAGGTTTGAATACTTGTACAGTCATCTAACGTCCGTTTGAATGGGAAGGGAGAGGGCTATAAAAAGAACCTTGAACCAAAAATAAGCTCTTTTTTTGTGTGTGTGTGTGGGGGGGGGGGGGGGGGCTTTTTTCGGAAATTAGACGAAGGTCGAAATATACTCGTTAAGTGAACTTATTAAAAAAACAAATTTAAATTTTTTGTGTGCAAATTCTAAAAAATAAAAAAAAATAAAAAAACAATAATAATCTGAGGAGGGGGCGCGCCCCCCCCGCGCCCCCTGGCTGAATCCGCCATTGATTTAAACATGCAAACATTTAGACTAGGCGCCAACTGGTACATAGCTAAAGGAAGGCCAAATTTATTTTGTGTTGCTCGTCATTTTTACTTTTTTAGAATGTTCAATAAGGAAACTGACAGCTTGTGAAGAATTTGTGAAAAATTGTAAGTAAATTAGAGAATATCATTTGGTCCATTCGTTTGTTAAAAAATTATGGTACTTTTCCATTAAAGGGGTCTGTTGGCCATTTGCCTATTTTGTGTTTGGTGTTTGATTTGGTGAAAAAAATTTAACCATTTCAAAAACAAATTCAAACAAAAATTAACCATTTTAAAAGTTTTATCACTAAAATGTTTACAAAATTTTATTGAAAAGTATCATAATTTTTTTTCGTCGAATCAAACACCAAACGGTCAATGGCCTCCTTCAACAGAAAAGTACCAAAATTATAATTTAAACTCATTTTCAATCAATAACACTAATATTTTTTGGAAAAATAAATTAATCTTTTGTGCGATAATTTTTATTTAATTTACTTCTTAACACCATAGACTAGACTCCTGCCTAACAAAACGGAAGGGAAGGTAGGATATAATAATAAAAACTGAATAGACTAAAGAAGGGGTTCTCAAACTTTTAACATTACGATCCACTTTTAAGAAACCGTATGTATAGCAATCCTCTTCTTCCTCAGCCAATATAATTTTTTTGAAGATAATCAGCTCACATTTTTTCGAAAAAAGGCTTTATGGGTCTGAAAGGAAATTGTAAGGAAATTTTTTTTCATATTAAATACAATTTTGGTAGAAATATTTTCTAATAAGGTCTGTGTGAAAGACTTGCGACCCTCGGTTTGGAAAGTGCAACGATAATGTTTTATAAATAATACTTACTTCTTTATAATACATGTTATTTGGATATTCTCCAAATTAAAAGAAATTAACAAAGTAACATGTATTTCAAGAGTTAGAAGTGAATAATATTTTATTATATTTGGTACAATTCCATTATAGTGACCCTGATTGTCACCAAATGTAGAACTAAATTACAACTGCCATATGAAATTGATATTGAATTTTTAAAAAATTCTGATTTCCAGTGTGCTAAAAATATATTTTCTGGATTACAAATTGCTGGTTTGTGTAAGTACTAAAAGAAATATATATATATAAAGGTTGTACCTCTTGCAATGTAAAAAGCTGATAGTTTTGATCCTGAAATTACACCTGAATGATTCATTAAATTTAATTTGATGTATCAATTAATTTTAATTAAATATTCTAAAACTATTTAATATTATAACTATCATTTAATAAATGGTCTAGTCAGATCGGGCATTCCAAATTTCGTACAGGTAGATTGCTCAAATTAGACTTGGGTGACACTAGCAAGGAGTAAATTGGACCTTGGTAGTTTAAATAACAAAAGGCAAACTCATAGCCCTAGTTTCACTAGTTTAAGCCTAAAACTATTCCAAGCACTTGAAGGAATTATGGAAGCTGCGGCATGTTAAACCTTTTGAGACCGCAATGAACTTATGTTGGCGTAGAATGCGGATTGCTTGGTTGTTGATATCTCGTTATCTACTTGGAATTCAAAATTATAAGGTGTAGAATAGTTTTAAATATATATATATACAATAAGAAAATCAATAACAGTAGTATACAAAATGTCCGCTCCAGATCAGCTTCAATGTTTTGTTCAAGCGTGGCTTCAAGTCTGTGTGTTGTAAAAAATTTTTTCCAAAAAGTCGAGGTTGAATGTTTTTGCGAGTATTCTCTAAAATATATTTTTCGATGCATAGTTTTGAATTATGTTTGCTTCAAGCGTGGCTTCAAGTTTGTGTAAAAAATTTTTTCTAAAAAGTTCGATTCAATATGAGGTTGAATGTTTTGTTCAAGCTTCAAGTCTGTGTAAAAAATGTTTTTTCTAAAAAGTCGAGTTTGAATGTTTTTGCGATTTTTTTCTAAAAATGTTTTTCTAAAAATGTTTTGTTGAATGTTTTTTCTCTAAAATATATTTTTCGATGCATAGTTTTGCGTCAAGTCTCTAAAATATATTTTTTGACTTTCGATGCATGCTTTTGAAACATGTTTTGTTTGCTTCAAGCATGACTTCAAGTCTATGTGTGCTAAAAAAATTTTTCTAAAAAGTTCGATTCAATATGAGGTTGAATGTTTTTTTCAATCTTTCAATGTTTTCGGCTCCAGGCCACTTTTCATCTTTCAATGTGAGATTTTACACTTTTGCGTGCATCGTTGACTCACATAGTTTGAGTTGCTTCAAGAAAATGTTGAAGTTCGATTCAATATGAGGTTGAATGCGAACATTCTCTAAAATATATTTTTTTGACTTTCGATGCATGCTTTTGAAACATGTTTTGTTTGCTTCAAGCATGACTTCAAGTCTATGTGTTCTAAAAAATTTTTTCTAAAAAGTTCGATTCAATATGAGGTTGAATGTTTTTTTCAATCTTTCAATGTTTTCGGCTCCAGGCCACTTTTCATCTTTCAATGTGAGATTTTACACTTTTGCGTGCATCGTTGACTCACATAGTTTGAGTTGCTTCAAGAAAATGTTGAAGTTCGATTCAATATGAGGTTGAATGCGAACATTCTCTAAAATATATTTTTTTGACTTTCGATGCATGCTTTTGAAACATGTTTTGTTTGCTTCAAGCATGACTTCAAGTCTATGTGTTCTAAAAATTTTTTTCTAAAAAGTTCGATTCAATATGAGGTTGAATGCGAACATTCTCTAAAATATATTTTTTTTGACTTTCGATGCATGCTTTTGAAACATGTTTTGTTTGCTTCAAGCATGACTTCAAGTCTATGTGTTCTAAAAATTTTTTTCTAAAAAGTTCGATTCAATATGAGGTTGAATGTTTTTTTCAATCTTTCAATGTTTTCGGCTCCAGGCCACTTTTCATCTTTCAATGTGAGATTTTACACTTTTGCGTGCATCGTTGACTCACATAGTTTGAGTTCGGGTTTTTCCGCATGGCTGACTCACATGCAACGCCATGGACTTGGCACCTGTAACCGATCGATAGAAAGTTTTGACAAACTGCTTTCAGTTCATTTTCCTCCCCACATCGCCAACTTGAAAGCTATTTAATGCTTATTCATATGCGTGCAGTCTCATTTGTAGTTATGGACTCGATAATGACTAATTTTGGTGATCGCTTGGAGACATTATCGAAAGTGTGTTGGGTGGACGACAGTCTGTTTGATGTGGTGTCAAATTGTTTGTTTGAAGGCGAAACTTCTTTAACGAAAATTGGAGTATTTTTAGCTTATTGCGCGAAGCTGATAAAAAATCACCCCCGTAAAAAAACATTTATACAACGTAAAGTATTTGAAGTGCTATCGCAAAGGATGAAATATTTTTGATCGACGAGATGAAATGCGATAACATTTTTCAAACGACATGTTTCAAAATCGTTACCTCATTATGTGTGTTGACTTTTTTGTGTGGACTCTCATCTTTTACGTTTTGGCATATGTATTGCATCGAGAATGACGACGCGGTGGATATTTCAAACACGACCTGTATCTATTCTGAAAACATTGGAAGACGACTATTTTTTCATGTGTGTTTTAAAGAGACATCTAAAATATTCGATATACGATATTTTTTCAAAGAAGATTTAAAACCACAGATAATTGGAGTGCAACTGAATGAAAGAGAGTTTTTAAAAATTTGTCAGCAATGCTACGTTTAAAGTCTCCGTCCGGGACTATTATTGTGGGAAGCAGTCAGAGTGGAAAAACCACCTTGGTTCGCAAAATGATCAAAAGCGATATTTATAGCACGAAACTGAAAAAAATAAAATGGTGTTATTCCTATAGTCAACCATGGTTTTGGGAAGAGCCCGACATTGAATTTGTGCAAGGCTTGCCCGAAAACTATGACGACACGGAGCTAATAGTTTTAGATGATTTGATGAACCAGCTGAATGAAAAAGTGGCAGAACTTTTTACAGTCATTTCGCACCATCGCAACGTCAACGTGATACTGTTACTGCAAAATTTGTATCCTCGATGTAAGGTAATGCGTGACATTTCCCTCAATGCTCAATATATAATTCTATTTAAAAACTCGAGAGACATGAGTCAAATAAACTGTTTCGCTCGACAGCTGTATCCACAGAATTCTCGATTTTTAATGGATGCCTATATAAAAGCCACCGCGATTCCGTACGGTTATTTAGTTGTGGACATTCATCCGACGACGGAAGAAGATTTCCGACTGCGCGACAATTTGTTTCCAGATAACAACGGAGTATATTGGTTTTACCTTCCACAATGAGCTCCGAAATGAAAAAGCATTTTAATTTTCTACGAGCTCTCTCGCTAGCTTCTTCAAAGCAAAAAAAGTTATTGTTGAAAAATGCCACCACATCCGAAATAAAAGCAATATGCGAAGTGTGTCTAAATCTTTTGAAGGGTCATATTCCATCTATCAATTTGAAAAAACTAAAAAAGTATAAATCGTCGATTCGGAAAGTGGCATGTCGTTCGACTAGATTGAAAAGCAAGAAGAGGCTATTAGTCAATCAAAGCGGCGGTTTCCTTCCTCTACTATTGCCTGCTGCCGTTTCAGCTTTAGCTGGAATAGTGGGTCGTGCTATTGGGAACAGGATTTGAAAGTATATAAGTCGTCCTTTCTGCTTATTTCCAACATTATTTAACTTTCACGCGTGGATAAGTGTGCGTCATTTTTTGTAAGAAAATGGCCAAGCGGATGATGCTCATTCCACCAGAATTATATAGTGGATATCAAAAGCGACAGCAAGATCCCGAAGTGAGACTGGAAGACGATATTGTGAATTTGTTGGAACGTGAAAAAGTACCCGACGATGTAAAGGCAAAACTTCTTGGTCATTTGATTACTCGCTTTCAAAAAGTGGTTCATGAACCGCCGGAGCCAATACCTGTTAATATAGTAAAAAGTGCTGAGGAGACTGTGAAAAGCTCAAATGGAAATGATTATTATACTAAAGAAGAAGCGACGGCAGTAGATCCAGTCGTCGGTGATATCTTACAATCAGTGCCGCGATCCCACGCAAAATACATTCCAATGATATTGGAAAAACTCAAAACGCGGTTGTATTCCTGGAATTCTGACGGGGAATTCGTAAAATACGACTCTCCCATAAAGAATTCAAAAATAGTAGATTTCTTTTCGTACATGATGAGAAATATTAAAAGACAGGAGGCTCCGATGCATTTTAGCAAGTTTTTACCCATTATAAAAGAAATTAACATACCTATCTCTTGGATTGGAAATCCCAAGGTGGTAAAACTTTTACAGAAAAAAAATGAATGGAACGAGTCGATAAATAGCGAGGTTGGAGAGTCTACTGTCAAACGCATCGCATCGACTCCTCGCAAAAGACAATCTTTGATTCCTCGATATTCTGGGAAACGGCTTTCAGCTTCCGAAGGCTCCACGCCATGGCGACAGAGCGAGAAGTGGGTGAAATACTGAACGACATTTACTATGACGCGGGAAATCCAGCTTCGTTTGGTGGAATAGCGAAACTTTCCAAAGCCAGCGGTGTATCTCAAAAGAAAACAAAAGAATGGCTTATGAAGCAAGACACCTATTCACTCCATAAGCCCATCCGATTGAATTTCCCACGTCGAAAAGTTTTGTCCTATGGCATCGGCGAACTGATGCAATGTGATTTAGTCGACATGTCAAAGTTTGCAAAGCAGAATAAAAACAATCGTTTTTTATTGACTTGTATTGACGTCCTGAGTAAAAAAGCATTTATTATAGCTATAAAGAAAAAGAATGCAGATTCTCTCGTAGAAGCGTTTAAGAAGCTCTTTCGACAGACAAAAACAATCATCAATTTGCAAACGGACGAGGGCAAGGAATTTTATAACCGTAAAGTAAAATCTCTTTTTAAACAGCATGGGATTCATCATTACAGTTCTCACTCGGAGCATAAAGCAAGCGTCATCGAGCGGTTTAATTTGACACTTCGAAATAAACTGCATCGCATATTCACACATAGAGGATCCTACAAATATATCGACGTATTGGATAAAGTTGTGAAATCTTACAATGAAAGCATTCATAGAAGTACTGGCTATGCACCTAACGACGTCACACCCGAATTAGAGTCCACGATTTTTAAAAAACTTTATTCGTTCCAGCCGGTGACAAAATATACATTGGAGCTCAATGATCAAGTTAGGATCACCAAAGCAAAAAAGACATTTCGCCGAGGTTATTTGCCAAACTGGAGTAACGAGGTGTTTGTGATATTTAAGCGTTATCCCTCCAACCCTCCAACATTCATTCTTAAAGACTTGTCGGGTGAGATTGTAAAGGGTCGATTTTATGCTCATGAACTACAAAAAGTCATAAAAGACGCCACCAGTTATTGGAGAGTGGAGCGCGTTTTGAAAACGAGAGGTATCGGAACGAATAAAGAGCATTTTGTAAAGTGGAAAGGCTTTCCATCCAAATTTAATTCTTGGGTGAAAGAACAATGGATGACACGGTTTCGGATTTCTACGTGACTCTACCTAGTACAGCAAGCCTGGATTATTTTCCCCATAACACGCAATCTTCCTATCGCACTAAATTAAACATTCCAATCTCGTTGAATGGCGAGTGGGAAGTTGCCTTGTCTGAAATTTGCCTACCGCGCAATTGGTTCAACATAGATGATCATAATAATTCGTATTCACTCACCTATGAAAAAGAAGAACGAGTTGTGCAAGATCGCACAGTGCACGACATCGAGGTCGTTTATCGAGGTCCCAGCAACACGCAATCTTTCTGGACGAGTGTGAATGAGGAAATTGAAAATCGTGTCGGTCGGGCGAATAGCGTTCGTTTCTTGTGGAACGAAAAAAATTCTACTGTCGATCTCCAAATGGATGAAGGATTTGAAATCCATTTCACAAAGAGTGGAGCGAAAAAATTACTTTTTATGCTACATCAGCCGGATGAAGATTTACATCAGAAAGAGGGTGCGGTTTTTAAATTTAGAGCTTCAACAATAACGACGTCGCTACAATTAGCGATTCAAATAATAGATACAAATCCGACAAGTGTTATAGAACACGACATATCAATTATGCCCTATTTGGGTACTTCCGAAGCCGTAATGTCTAACCCCACAGATTTTTTCGATTCTCTCAACTATAATATCAATTTATTGGATTTACAAGACTATGTGCAATTTTCATATGACGGACGAAAAAATATGGTTGGTGTTAATATTGCGAAACATGCAGAAGTCCAGTTTTCCCAGACTTCTTGTCCCAGCTTGATGAAAATTCTGAATTTAAAATCGGGGTTTCAACACAATATTACGGATAAGCACGTACTAAAAGTCAAATTCACAGCAGACATTACAAAGACAGACACATTTAAGTTGGTGGTCAGAGAATATCCCACTGTAATGCAAAAAATAAAGTTTACTGAAAACTTGAACGTTCCAGCTGGGATGTATAAAACACCCGAAGAGTTATTTCGTACTTTCGATCGCGTTAAACTAGTACACTGGCCAAATCAACATGTGAGACTGACCGTTCCACCAGATTTCGTACTATCTTTCGATCGAAATTTAGCCGACATGCTAGGGTTTAAGGAAATCACCTTTCAACCGGGTTCCTATTTCGGAGAATATTCACTGCAATTACATGCTGGAATCACCGAAATATTTGTGTATTCAGACGTAATTCAATCGGTATACGTAGGAGATACGTTTAGCCCGCTACTAAGAATTATTCCATGCATGAATGAAAATAAGCATCAGATAGTGAAGTATTATGAAAGACCTCAGTATATACCAATGAGAAAAAAATTTATCGAGACAATTGAAATTGAGTTACGTTCCAGCATCGGGAAAAAAATAACTTTTACAGCTGGAAAAACTTATGTCGTTCTTTCATTCAGACGCAGAACTATAAAATAGCAGGCCTCTCACAATTTTGAACCATTGTAGTTTGAACTTCGCGGCCACGCCATGCATCTCAGCTCTAAAGATTGCGAAGAGTATTACTGTCGACAAGTCGGTGGAAGTTACTTTCAAGGACAAACTGCATATCAAAGAGGTGGAGGATTCTTTGGCGACATAAAAAGATATATTACTCCACTAGCTGTGCGTGCTGGGAAATATTTGGGGAAACAATTACTGCGAACTGGACAAGGAGTGTTGACTGATGTCGCAGGTGGAAGATCGTTTAAAGAGTCGGCTCGCTCACGCGTTGGTGAAACCTCTAAACGAATAAAAGACGATATTATACATCGCTTGCAGCATGGAAAAGGTATAAAAAGAAAACGCAAGCGACAATCTGTTCAGACTCAAAAGAAGCGTCGTAAAACAGGGATAGACGATATATTTACATGATGGATTCGAAAGCACCTGTTTGCATGAGCAGCGAGTTGGATTTATTCACCCAAACTCCATTGCAACTGAGTATTGACTCTTCTAATTTCGTTGAGATTTTCCCTGTCACCTCTTTGAGCGACAAATCTCCTATTGAATTTTTCATCGCTGGAAATGGTGAACATTATCTAGATGTCAGTCATACAATATTACATTTGCAAGTTCAAATATTGAAAGATAACGGGACTGCTATTACAGACGCAGATTCCGTGGCTCCGTGCAATTATATTCTCAACACTCTGTTTTCAGAGTTGAGTTTGTTTCTCAATGACAAACAAGTCACTTCGCAAAATAATTATGGCTATAGGGCATATTTAGAAAGTTTGCTCTTTTCTTCAAAATCCACTCAACAGAGCATGTTGACTTCGTCGTTGTTCTACAAAGATACAGCCTCCTATCACGATGATGTGGGAGCTAATTCAAGCAACGAGGGGTTTGTGGCCAGAAGAGTCTTATTCAAGCAGAGTAAAATAGTGGATTTGTGCGGACCACTACATTTTGATCTAGCCTCTCAGCCGAAACTGTTAATCAATGGAGTCAGTGTTCGATTAAAATTGGAGAGACAAAAAAAAGCATTTTGTCTTATGGCAGCAGCTGATCAGTTTAAAATAAACATTAAATCGGCCAGCCTATTCATTCGAAAAGTGAACGTTGCACCATCCGTTCTTTTGGCACAAGAGAAAGCATTAGAAAAAGGTCTAATTAAACTACCTATCAGGAGAGTGGAAGTTAAATCATTCGCTCTGTCTAATGGTTTACAGTCTTCCACCATCGCGAATGCCTTCATAGGACAACTCCCGAGTCGAATCATTTTAGGATTTGTGTCCAATGAAGCTTTCAATGGAAGCAGTTCTAAAAACGGATTTAAATTTCATCATTTCAATGTGAACTACCTTGCGGTTCTAGAAGGAGCGAGAATGTATCCGTCTCGACCATTTCAGCCAAATTTTACAAACAGTCTATATGCTCGATCCTATCTCAATTTATTTACAGACTTGAACAGATACCACGACGGACAGAACATCAATATCAATTATAAAGAATTTAAACATGGTTTCACGTTGTTTGTTGTGGATTTAACACCCGATATGGCGAGTTCGTCTTCTCACGCTAGCGTTACTAGAAATGGGAATCTGGCAATCGATGTGAAGTTTAGCTCACCGCTTCCGGAAACTACATCCTTGCTAGTCTACGCCGAGTATCGAAACTGTATCGAAATAGACAAGGCACGTTCCGTTTACACCGATTATTAAAAAAAAGTATGGATACTTTTACTTTGTGTCGTTTAGCTTGTAGCGATATGCAAGTCAAAAAAGGTTTCGGCGGAGTTTTTTCATCTGATTGTTTACCGAAAAATAAAGGCCTTTTTAAATCATTTATTGTTAATTTGGATCCACAATTTCTAGGTGGAAGTCATTGGATTGCGATATTCTTCAAAAATGACAAAGCATATTATTTCGATAGCTATGGGCATTATCCCCAGAATCCGGCCATCTATACATTTTTAATGCAAAACGCAAGCGATATTCGCTATAACAGCGTCGGGTTTCAAAATTTCAATAGTCTCACCTGTGGACATTTTTGTCTTTATTTCCTGAATCGCATGAGTCGAAATTTAGACATGTGCGAATTGAATCACATCGATCGCGGAAAAAATGAACACTTTATCAAAGCGTTCGTAAGCGCCAACTTCAAATTGAGCGAATGCTGTGTCGCATTTCGTGGAATACAAACCTGTCGCGCTCTCTTAAATGTCATGCGAAGCAAATGACATCATCCATTTACGTGCAGACCATGGAGCGATATGGATTTCTTCGCAAGACCTCCGATACTAATGACATAAGTAGCATGCACGAAACCCTCTTTCCCGACATCAAAAACTGCGTCCGAGAGGGCGTTCTACAACAGCAAGACCTGCAAAATACCATTTACTATTTTAAAATATTAAACAATCGAGAAATTATACAATACATGCACGCTTCTCCAGGAGACACACAGCTGTTTTCCTACTTCCATCTACACCAAACGTGTCCAACCGATGGTTACGTCATGTGTGCCGCAGGGGACCAACTTTACGCACGACTGATCGATTGCGTGTTCACTGCAAAATGGAAGCCGACCGATTTGAAGAATGCTGCAACAATCAAGGTGGCTTATTACAAACTACTTACGGATGACGAACTGCTGAAAGCTCTACACCGACGTTGATGAATTGCCACGTTCACCATGCACTTGTAGTCTTACCTTTTTTTTTGATATTTTTACATGTAAACGAATCTCCTATGCATAATGCAATTGTCGCATATAAAAAATGTAAAAACATTAGTAAAAAATAAAAAAATATGTCAGCATTAAAACGACTATTTATTACTTACTTTTTTTTAGAGCGATGTTAGACTAAATATTTAAAAAAAGTACCTCTTAGGTCTGGTCATTTATAGACGAGATGATTTGTTTCACAGTGTCCTAGTACCAATACCCCGGCCCAATCTCTTTTATAAAATACAATTGAGCCGGGGTATCGGAATTCGGACGCTGAAGCGCATCCTTTTTTTATTTTTTTTTCCCAACATTGACAGGTTACAGACTAAAGCAATACATATAATAGGTTACAAGGTTACAAAACAGAGTATACAAAAAGTGCTTGCTAAAAACTACTTTTCTAAGAAAGAAAACATAGCTAAAATATACACACACACATAAAAGTCATCGCGATGTACCTTTTTTTTTTTTTTTAATAAAACTAATCCAAAAAAAATCATTCATTATAAACATTTAAAAAAAAAAAAAAAAATCTGAAAGGTAAATCGTGATGAATTTTATTTACAAAAAATTTTACTTTTTCCTTTAGATAACCATAAAAAGGAAAAATCTAATAAGAAATAATAAGTTTGAAATGCTATACACTCTCCTCGTCAGAATTGTCGTTGACTGAAAGGTAATGTCCATAGCTATATGCATGAATGCCATCAGATAAGACAAATTTCTTATCATAATAACAGGAGAGAGATGTTTTATTTACTACATTCGTGCTGATGATTCGGTTTTTAGAAACAATACCTGTTTGCAAATGTTTGAGCGATGTTTCCTGAAATAATACCTCTTTATACATGTCATGTGTGAAACTATCTACGGTGCGCTTTTTGACACCTTTTGCTTTCTGCTTACCGGTTGCTCCATATGAAAAAGAATACATTTTACATCGTAGTCCTACAAATTCGTGTATAGGTAGACATGTTTCCGATTTTAAAAGACCTAACTTGCCTTTGTTAACGTCGCTGAAGAGTTCATGGTCTTTGCTAAAATTACTACAATCTAGTATACTAGAGAAAATGTGTTTTTTAAAGTCCTTACTGATAGATTCCGTGTTTAAACCCAAATATAGACTGTCTGTATCACAGTAGAGGAGAGTGCAATCCCTTCCATAATACGCTTTAAAATGCTCATAAAAAAGCTTATACACGAGTAATTTACTGAGTTCCAGAACGCAAAATCCGATATATATCGGTTTATCGAGAATGAGATTAGCTTTTTTTAGTTTGAATAGAACCAAATGCTCGTTCACCGGCTCAAAAAAATCAAGCAATGGGCTTGACATATATTTTTTACATTGTTCCCTACTCAACGCTCCTTTAACATTCACACGCTTACGCACGTTCATCATAGACCGTCCAAAATAGCTGTTGTTCATCTTCTTAAAAAATGTTTTTTGAAAGTCGCAGTCGCTCGCTTGTCTTTTTTCATTATTAAACTCGATGTATTCTTTTAACCATGGTTTTTGCGAAAAAGCCAATATCCTATGAATTTTTTTTAATATTAGACCATGGCTCAAATAAAATTTTAAATTGCGATAATGTACAATGTAATGTGTTTTAGTGTAAAAGTTTGGCGTGAGCTTTTTACACGGTAGAGTGCGATTCAAATTGAACTTGTTGCAAATTTTTCTGGAATAATTTTAAAGCATATCGTAAGTAATATTAAAATGTTCAGGTGCCATGGGCAAACAATTATGTGATTCGTGTAGAGAGGGGGGATACAATAAGTCGGTTTCAAGCAGAAAACCCATCTCGGAACTATCCTCAATTTGAAATATGTCAAACATTGCAATCTCTTCGTCAGAAAGCCAATAGAAATTCCCAAACGGCAATGGTTCACACATAGAATGTCCATATAGGTTATTAATGTCCAATGCCACGATATATTTGTTCGCCTGGCTAGAGTCATACGTTTCAGGTATTTCAGGATTGTTAGCACGGTAATAGCGCGTCCCCAGGAAGCACACACCGCCCCTCATAGCTTTTTCGACCCATAAATAATCAGTAACATTTGTAAATAACTGGAGTTCAATCTTAGTCATTTTTAAGCCGGCATCCCAAGTGAGCTGAGCGCTAGTGATAAACAAAGCAGGGTCAAGTTGATAATAGGTAAGCGACATATTTCGAAACGATGTAAATATTTCGGCAAGTAACAATACGTCAACCATTTGATAGAGCTTTAAATAGTCTCCGAAATTCCTACACTTAAACGTTTTGTATACGCGATGTGCATGTTGATATTCTTCCGCGCTGATATGTGCGTTTGACAAAATGTTAAAAAACGCGTCTCTCGATGGAAATTTTTTTTCCAGCAATTTGTCTCTCGAATCAAGATAGCTATATGGAAAAACACCCTTTTGCTTCAACAATTCTCGTCTTGTTGGATGTTTAAAAAATGCTTTAAAAATATTGAACGCGTGATTGGATTTTTTGAGAGTGTCCACTAGTTTTTCGAGACTTGCGTCCAAGAACTGATAGGTATCAATAAAGTGTAACTCATCGAGTGAAAACATTGTGAATTTCTGCATGTTCATTGGTATAATTTCGATATGTTTTGCGAGTCCGGCCGGTATGTCTTTCAAAATTAAGTTATTGTCATAACAAGAACTATTGTGAATAAATATCGGTAAAAAATACCTCACGCTAGCATTTAAGTTACAAGAAACGCATGCATTACCATAAATATATCCCCTGTAGTGATCATGATGTACTGCCCTAACTTGTCCCGGTAAAAATTTTTTATTGCATATACAACAAATGCTGCTATCATATTGTATAGTGTCGCTCTCGCACATGGGCTTAATCGCACGCATTTGATCTATTACCCTCTCCGCAACACGTTTGAGGGAGGTCAAAAATCTCATTACCACATTTTCACCCGCATAATATTCATGATGTAGTATAGTATCGAACGCATCAATGACTACAAAGCCGTAAGAGACTGCTTCATGTCTTTCCAAAGCCGCCGTAAAACTGTTTGCACACGAAGGTAATGCAGTGTTGCATTTAACAGTCAGAGATTCAAAATCAGCATACACGCATACTGAATGTTTGATTGTTTTAGCTGCGTTAGAAAATTTTACCGTGGTTTGATGGGGAGCACTCACTGTTTGCGGCTTTAATGTATTACATATGTTTTGATGCGTTACAAGATTGGAGGGATGTCGGAAACCAGTTAAACAGTTTTTACAAAAGTGGCGATTTCTTTTATTTTTTTCACCTAGTAAGCGATTGAAATTTCGAATAAGAAAATAGTGATTTTTGTATAACATTAAATCTATTTCTTTTGCCGTAGAAGTGGCCTTACTGATCCGAATGGGGAAAACATCCTTCTTTTCAATACCGAAAATATTAATTTTCAAACGGTTTTGCTTTTCAAATGTGTTGATTTGTCGAATTTTAAATGGGAATTTTATACCTTTTACGTTAAACCTGTTCACAACATGTCTGTATTGATTGCATCGATATGCATTGGTTTTTACTGGATAAAGTTTAGCAGCAATTGCGTAAAGAAAACATCTCCCATCGCGACACTGAACGTTTAACAAAGCACTCTTGTTTCGAATTTCTCTTGGCAGAATGATATTGCCACACCCCCCACCTAAATCCCTAAAGCGACCGATATGTAAGTCCACGTATTGAATTTTTTTCAGTACCCAACCGCTCCCATTTCGAATAAAATTATCTATAGACAGAAATATTTTCCGAAATGCATTATCAATGCCATCATAAATTTGAAATCGACTGAGAATCCGCTCAGCATAAGAGCAAAAATAGAATTGTTGCTCAACATCCCGATTTTCGCTATCGATCCTTTTGGTGAATAATATTTGTAAGCAAATAATAATTCTAATTCTTAATACAACATGCACATTTAATACATTGTAAATAGCATCTCTAGCTCGCTGATATAAAGCGTGGGGATCAGAATAATCTACCGATGCGCGCAGTGATCGTGCATATCCTAAAAAACTAGATCTATGTGGTACAAATTCAATCATTTTAAAAAACAGTGAGATTGCATGTCAATTAGAATACTACACACATTTATGTCATTACAGTTGCAAAAGAAAGTCTATCACTAGTAATGTGCAAGAATACATGAAAAGGTGCTACTTATGCGAAAAAGTTGTGATTACATAATATGATATACAGTTTTTTTTTTAAAACTTGTCCACGTGTTGAACCAGTGCGTCGATCCCTTTCTTAAACACAGCTAGTTGCTGTAGCGGGAAGTTAAGTCGCGAAACGTATCCATTATCTCCACGATTTTTGGCCATGCACACATAGGTGCTTCCTTTAAAATCTTTGATTTCGAGGGAAAGTCCACTGCCCAAGTTAATAGTGTAGGGCACAACTTTGCTGGATTCTTTTTCATCCGACGATAGATCTAAATCGAACGCAAGAGCAGTTCGTTTCACAGCTCTGTTGATTTTTGGAGTTGGGGGAAACTCACGGGTAAAAGGCTCTTTAAAAAGAGGACCCGAATCTTGAAAATCAAACTCGTCCTCGAATTTGTCGCTAGCTTTCAACCTTTTGGCTGTAAAAAAACTGAAACTTAATTTTTTGGAGATTTTTTTTTTTTTTTACGACGAAAGCTGCTCACGCATTATAACAGATAGCAATAATAAAAAAAATGTGTACTCACCATTGTGCTGTTTGCTGGAAGACGAATTCATCTTTTTCTTTGTATGGAACTAATATACACAGGCGATAAGCAAGTTGAATATAATAAGTTGACGATGGCAAGTCAACAATACTTTGGAACTAATGCACAGGCAATAAGCAAGTTGACGATAATAAGTTGACGATGGCAAGACAACAATACTTTGGAACTAATGCACATGCGATAAGCAAGTTGACGATAATAATTTGATGATAGCAAGACGGTTATACTTGTTGAAAACACTGCACAGTCGATAAATCCACAGAGAGAAAAATGCGAGAGCGATGAAAATTTTTTTTTTCAAAACACCACACGATTGATAAGCACACTTGTTGGTGAGAGTAGAGAGTGAAATGGTCTGTAGTCGGTGCTCCAGATTATATACACACTCGCACACGCACATGCAGCTGGCTGCAACCGTCCATATCGATCCAAAATCCGCTTAAAAAACCCTCCCTTAACGCAAAGCAAGCACGAACAATTCTCCCCTCCAAATGCATATCGAAATAATCGCCACCTATTCCCCTCTTCCGATATCGGTCAAAAAAACCAACGTTAGAAACATTTGTCTGAAAAATACGGCGTGTCATATGTACGACTAAAAATATATGCTATTGATAAAAATTATAACACAACCGATCACCATCTGTTTTGCGACGCGGATCTCGACTCCCAAAAGATATTAGAAACAGCATTTGAGAGCGAACTGTCACGCAACATACTCAGCTGGACTTTTACGCTTGGAAGAATATAGCGTGATTCGTTAGGTATGAACGTGGGGAAGTATTCGCCTCGACATTTTTTTAACAATGTCCCTACGTGCAACGATCAAAAAGAATGACATTGTTTTCCATCCAGCTGGAGACTTGAAACAGACGTGCATTTTTTTTTATTTCCAAACGCGTTGGTCACTTTTCCCAAATGAATATCTGAAGAAACAAGCGACCGTGAACAAGCTGTCCAATAATGACTGCAGCTGGTTTCCAACCCATATCAACTGGAATCGGAAACGGACAATATTATTTTCATTCCGATAATGATACAAAAATGAGATAAGCGAAATTTCCCACACAAAACTTGTGACATCTGCTCACACTGTAGCAGACTTTTTAAATAACGTCCGTCTAACATCTGTGTCCTGCTCATTTTTCGCGAGAAATATATATCCTTCTCACACATCTGTCTGACGAAAAATATAAACCATAGTCAACACATGTTTCAAAAGCATGCATCGAAAGCACAAAATATATTTTAGAGAATGCTCGCATTCAACCTCATATTGAATCGAACTTTTTAGAAAAATTTTTTTACACAGACTTGACGCAAAACTATGCATCGAAAAATATATTTTAGAGAAAAAACATTCAACAAAACATTTTTAGAAAAACATTTTTAGAAAAAAATCGCAAAAACATTCAAACTCGACTTTTTAGAAAAAACATTTTTTACACAGACTTGAAGCTTGAACAAAACATTCAACCTCATATTGAATCGAACTTTTTAGAAAAAATTTTTTACACAAACTTGAAGCCACGCTTGAAGCAAACATAATTCAAAACTATGCATCGAAAAATATATTTTAGAGAATACTCGCAAAAACATTCAACCTCGACTTTTTGGAAAATTTTTTTTACAACACACAGACTTGAAGCCACGCTTGAACAAAACATTGAAGCTGATCTGGAGCGGACATTTTGTATACTACTAATAACTTATTAAAAAAACAAACTAAATGCATATTTATCTTCTCGAATACAATTTCAGTTTAATTAAACTGTTTAATTTATAGCAAGTATTCTTTTCAAACTTTGTTTAAATACATTTTCTAATATTTTTTTAGAAATCTCTGCATTCCATGAGTCAAAAGGTATCTGACTGCAAGATACTACTACATAACTGAGAGCTATCTGCTGAAGTTTTAGGTAAGCTTCTTTTTTTAAACTTTTGTAAGTTTGCATACTTAAAAAAAAATTCACTAATCAAAGGCACCTACTTTCACCTAAAATGTGCTTACATCTTTTGTAGCGTAAAGCACATATCACACCTATCACATTATTCATCGACAACTCTTTACCTATTTATTTTGTCTGTTTCTCGGTTTTCTGGTAACTTGGCTAGATTGACTTATCACTATTTTGACATTTAATACTCTCGGCTTGATATTTATTAAAATATTTGTGTTCATTTTTTAACTTTTCCGAGTGTTTTTTATTGTTATTCTGAATTGAATTTATTTTTCTAACGCTTATTTTATCATTTAATAATTTTTTACACTGTTTATATATCACAATATTTCTGTGTAACACACTCAAGGTATGTTTTTTTTTTTTTTTTTTTTTTTTTTTTAAACTTATTATATTTTTTTTTAATTATTATTCCAGTAGATGTGTACCAAATTACAGAAATAACTCATTCAAACAAATAATCTTGTGATCATTTATAACAACCTTATAAGTAAAAACATTTCAGTTTCACGATAATTGCGCCAACTTTCAAACTTGGCAACTTGTAGTACCCGTCTACCAGAAGAGTATAATTTTCTTTCCTAAAATATTTTTTTTACATCATTTCATAGTTTTTTGTTTTTTACATTTTGTAATTGGCGGATTAGTACTGCACTTTAGTAGCGTTAGTTATTCACAATTTATATATTTACAATTTATGTTTTTGAAAAAATGTTGACTTTTGTTCACTCTCATCATATACATGTACAGTAGAGTGGGCCGAAAAAAATAAAGTTTTTTAGATCAAAATCTAATAGTGCGGAAAATTTGCTATAGGTCAATAGAAACTGGAAGAAGCAAACATTTTTGAAATAAAAAAATGTTTGACCCTTGCGCATTTAGGTCAAAGTTTCGAAAATGTTACCATTTTTACGTATTTTTCCATTTTTTTAGAACATTGCTTCTGAGATTTATATTTTATTGTAGTCTATTAATATATGATACATAAGCACTATAGAAATCATTTGGTATAATTATGATATTCTAAGTTGAAGGAGGGGGGGGGGGAGGACTAATTCCAACGAATGAAAGCGAACAAAACGAAATTATTAAAACGTTGAAACATCAAAGAAATACTTTCTCTTGGGTAAATCACAATCCCTATAAATAATCACTTTAGCTTTTTTTTTCACCCCCTCCCACTCACTTATGTCTTCCATTTTTGTCTTTGCTTTCTTTGAGGGGAATTCCCCTTTCATTGTCTATGCAATGAAGAATGCGTCTCGTCCAGTTCACATTTTAGTAGTGATTTGGTTTGCAGCGAGCTCGTGCGCTTCTGTTAATCAATTTTTTGTGTGTGTATTTCTTCAAGAAGATTCACGAAGGAGGAAACGAAAGGAGCAAGAAAGCATATCACAAAGAAGGCTTTTAATTGTCCCATACTTGGCAATCCAGAAGATTTACCTTCATCGAAGCTCCCCACATACGAGGACATTTTACGTTGTTGTTTTGAAGAAAGATTTGAGTTGGCGTTGGAAGCTAATTACACGACTGTCAACTTTTCTGTTGTTGCTGATTCAGTGGCAAGAAATGTCAAAAGCTTGTTTTATATGGCCTCTATTCCCACAGTAAGTCACACAAGAATCTTACAAATGGTTAGTAGATACCATGACGTATACTAAAATCTGTGAAAGTCCTACAATAGAGATAAGGATAAACAAAATTACAAGAATAAGCTGAGGAAATTCAAACAGGAAGCTACTAAACTTTTCGACGTTGCAGCTTGCAAATGCCCAATGACTTTCATTTGTGACTGTGGAAAAAGAACCTATAGTTGCAAGTGCCAAATTTCTATCACTTGTGGCTGTGATAAATCGAGAAAAGTACCTGTAATGGAGCTAAGATTTCTTCATGACCAAAAAAATGACAGAATTGGTAGAATTGGTAACAGATATCCAAGAAACAGAAAAACTTACTAATAGGCTATTCAGGAAGGAACGACAACGTGAACTCAATGCTTCTGGCATTTCGGAGTCTGAGAGTAAATCTCAGACACCCACTGATTTAACTGATATCGCTTTCGAGGAGGATATTACAGAATCAGATAGTACAGATGAAAGGTTTCTTCCATCGACACCTAATTTACCTTCCACTTCGCAGATGAGAAAAAACTGGAATCTACTGCATTGGTTTGTGACAGGTATAATGTGTCTGACAGAGCAGCTGCTGCAGTTGCGACTAGTGTTCTTCGGGATATAGGCAAAATAACCGAGTCAGATATGTCAATGGTGATAGACAAAAATAAAATAAGGAAGCAGAAGTCTCAGACAAGAAGATCATTGCAGTGTGACCTTAATACAATGGTTCAAGGCTTATACTTTGACGGTCGTAAAGATGATACTCTGGTCATGGAACCGATCCATAAAAAGTATTTTCGTAGAGTCGTGAAAGAGGAGCACATTTATCTGATTCAGGAGTCAGTATCTAATTATATCGGCCATGTATCTCCCCAGTCAGGTACGGCCTCAGAAATCAGTTCTAGTATTTGTTCATACTTATCGCGGCAAAACATATCCTTAAGTGAATTGGATGTTGTCGGATGTGATGGAACAGCAACAAACACTGGTTGCAGGAACGGAATAATACGGAAGTTAAAATTGCATCTTCGCAGATCCTTACAATGGTCTGTTTGTCTTTTGCATTTTAATGAATTGCCATTCCGACATTTGTTTGAGTATTTGGATGGGAAAACTACAGGACCAAACACATTTTCCGGACCCATTGGCAAGGCACTTCGTGACTGCAAAAATTTACCAATTGTTAAGTTTGAAAGCATTGAGTGTGAAGTTCCTCTTCTAGATGAAGCAGTTCTAAGTAGAGATCAAAAATATCTTATCAATATATCTCGAGCTATACAAAAGGGATTTTGTCCACCAGATCTTGCTGTTTCTGATCCTGGGCCTCTATCTAATTCTAAATGGTTGACGGCTGCTAATAATGTTCTAAGGTTGTACATATCATCAAAAGAACCCTCACATGAACTGAAACAGATAGTTACATTCCTTTTGAAGTGCTATATTCCAGTTTGGTTTGCTATTAAGAAGGAGAGTCATTTCATAGATGGACCAAAACATGTTTTGAAGGCAATACAATTATCAAGGTACTTACCTGAAAATCTTCTACAATTAATAGATCCAGTGATACAGCGCAATGGATTTTTTGCCCAACCTGAGAACTTGCTCATAGCAATGGTGTTTGACGAAAGGAAGAATATAAGGGAACTTGGTTTGAGGCGCATTCTAAAAGCACGACAAAGTCTTTCCATGGAGAAAATGGTGCGCACTTTTTTGCCTCCTATATCAATTTTTCTCCCACAGATTATTCTGAGTTGATCGACCGGAACTCTTGTAAGCTGACTCCACCACCTATCTTGGGCAATATCAGCTCGGATTTCATCGACGCACTTATCAAATCAGATACTGTACCAGATTGGAACGTGCACCATTTCCCTTGTCACACACAAGCGGTAGAGTGGTGCGTTAAGCTTGTCACAGAGGCAGCAAAGAAGGTTTGTGGATCAGAAACTCGGGATGGTTTGATTCGATCCACACTTCTATCCAGGAATATTATTCCTAAATTTAACCATAAAGGAGAATTTAATCTTGTAGAAATAAAGGAGCACAGATAAATATTTCTGTGCAAAAAAAAAAAAAAAAACCTTGCCGATAGTTGGATGGTTGGGAAGGGTGAAGGTGGAACTCGACGTGCAGCCACCTTCACGTGGTGAGTTCTGAGTCATTTCAATGCGCTAAGAGCTGCACACTTCGTAATGTATGTGTGAGGGGTTAATCGGGATGTCCCACTTCATAGTCAGTTGAACCTTACTGCTATAATGGTCGAAGTGTAATTTTGGGTAAAATACTCCGTCCCACCTCCTTCCCCCCTTTCGACTTAGAATATCATAATTATGACAAATAATTTCTTAGGTGCTCACATATCACATATTGATAGAACACAAAAAATCTAAATATCAGAAGCAATGTTTTAGAAAAATGGAAAAATGAGTAAAAATGGTAACATTTTCGAAATTTTGACCATGATGCGCAAGGGTCAAATATTTTTTTATTTCAAAAATTTTTGCTTCTTTTGGTTTCTATTGACCTATAGCAACTTTTCCGCTCTATTAGATTTTGATATAAAAACTTTATTTTTTTCGGCCCACTCTAATGTACAGCCATCTTGAAAGCCAATTATTTGATCATAGCAATGGGGATGGGGTTGGGCGACTAATATGAAAGAGAAAACTAGTTATAAATTAAACATACCCATTTTTTAACATATTGGAATGAAATTTAAAATGCCATGTTTTGCCAACATTCTAATCATGACCTTTCATCCTTTTAAACTATAGCCTGTGTTATTAAAACATCATATGCACGGGTGTTATATAAAATGTAATCACGTCAATGTAAACACGTGTAATATAAACAACGTAAGAAATAAAATGTTAAAAATTTAATGCTAGTTTATACTTTAAAATTTATGTTTTCTTGTTATGAAAACAGTTTTTGCAGCTTTAACTAAATATTTACTAGATTAAACTAAAATTCTTATGTTACTGTAATGATATAACGTAAACAACGTTTATTGACGAATTTCAAATTGCCAAAATTTCATGTCAGCTTGAAAAAATTGGCAAAACCAACTATTCATTGTTACTCTCTGAGGAATCGTCTACTAAGTTGCTAGGTGTAATATGAGCTTAAGAAAGAAATTTGCAGGAACATTGTTCCAACATCTAAAGAGTGAAGATTATTTCTAATCGCTAAAAGAACGCCTTTTATTGGAAGCGTTTCAATGGGCATATTTAAATTTATGCTTGGACTACAAGAATGAAAATACTCTCCATCCATTATAATGGATCATTCAAATAAGGTGCATGTTCTTAATGGAAAAACTCTTGTATTCTAGCAATTGAATGTAGTAAGACTTAAAATTGTTACCTTCTGAAGTGAAGCTATTGTTTTTTATTAATAGAAAAGCTTACTTATAAAAAATCAAATTGTTATTGAATTTTAAATTTGTTTCTTTTTTCAGAAAGAAATGAATATGATTCCCTTTAGTTTTCCTCAAGAATCTGTCTCCAGAAGTTTCTAGTCAGAAACAGCAGATTAGTTAAGAAATATTTGTAACACATTGAAAATCTTTTTTAAGTTATGTTTTTGTAAAAAATAAAAAAAGTTTTTTTTTTTAATTTTTTTTTTATCTCTGTTTACCTTAAAATAAAGAATTATGTAATTTTTTTAAAAATAAATATGCATTTTTTTATTTGACAATAAAAGTGTAATTCCTTGTAATACATCACTATTTTTTGCTTGTATTTGTGCAAGTTGTGGGCGATTTATTGTTATGTATTTCGTGCATAGATCAGTTTAAAAGTCATTTTGAAAGAGTAATATCCGTACGTTAAATATTTTTATTCATATAACATAATAAAAGACATCAAAGTTGAAAGGAAGAAAAAATTTTACGACGCGACATATCCCACCGGTGCTTATTGTGACACTAAGTATTTGTATTGCATCAAGAAACACATTATCCATGTAGGTGTATTGCCACATATCATCCATTAGGCAAGTCTACAAGGGCCATCTGGGTGCTTAAAAAGATTTGTATCCATAGCTAACTAAAACCCTGCAGAGTTTATTTTTCACCTAGGCTTGCATGTTTCAACAAAAACCATTTGATAGCACAAAAAATGACTGTTTACATGATTAATATTCCCTGACATAAACTTGAAATTTTTTTCTAAAAAAAGGTGTTTCCAACATTTCTAAGAAAGAAATTCGGCATGGTATGTTTTGCTACTTTATTTTTTATAAAATGTTTTAGACATCAAAAGCTTTAAATTTCTTACAATGCCAGTATACTTTAGAAATTGCAAATTCATTGAAATTTGTTTTTTCCAAAATGTTCTCAAACTTGTATATATTTAAAATATTCTAGGAAAAAAGGCAATGCTATGTTAATTTACAATTTTAATAGGTTCCATCTAGTAAAATATTATGAATTATTTGCAATTTACATTTAATTTCTTAATTACAAACTGAGTTATTATTGATGCCATTAAAGAATAAGGAAGAGATGTAGCATAAGACATTTGGCAAATTTTTTCACTTGGTGTTTAGAAAATTCACTAGAATTAAAAACACAGGAACTGAATTAAAATATAAATAACAAATTAAAGTAAAAACCGTTGGCAGAAACAGCATTTATCTGGAAAAAAGTTCCCTATACTACAACTGTACCAAAAATAAGTTTAATTAAATAAACAGCCACCAAATTTCAATAACGCAGTGTTAATCCATTTTCCAGACAATATTGCAACTCTCGCAATAAAAAGCTTCTCTTTGACCCGAAAAACTCGGAATGTTTTCAGTATTACTTTATGAAGGAAATTCAATCTTTCCTCTATCTACCTTGAAATAACCTTAAAATGAAAAGGTTTACACACCCTTTTCTCTGTAGACCTTATAGCAACCTTATAATGAAAAGGTTTTGTACCCTTTACAGTGAAAACCTTGTCGCAAGCTTGTCTCGACAAGGTTACGACAAGCTTGTTAAGTGTAAACTAGGACCCTTTTTTTAGGCTTGTCAAAAGGTTACACCCTTGTCATGACAACCTTGCGGCAAGAGTGAAACCTTTTCGTTTATAGGGTTTAGACAAGGTTTTGAAAAGGTTAAAATGCTATCTGGGTCAGTGTTTTCATAATCACTATCAGTACAATATATTAAGTTGATGTACAAGAAAACGTAGTAAGAAATTAATAAATGTTAATAATAAGTTTATATTATAATAATATTAATGATAAGTCTATATTATAATAATATTAATGATAAATTAATATTAAGTTGATGTAGTAAGAAATGTATAAGTTTACATCATATTTAACTATTCAAAGGATTAGATCAAACAAATTAAAATATCAAGAGAATTTGTAGTTATTTTAAATTTCTCATTGTAATTCTTATAGGAAGTTTGGACTGCTGATTATTATATATGAATATGAAGCGATATAAATATTTGAATTCGTATCGCTTAATAGTATTGTGGTTAGATTCTAGACCGCGAGGTTGCGAGTTCGAAGGATATAGATGTTTGTAAATGTATGTTGGCTTGTCAAATGACGAATGTTTCGGCGCATTATAGCCCTCGTGTTGCTGACGGCGCCAGATAATCTGAAAACAACCAACCAACCGTATCGCTTAATAATAATTAATCGCTTAATTTGCAATGTATTTTTTTCTAACACACGTAAAGGCGCTTTGTTGAGTGCTTTTCAGATTTCAAATAGCAGCCTTTGAGTTAATTAACATGTCTTTAAAAACTTAAAAAAATGTATCTAAGTAAATTTCCTCTTATATTATTCTTATAAAACAAATTCCCATACTCATATTAAACAGTAGAGTATTTTAAATTTCTGTTTAGCCTAACTTATATCCATTTTGTCCAAACTTATATTCGATCTCATATATATAAAAATAACGAATCGAAAATCTTTTTTATTATGGCTAAATGTTGACATTAGCTAATTAAAACATATAACAAAAATTGAAGTGAATACGAAAGTTTGTAATCGTAAAATTTAAGTATTCTATTGGAATCATACCTATTTTAATCGATATCCTATTTTACCTATACCATACCTTATTGAATAAACTTGTTTCTTAAAGCTACACGTGTTTACATTGTTATGTGTGGTTTGTTGAAAAATATAAATTTCCTTGGATGCATTATTTTCTTGGGACTTAATCGTTTTTTTCTTAATTAAACTTTTGGTGTCAGCGCCAAAACTCTTGAACTCTTTTTGGATTCTGGCCTTATTTATATATATGCTTGATAATATTGTTTCGTTGTGGAATTTCTTTAAAATAATATTTTAAGAAAAAAAAGCTTAAAGTTTATTTAAGCTGTCATTAACTTCACAACCTTAACTGTTTTGTGGGGGGGAGGAACATTTCTCTTGCATAAACTCTTAAAAATATCAATCAATCGCAACCATTACAACAAAAACTGGTCCTTCTTTTCAAAGAGGCTAGTTTTCTTAAACAGCTTTTAGGGAGCAAAATGACCCCTTTTTCGGATGACCTTGAACTTGAAACTAAAGGACATGATAGAGGATCGTATAACATTGCGACATTCACGTGACATTTTGGTTTTTGCAGTAGGGGTTTGGGTTTCGCCATACCATGGATATCAAATTACAAAAACACCCCTGATTACTTTGTTTTTTTCGAGGTGGAATGAAATACCAATCCACCACAAGAATCGTCGTCTCTGCCAATTTTTGAGTACACATCGATCGCAAGTGTTTTCTAGTGTGACGGTGCAAGGAAATCGGCATTAATACGTATCCATGGTAAGATTTTTTTTAAATGTCGCTCGTTACTTTGCAAAAGCATGTGAAACGTCACCGAATCGGATCCCATCAGACGCTCTGCGGGCTCTTTTCAAAGTGAGTTAACATCTCAAATTTGAGAGCCATATGCAATGCAATTTTTCCCTTATAAAAATCTCTTGGAAGATGTTCCCCTTTTTGCTAAGCGAACTGAACTAACGATATTCTAGGCGCAGTATAAACCTCTAGAACAGTGTCAGCCACTACGCGACCTGCGGGCCGGATGTGGCCAGCGTTGGATTTTTCGGCGGCCCCGCCGGCACCACCGAAGACACACACACAAAACAAAAAACAATAAAATTTCACGATATGGAATTTTTTTTACACAATTGTAATCTATCCGAAATAATGTGCGTTAACTATGTAGAACAGAGTTCTCCACTACGTGTTCGAAAAAACCATATGAAGAAGCTTTCAGCAAGGTGGTTTTCATTAAGAATACATACAGGCATAACTTAACTGAATCTCTCTCATTTGGACAATTTATTGAAATTAACTGCAACAAATACACCGAAAGACATAGATTCTATAATAAAATAAACTAAACGATTTCGACTGTCATCGTCTCACAAATGATATCGACTAAAACGGCGTAATTTGGAAGTACATTTTAAATACTTTCATTAAAAGTTAGGCCATGTCGCATTGTCACATTACAACAAAGATTCACGTTTTTCTTAAACTGTTATTTACTAATAATGAAAACTTTTTTTTTTATTTAAAAAAAAAAAAAAAAAAAAAAAAAAAAAAAAAAAAAAAAAACATTAATTGTAATTTTATTAAGATAAAAAAAAATCAAAATTTCCCCCAGTTTTCAGAAATGCTATATATTATTGAATCGATAGTAATTGAATATACATATTTTGGTGTATCTGGCCCACGAAAAGCTCCAAAATAAGTCATACGGCCCGCCTCTAAAAGTTAGTGGCGAACGCTGCTCTAGAAGCTTTTGTACCAAAAAATATCCGATACATATTGCTATTCGAAGAAAATCAAGCAATTTAATTTAGATTACTTGATTTTCTTCGAATGAACTGGTCTTTGTTGAACCGATCAACATAATACTTTTGACTTTGGTTGCAAATTTTTAAATATTGTCCATTCAAAGCTAATGATATTTTTATTAGTTCTACTATTAAACCAAAAGAGTTGATAAATGATATATCATTAACTGAAATATTAGGAGCAATACCGATGTCTACATTGTTGGCTTAAATTGATAAAAAAAAAAAAAAAAAAAAGACTAACTCTGCCACCTTTATTGTGCACAAAATGATTCATGCTGCTGAAAATATTGGTAATTTTTCTTATATTAAAATTTTTTTATCTTCAAGGTTTTTTAACTTTTACACTTTGTCGGATGGATATGAGTTTATTTTAATATGTTCTTTATTCCTTGAAATATAAAATAATTATAGCATGTTTGTCCTTACATGTTTATAGTTGATTAGTTATATTGAATGGAGGGTGTGGGAAGAAAAAAAAAGAAAAAAAGAGCTACAAAATGTGACAACAAAAAAGAACTATATTGTTTCAAAATCAGTACTTAGTTACCAATAGCCTAGTTATTGCATTTTTCAATATCTCAAAATGAGATCGGTTAGGAATGTCAGCGCGTATAGAGTTTTCGAAACAAGCCATCTTCGTCATCCATAAATTTTTGAATACCATCTCTTTTCGGGCAGTCCAAATCTGCCAGCTGGGATCTCGTCTTCCTATACTTCATCCAGCAAGGACTCTTAGGCTCCCAATAGTGAGGGCCAATCTGTTGACTTGTCTCAATCTTAGGACAAAAATCAGAAGCAGTGACAGACTTCATGTTCAAGCCAAACTCTAAGTAAGGGTCCCCAAAAATAACCATTTGAAAATCACTAGGTTTCATATAGTTTTCTTTTGTAAAAGGGAATTCCCCAGTGTCGGTTTTGATCATATCCATGTAATCATTTTTATTTTTAGAGGTTTGAACGGTTTTTTTGTTCTTTTCATTTTTGATGGCCATGGGAAGATAGTCTATAGTTTTTTGCAAAGTCTCTCTAGTTTCACTTAGAGGTTTTCTTGTTGATGTTAAAGCATCACTTCCTTGGATCACTCTTTGCTGGGTTGATTCGGCAAAACCGTCTCGCCTGAATAAATTAGGGTCGATGTTTTCCAACCTTGAAGACCATTTTGGTAAAGCTGAGACTGTTTTTTTCGGAAGTTCCTTCTTTGGACATTCGCATTTGAGTGTTTTCTTACAGTCTTTTTTGTAGTGGTCGTGAGGGCAGAGCTGGAACCTTTCACCGTGAATTTCGCTGCGTTCCGATTGAGTGACTTTTTCAGTTCGAGGCAATCGTTTCTCGTGGAACAGCAAAGGTTCAGAGTACTGAAATTTCTGAGGTTGTTGAACTTCTCTTGAGTCATGTCCGTAAAAACACTGAGCATTGTCTTTCCTGCACAAACTTCTGTGAGTTCGTTGGAAATCTGGTAGTTTTCCTGTAACATTTGTGAAAGGGACAGTGTCTATAGTACAATAATTTCCGCATTTAGGTTTAAAATCAGATGTATAAATAGTTTTATGTGTAGGAGGGACATCATACCAATTATCAGCTTCAACGGCTTTCCATTTAGTATCATCGACATGTTTACGATAATCAGAATGTTTATTTGCTCTCATAAACCCCACATTTTGTTTCTGATGTCCAAACGAAAGTTGGGATTTTTTACTGTTCCGTAAACCTTGAATTTTTGATTGGTCTAAGTAGTGTTCAGAAACATTACCGTCTTTACCGGTTTTTCGTTGGACATCTAAATCGGCTTCTTTCATTCTGTGGTCTGCACTCGTAACACCAAGTTTTGTTGCGACTCTTCCATATATAGATCCTCGCCTGTTCTGATTTTTCTGATATCCTGGATGGATGTTCTCGAAGCATGGCATTTTTTCGATCTGAGCTGGATTCCTCGGCCTTGTTTCAAATCCGTTGTTTGTCGATTTTGAACCGTTTCTAAAATGTTTTGAGCGATGTTCAACTGTTGCAAAATCATTTTGAGTTACTGATTGGGGTGTGGCATCGTACCCGATCAGTTTGGCGGCCTGGTGCACTCTTTTGTGAGTGAAGTCGGGATCATCACTGCGAATAGAACGAGAAATGTCTGATATATATTTCATTTGGTAGGAAATGTTAAGGAGCTTTAAAAAGGTTTGGCGATTCTTTCTGTGAACCAGTAGATTGATTCGTTGATTACCGGCCTATTTTTTTTTTTCTTCAAATTAATATATTTTCATTTCTGTTTTTGCAAAATAAATAAATGCTTACTGTATCTTTCATAAACCATGATTCATAGTTGATGCAAAGTGTAGAAAATACTTGAATATTTCTCTTTCTATAGATTAAACAAGCAAAACCAGTCTTCAAAAGTTATCCATATGGTTAATTTAGTATTGTTGTATTTATGCTGTTGTACAAACTCATCAATGAAAAGAATGTCATATTTGTTTTATGATAGCTTTCATTGTTTAAAAGTTTTCTTTTCAAAACAAAGTAATAGTTTCTTGAGCGATATAAAGAATTGCAGCATTTCATTGTATTTATTATTATAAAAAATTTAGTACATATATCTATTATAATTCTTTCTTCATGTAACTTTATATGGATATAAATACGTATATAAAGAAAACTATAAAAATATATATATATATATATATAATGGGAAGATAACTTTTTTTTCTTTCTCTTTTTTAAATACAGACTTGAACAGATTGTTGGAACTTCTCTAAGAATAAGATATTTAAATAAGTCGGATGGTTACATTGCAGCATATGGTTTTATTTATGTTCTTTGTGCAAGGGCAATTAGAAGATTATATAATCCTCAAACCGCATACGACACTTATCGTCTTCTTAACAGCTTGCATTTTGTCCTATATAGTGAAATATTCTTCACAGGTAGACCATTGAAAAGAGACTATCTGCCACAATCACCGTCGTGTCTCCTCACTTTTAAAACCAGATATTGCTGATCATCTATGTGGGGAATAAAACCCAAACCCTCTTGCATTATGAACATGCTTTCAACCATCTTGAGTCAAATTCAATTGAAATGTTACTGATTAGTAAGTGTTATTCATTCTGTAAGTCTAATCACTGAAAGTATTCTGTATGCTGTAACTTTATTATATCGTTTAATTTAAAGCAATAAAAGATATTTTATTTTTTACACAATACTGTTATACGAAGTTTGTAGGTGTTATACATTCAAAGGTTCGGAATGTCAACACATGGATAGTATTCAAAGGATTGAATGCTCATAAAATTGCAGAGTTCAGAAAGAATAGAAATGTTAACATTAAACTGAAGTGAAAAAATAAATTTGTTTTTTAAGTCTTTTTTTTATTTATAGTTCTCATAGAGGAAAGTGATGTATAGAACCGGCGATTATTATCATAATAACCAAATAAGCCGGTTAAAGTGAATACTTTTCTGGGATTTATCATGGAATGGAGACTGGCGCAAGAACTATGCGAGCGCATGTCTTCCGGGGGGGGGGGGGGGTGTCTTCAAAGGAAACTGCTCCCCATTTGCGTCTCAATAGGAGAAACCCCGGATAACTATGACCAAGCAGCTCGTAAACAAACAGGTTGGTTGGTTGTATTCAGATTATCTGGCGCCGTCAGCAACACGAGGGTTATAATGAGCTGAAACATTCGTCATTAGACAAGCCAACATGCATTTACAAACACCCATGCCTAACACGGAACTCGAACCCGCAACCTCGCGGTGTAGAAGCTAGCACGCTAACCACTATACCGTTTGGTCGGCCGTAAACAAACAGGAGACTTCTTGTCACAATAACTGCTGTGAATTTGAATAGCAACTGAGAAGGCTCGTTTGCCATGGAAATTTGGAAGAAAAAAAATATTTTACTTGAAGGTTTTTCACATTTACAAACAACAGGCAAAGTAACTAATGAGAATTGGCATTTGCTGAGAGTTTCGATTATGGGTTGGTTCCCACCCCTTAAATGAAATTCAAAGGGTGGAATATGCCCTTCAAATCGAAACAGACATGCATTTGCGTCTTGAATGGGAGAAATTCTAGTAAACTCCCAATTGTAACCGTTCGCCTCAATCGCGACTGCGCCCGATAGAGGGACACTTTGCCCCAAAAATTGCAATTTTTTTTTCCTTTTTTTTTCTTCTTCTAATTATTTGCTATTGTTATAATTTGGAATCTTCTAAACAGGCATGCAAAATTTTAAAACTGTATCTATATTTTTTTAATGAGTTATGTGACATTTTATGCTGGATGATAGAATGATCTTAAGAAATGAAAACTTCAAAATTGATTTTTCTCACTGCTTTTTGTTGGTAGTATTAAGTTTTCTGAAATGCTGATGTTTTTTTACTAATTAATGGAGAAATCTTAAACTTTTAGAGCATTTTTAAAATATGTTTATTTTATAAATTGGCATTCTAATTAACAAAATAATCTATAGCTTTTATTTTTTTAAAGCTAAAGTAAAATTATTGCAAATTTATAGATTTTTTTTTTATTATGATGAATAAACATTTATATTATAATTAATTACTACGAGTATTCAATATTATAATGCCCATTCTTATATAATATAGTATAAAGAATGTTTTTAAATAAATTGTGGGAAAAATTTAATATTTAAAAAAACCTTGGAATTTTAAAAAATGTGTACAAAATTTGAAATTTTTAAATTTTTTAAAAAATAAAAAAGAATTTAAATATTTTTTTTGTGAAATATCGTTCTTTATAAATTCAAATAAGGAACATCTTTTTTTATTTAGAAATACAATAAAAAAAGTTTCGATGGTAGATCGTTCCCTTAAAACCAGATTGTAGAAAGCCGACACTTAAAGAAATAAATCTAAATTCTCGCGCATGCTAGAAAATCTGCTGTGTCTTCTAGCCATGTGTTCAGCTTTATTTTATTAATTTTCATAATTTAATATTGTTAAAAATTGCCGCGGATAAAAAGGATGATCCAGCTTTTATAAAACAAACATTTATTCTTCGTTTCAAAAGCTCACAAAATCTCTCCAAACAGTTAACTCGCTGCATCTTCGGACACAGCAATAATTCAGACTCCACAAATGCAAGCACTGAACTCCTTTCAAAATCGCACTCAAAATCCAACTGACTGAAATTCCATGCTTTGGGGTATTTATAATGTCGAGCGAGAACTTTTTCGAAAAATACAAAGCAAATGAGTTGGCGATCAGCACACACTGGGAAATATCTCGAAATTTCTTGATTCACTCAGGTGTTGCCACTTCTACTCGCCCGTATTATCACTGTTAACAAATAAATTTTATAAAATAGAACTTTAAAAAGAAATCTGTATATTATTTGCAATTATATATATATTCTTCAATAGTTGAACCAAAAATTACTCTTAATACCTCTGGAAGAAATCTTTTTTTAAACAATTTATGTTCCAGGAAATCCGGGTCTTCAAGGAAACGGATGTTGGGAGGAAACGCATGTTCCTTTAATAAAATTGAAATTCTCGTGTTTTAGAAAATAAGATTTAAAAAAAAAAAAATCGGCGTGGTTTCTTGCTGAAGTGCTTAAGTCGAAAACGGGCTGAATCTGTTAATATTCAACATTCTTTCAACTAAATTAAATAAATTAAATAAATAATAATAATTGAAGTTGGACAGTAATAGACTAATAGATATAGCTTTTCGGTGACATATATATACATGAGTTATTTATTTTGATTGTTCAAAGTGTGAGAATTTCCTCATCACTACTTTTAATTTCCTTCAAAATTTGTTTCAATTAATAAAGATGGTTTAGCATTTTTATTTTATTTTTGTGGTTGCAGTCTTTTTTTCTCCTACTTTTTAGAGCTCTATGAATGTATTACAAAATCCAAAAATTATCCAAAAAAAAAAAATTTATTCAAGAACGTGCGCCAAAGTATTCCAAAATTAGTTAACTCAACGCCAATTAATGACGTAATGTAGTGGCTTCAATAAATTAAACAAAAACACAGAAATCCGAGTAATCAGTAAAAGACCAATATGTATTGGATTGGTGTGGGTGACATAACAAATTGCAGCTGAAAATGCAACGTTTCAATAAATGGAGTTGGTAATAAGCGCTGATGATGTATTTTCGGGTGGAAGAAGGGGGGGGGGGGGGGGCAGGGACGGAACTAGGTCACTTTTTACCCGGGGCAAGAATTCATTTTGGCGCCCCCACACCATAATTTTTTAGATTTGAAGCTAACTATATATACATTGAAAATTAACAAAGGTTTTTCCTTTGTAAAATTCTGTTTTGAAACAAACAATAAAAGAATTAATTAATTGAAATTTTAAATAAATATATTTGACAAGCCCTTATTAATGACCAGGGTTCATTCTGCTTGCATAAAGATTTGCATAAAGACAAAAAAAACAACAACTAATGAATCAATACAAATAATGTCAGTTACAATGAAATAAAAGAACATAGTTGAATGATATGTAACACTTTTTAACACAAAATCTGGTTAACCTGGTTTCAAAACGTCTTAGATCATAAACAATTAAGCTGTTTTACATTTCAAAAAATATTTTCTTCTGTAAAATACTAATACAAAAATTTAAAAAGCTTCCGAATATTACCAGAACTCATTGAACACAAAAGCAAATTAATTTAATGACTTGTCTACAAAAATCATTGAATAGTTGGTAAACACATAAATGTTTATTTTAGAACAATTAATTTAAACTTATTGAAACTCATTTTAATAATAGAATGAATAATATATTACTTACTGTGCTATGTGTGAATTCTCCATTTTCTTGGAGAATTTAAAATTCTCACCAATGCAATGGACAAAATTTGACGAACATGACATCTGTTTGGTGAAAAATAATGCCGTCAAAATGACAATATAACTCACGCTGAAAATTGGCGCCTTTTTCTCGTAGCATGGATACTGGATTCTTTTTATTTTATTTATCACTTCCTGGAAAATACTTTCTTTTTCGTTATTTTTTATGAAAAATAAGGCCTTGAGATCTATTTTTAGAATTCATGCCTTGATGTTTTATTATTTTTTCATTATTTAGGAATATACCAGCATCCGCAGATTTGTACGCCAGGCTCAAACACACACTCAAACAAAAGTGAAGTTAATATAAGGGATTTAAAAATATATAGTAAAATATATTGTTAAAAATATACAGTCACATATTTAGTCAGTGCATTTAAATTGAGATTTGGATAGGATGTAATTTACTGTTTTCGTTTTTATTTTTAAAAAATCGATATGTTTTGCGATAAATAGGAATTCTAGTGCTCAATAGGAATTCTTGTGTCAACTTTTTATCGCATATTTTTTTGCATTTCTTCACGTTTCAGAACATTCTGAATCAAAAAAGTGTTCTAGAAAAAAGTTTGTGGGTCCGTGTGTTGTCTGTGGTCAGCATTACTTTCAAACGGATTGACCTACTTTGGCCATTACACCTGGCGTTACGGTTTTTGTCAAAATCGTGCTTGCGCTGTCATTTTTACAGCCAAAATAATTGCTAAATTAAATGAAGGAAACAGTGGGAATTGAAAGTTGTTCAAAGTTCAACACCCCCAGTTTTTTTAAACTCAGCACGATTCAAAATGTGTAAAAATGAAAAAAAAATCTGTTTTTAGCTGAAGAAATACTAAATTATTCTCTTAAAGAAAACGTTTCAATCGTTAATTATTTCAATTTTTAATTAACTTTTTGCTAATTAATTTTCATTAGGAATCGCAATGAACCTTTAAAGTTAATGATAATCAACCTCAAAAACAAAAGTAAACGATTTCTAAACAATTCAACATCTTGCAGCCCCCTGTAAAAATTCCTGCGGACTCCTAGAGAACAATAAATATATTTGGCAAGAGATATATCCCAAACGTAACCCTTGTCCTTAATACACATCTTCCGAAGTTTATTAGGTTACAAATTTAAAAAAATTCTTACCTTCATTGGTTTCAGTCTCGTGAACTAGCCAAGATGATAAAAGGTTGGGATATTCTTGCAGTTTCTTTTGCTTTTCTGCGATTCTGCGCCCCAGATAATTTCTTCGACATATTTCAATTTACGAAAATTTCAACAGCATTAAATTGTTGTAATTCTAAATTTTATCTAACTACATTGCGACTATATTACCAATGCGATTTTAAATTAGCATTTCTGGCAGCCTGCCATGTAGCACAAACCTATTCTTCATCAGCGGGTAGGGAGAATTCGTTGTCATTCTTTTGTAAAAGGATAGATTATTACTTTCTTTGTACAGAAATGTATTATTTTTTTTTTCTAGTGGATTTTTTCTTCTGTTGAATATCTTAAAGATCATCCAGAATTTTAAGAAAAAATGAAAATTTATTTATGAAAAATTATCCTTTCGTCCAAATATTAAAATTTATACAACAAATAGTGCTTTGTTGGCTTTTCGGCGCCCCCTCTGGTTAGCGCCCGGGGCAGCAGCCCCGCCTGCCCCCCCCCCTAGATCCGGCACTGGGGGGGAGGGAAGTTGGACTTATAATGACTTTTTTAAACTTTAATGGTTTTGACTGCGGTATAGTTACAATTGTTCAAGCCTCATTTTTGATTATTTTTTTGCATCCAATCTCCGCCACTGCTAGTTTTAACGGCAATGCCCATTGCCATTGGATACTATTATAAAATCGCACATATTAAAACATATCCTTTTCAGCATTTAAAAAAACACCTCGCAATCTAACCATTTTATGCGCATGAGTTTGAATAATCATTTTACAATCACTGATGCAATGCATAGTAATAAATTGACTTCAGACGCGTCAGTTCGCAAAAGTTCGCGAGTCGTTCAGCGAAACTTAAAAGATATGCTGCTATCAGCTTTCCCGTTTGTGGTTGAGAAATAGTTTTGCATCAATTTGTAATGGCTTACTAGTTCACTTAATGTATGGTCATCTGTAGTGTACAAACAGGAATGTACAGTACCCAGAAAAAAAAAAAAAAAAACAGAACTATGGCTATATCTTTTGTTCTAATTGTTGAAATAACAAACAAAAGGTACCGTTGTAAATCGTGAAAGGTTTTTAATAATTGTATGTAGTTTTTTTTTATCATGAGGGGTCATCTACATATTAAAACAGAACCAAACTTTAAAAAGTTCAATAGCAACCTCATAATATTATTCCATATTTGGATTCAGCATTAAAAAAGAATGCGAAATACAAAAGTTCGTAATTTTCTAATGAATGGTTTGTAATTTAAATGATAAAAAGAAAATGATAAATTAATGTTAAATAAAAAAATTGGTTTTTTGGCCATAAATACTTAAATAATTAATATATTTCAGTAAATTTTTTTTCAAAAGGTAGTTTGTAAATGGCCAAACATAAATAGCAATCAGCTTTTGAATCAATTTCTTTTTTAATAATTAATTATTAATTAATAAAGCAATTAATTTTTTTTTTAATAGAAACATATTTTTTTTTGCTTTCATTAGATTTACCATGGTCTAAAACCCCCCATAATTTTTTTCTTTCAATTTTGACTATTAGTTCTCGATTTTTTAGAGAAAATGTAAAAAACGCTCACTTTAAGGGACCGTATAGTAGACGACTTTGGAAAACTATCAAAGATTAATTCAAGGTAAACTAGAGGTGTGGAAAATCGCATAACTTTCAGTTATCGTATAACCGATAGTTTAAAAACTAAGAAACACGCTTTAATAGGAAAGTGAACTAAAAAGTAGAAGATAATTTTAAATAAGTTTGAAATAAGAATAGTGATTAACAAGAAATATTTATTTTATCGTAAAAAAGCGTGAGGTGCTTGATGTAAATTTTTGTAAATATTTAATGACAGATATTGGTAAAAGTAGAGCCATTATGAAAATATCTTAAAAAGCACCCCACGCTTTTGTACGATAAAATATTTCTTGTTAATCACTCTATTCTTATTTCAAACTTATTTAAAATTATCTTCTACTTTTTAGTTCACTTTTCTATTAAAGCGTGTTTCTTAGTTTTTTAATCTATTGATTATTTTCTACTTTTTAGTTTGATTTTCTATTAAAGCGTGTTTTTTAGTTTTTTAAATTATTAATTATTTTTTCTGTAAACTATCAATTTTTTTTTTTTTTTTAATTTGCTTTCTTAAATTCCATTTATTTAAAACAAAATTTTTTAAGCAATTTCAATAAGTTATCCTTTAAAAATTTTACTGAATCATGTGACTTTTTCATTTTATAAATAATTTCAACGATCTAGTTACATTTGTGTTTATAGTGAAATATTTCTGTAAAATATTCATGCTTTGCTAAATACTGTTTACTAATGCCTACATTTAATATTTATTAATTTTCTAATTATCAGTAGTATTCGTTATATTTCTGCAATTACAGTTTTCGATATTTTATTTATTTCGTGTGAAGAATGCACATCTTTAATGTTGTAAATAAATTATGTTACTTTTGCGTTTACTTGCTATTTTTGTATTAATCTTAAACATGACACTATAAATCCAAGTAGTTTCTATGCAATTTTAGACTAATACTTGTATTTTTTAATCGAAACGCGCCACATTGACCGTTCTATTTCTCCCGCTGTGAAGAAGAACCTTAAAAATACCTTTCGTTTTATGGAAATTCTCCCTGAAGATCGGTCAAAAAATGGTCGAAATATTTTCGCTCATAAGTGACGTGTTTTTCAACATAATGCATTGAAATTTGGTATACAGGGTAAATGATGTATTCTGAATCGAATGAAATGATAAAAAATAAGGGTTCGTATTGAAATTTTCGAAGATAGCGTTACATTTACTTAGTAAACGGTCCCTCAAGAAAAAAATTGCATCAGATATATAGAAAATCGTAAGCAAAACATTTTGGTGCAAACCATAAGATTCTACGATAATTAGAACCGAAGATATAGCCATCGTTCTGTTTTTTTTTTCGTACTGTACCTGTAAGATAACTCCCCGCATCAAAACCAAGATAGGTTAAAATTTAGAAATGCAGCCGATGAACAATACCTGAAATTACCCCGTACGATAACTAAACACTTCTGTGCAAAAGCAATCGCTAACTCTTCATGTTGTATGAGCAGGAAGAATAACGCAATATTAAACTGACCTTCTGGATTGTATGCTAGGACCTTGGATTTGTCTATTACTGTGGAAACCCTAACTCTATATTCCACGGGGGATTTCCCGAGAGAGACATACTTTATGTGCTTTGGATGCCCTGCCAATTTTTTGCATGCGTCACCCCTATTCGAAATCGGCGAGTCTAGTTTCTATATTGACCGTCATCAACCAGACTATCCGGCGGGAGCTATTCTCCTGATACAGTTCAGATAGCGACATCGGTTTGGAGCTCGATTATACGATGAAATTTTTGTTTTTGTTTTGTTTTCTCCCGAACTCGCCAATTTGGCTAAATTATTAGTGAAACTAGAAATTGACCGGGTTTTGGTCACCAACTGAAACAGAGGTACAATGTACATTACGATGTCCCAGGAGAGGCCGAAAAAAACTTTTTTTTTTAAAGTGCCAGGTCTCACTCTCTAAAATTTTTCTTTCTGTTGTAATATAATATTACAAAAAAAGTTCGTCATTTGAAAAATTTTTAGGGGTCCCTCAAGCTAATACAAAATAAGGAATTCGTGCAAAATTTGGATTTCTAATTAATATGCAGACAAGAGAACTGTATTAGACATCAGTTACTATTTTTTTTTAACTCAAACTTGGTTTCAAAAAACTTTATCATGAACTCGTACGATGTAATTTTTAAAATTTTTTAATTGAAATTTATAATCATAACAAATCTACCTCTAATCCTTCTGTAGTGCTTTCAAAATGTAATGTTCATCAGGATCGCTGACGTCTTCGCCGTGAAATGGCTGAACAATTAAAAACACAATTTGAGGCACCAAAGTCAGTTGTTCATTGAGATTGTAAATTGTCCCCTAATTACAGCAACAGACAGTTTAAAAACTTTTACTTCTGATCTGTTAAAGATTGTAATCATCCTAAGGGTAGTTTTTTAGCAGAGAGTTTTTAAATCTTGCGTCGCTTATGATTGGATTAGACATTCAATCTAACATTCGGAAACCAGGTGCTCTTCATCGAGCTAGCTCGATGGAAAAAGTCAATGAAAATGGAGTTGTTTAATGGCAATGGAGCTCCAATAGAATTAGCTGTTGGATAGTTTCAAGGTAAGAAACGATTTAATCGTTTAGTTGTGTGTATATTTGCAGTCTTTATTTACATGCGTATCTGCTCTTGATGCCCTTCCTACTGATGTTTTATTTATTCAAAGGTTGAAAGAATATGATAAACATTTAAGCAATAAAGGATTAAAATGATTTTACTTCATTCCTAGTACTTAAGTGGAGAAATTTCAACACTTAGCTTGTTTTCAAATCTTGTTTATGACGTGCAAAATTCAAAACTAGTCTTGAACATGAAAAAGAAAAGCAGTTCTGATTCACCATCTATTAGAAATACTTCCTCCAAAATTGGATGATTTGTGTATTTCTTATACTTTTTTTGAAGCAGCTAAAATTGAAGATAGTTTCCTCAGTATACCTGCTAGAAATTGCAACGAAACGCAGTCTTATAAAAAGCAAAAAATGTTTGCTAAAAACTTAGCTTGTATTAAATGATGTTGATGAACAAGCTGTTGCCTTGATTCAAGACTTTAATTGTGCAACAAAAAGGAAAAACAAAAGCAGTTTTTGTTGTACATTGTATTTACGGAGTGCAATCGCCAAAGTATCCTTAAAATGTAGTTCCTGAAAATGTTCGAATGTTTAAAAAATATGCAAATATCTGATCGTTTGAAAAATTCCTTCCTGTTTTATTTACCAAATTGTAATATAAATAATTGTTTATTTAAGTGGCAAGTATTTAATGTAGTCTTAAGTAATAATTATTGTATTTAAGCGTAATAATTACTTTTTGTGCATAATTATGCAGAATGTAGAAATGTCCACTAAATCGTATTTTCTTGATTTAAAAAATATTTTTTATCTCTACCTGCCCAGAACAAAAACATAATTGATACTAAATATGTCTGAAACCATATAAAAGAAGCTTTCGTAATTGAAAAAAAAAAAAAATGAATTTTAACATTAATCGTACTTAACATAGCTAGTAAAAATATATCTAATTTCGCATTATTTTGGCCACTTTTATGTCAATTCAATGACCTTGAGGAACCCTATAAATATTTTTTTAAATTCTAAAAAATTCAAGGTGTTTTATATTCACAGAAAGAACATTTTTGGAGGGTGAGAGTTCACATTTTTAAAAGTTGATTTTTTTGGGACTGGTATTGAATCCGATGTATCGAAATATAAAAGTGTTATGTAGGCAGCCTTTAAGTGATATTCACAATCCAAGTTATTTAAGTAACTCGTTTTTCAAACAATTTTCTTAAGCTAAAACGATTAATTAAATGTTTTTATTCCCGAATATTTTTCCTCAGTATATTGTCTGATGAAATCTGAAAGTCTTATCAGAAATCTTATGGACTATCGTATATAACGATAATTGAGTACCCCTCTTGGTAAATCAGTATGTGTGTGGGGGGGAGGGGGGGGGGCGGCAGCTAAGCATTTAAAAGGATTATCTACTCATAAAATGGACATCTATGCATTTATGGCATGGACCGTAGTAAAATTTAAAAGAAATCTATGTGTCATATGTCGTAGACCATGCCGACCCACTTCTATTATTAGTACACATGTCCACAAACGTTGGATTACGCAAAATGAAGGGAAGTTTACATCTAAAATTCTAGTTCGCTTTAACGTTTTGGTCTGCAATTAGAAATTGCAATGTTATGCTATGCTAATAGGGAATTGATGTAATTTTAGTTCCTTATTGAGCAAGTTCCTGCAGCTTATAATTTCTTGGAATGACTGCTTTTGAAACTGTCACGAAAGTGAAATTATAGTTAGATAATCAGGAGGAACATAATTTATGAGGAATTGAAAGTAAAGTTCTTTTGCTTTTCATTACAAAAGTTAATAGTCCTATTGAATCGAATATAATTTAAAGTACAGATATTCAATGCGCTCACTTAAGAATTTCTAGTTTTTAAGACAATAGAATTATTATTCAGTGATCTAACGTCAAACCTGCAAGTTCCATGGCGCAGCAGGGATTAAGTTTTTTCCTGTACATAAAGCGAATTGTTCATTTTTTTTTTTTTTTGGAAAATTCCATTTCGTGGTCCCTATTCGAGCTTCAATTCAATTATACTTAGGGTCACTTTGAACTTTAGGATTATTAAATGGTGAATATTTTACCACCAATAGCGTTTTCGAGGGGAATGGATAGTCGGCATTGAAGAGAGGGGAGAGCAAGGTGGTAGATAAATGTGAGATGCTATGTTTAAACAAGTCATTAGTAAAAAGTAATTTTTATTTATCAAATGTTTACAGATAAAATACAGATAAAAAAAATTAGAAAGAACTAAGGTTTCAAAATGAAGTAAAAACATTATTTTGGCATACATAGAATGAAAACGTTTAAAGGTTAAACCATGTTCATATTATGAGTAAAAGTTTAATGACTTCGGTGACCGATTGACTCTGGTACAATGGTGCACCTGCCTCTTGCGGAATAAAAGTAAAATTGGCGCACTTGCAGAATGATTGCACCGCACTTGTAATTTATCAATTTCTTCTGGACTTATAGTATTAATTCGTGTTTAAACCAATTAAAATATTACATCCTCAAACTTTCATAGCGAACAAACGGATTATCGTCTTTAGTTGCTAATCTGTACTTTCTTTTAAACTCTGGTTCACCCAATACCTCCAACAAAGTTGCGGGAATATTAGTTATAATCCCGTCCACACCTAAACCCAAAGATTTCCTCATCAACGACTTCTTGTCTATCGTCCAATCGTAAACTTTACGAATGAAGCCATTTGGAGATTCCCTGATGAACAACGCATTTCTGAGTCGTTCGTCACCCAAGAAGGGCCTAAAGAAGTTTGTTATTCCATCTCCTTGCCAGATGTTGCTGGTGGCATTGAGGTTAGAGAACATTGTACGGATGTTTTCCAGATGTCCCATTCCGCCATCGAATCCGATGTCTTTTAGACGATGTTCTTGTCCTTTGGCTTTGAATTCTCCGATGAATCCTTGGATGAAGTCACTGTTGGTTTCGTCTTCTATATACAGTAGCACTTTGATCTGAAAATTATTGTTTGGAATGGTATTTATTAAGTGCAGAGTGGAAATTGCTATGTTGTTAGTTGAATTACATAGTAGTTAAAGTCAGGTGAAACCATTTGTATGAGGCAGTGGCACATTTTATTTCAAAAGATTTAAAGCTAATTTTTTATATGTATATAACACCTTATCTAGCTACTAACGGATCAGAATGTCGCCATAATTCTTCTGTGCATAAATCAGCGATAAAGTTCCAGAGTTAAACTCAAAATCAGTATAACTGAAGTTTCATACCTTCTCAATATGCATGGATTTCACCCTGAAAATCTTGCCGGCTCATACTTTTTTTTTAAAGAGTGGATTCCAGACATTTCAATCCCATTCCAAATTGGTCACCAGTTCAAGTTCTTCAATAAATGCACGGTTAACTATTTTACACCAGAAATGACGTGAATTAGTGAGTAATAAGGCTACCAAATTAGACACCAGTTTGCCAAGAAACAAGTAAGCGTATAAAAATTAATTGAAAAAACACGATGCAATGTTGTCGTAGGAAAAGTTTACGTTTCATTTGGCTAGGCACAAAAGTTTGGATTGAATTTTAGTTAGTTCAACTCTTTGGAACCCCTTTGAGATTCAATTCACCAGCACAATGGTGTCAAACATTTCAATTCTCTTGCTGCGTTAGTTCTGCAATCCAGTAAAGGAGAAATCATGCGGCCTAAAGCATTAAGCATTTAAAAAGTGCTGTCTGTCTACTAGTAGAATAGCCACTGCCAGATTGGGTGGTGGCGGTCGTTATAGAAACTAGGCCCATCGATATGGAAAAGGGGGTGTGCCAGCGTTACCAGACCTCTGATTTAAAATTCTTAGGTAGGCAATTTTTCACAAGGCATTTTAGATATAGCATTTTTAAAAATATTTTTACCCATTGAAATATCAACACTCCAAAAACTAAGACTTTCTGACCTTTAAAAAGTACTAAAAAAGGCACTATGTCAAAATATAGGTGTAGGAAAACAGCGTCGACAACGCTGGGTAATGCATGTATGAAAAGTTTAAGATTCAACAAATGTGGATGTCTTTCTCCTGGAGGATAATGGGGCTAGTCAGTCTTGTTCCACTGTAACAGTTGGTTGTTTTCAGATTATCTGGCGCCGTCAGCAACACGAGGGCTATAATGCGCCGAAACATTCGTCATTAGACAAGCCAACATACATTTACAAACACCCATGCCTAACACGGGACTCGAACCCGCAACCTAGTGGTCTAGAAGCTAGCACGCTAACCACAATACCGTTTGGTCGGCATTCCACGGTAACAGACAACGCAAGACAGCATAGCAGGAGCTATTCGTATGGTAAACAATATTTCTGACTGAAGCAAATTTGAAGACCATTGTAGTATAAAAATTTTAAAGAGTTGAAGTGTGTAGTAAAAAAAATGTGTTTTTAGTTCAGTTTATTTTAAAATATAAATTAGTTGGTTGGTTGAATTTTGTTTCCTGGCGCAAGGGCAACACTAGGGCCAAACTGCGCCGAAAGTTTTATAGAAGTCAACCAGTTAAAAGATTTAAAGTGAAAACAATTTTAAAAAGTAAAAACCTTTAGATAAGATGATAAAACCCAATATCTAATAAAAACTTTAAAATATTATGACGAGGAGGTGAATTTAAAAGTGTAGATAAGGATGGGTGAGCTGAGTTAAAAAGACGAAGTCGTATGGAATTAAAAGTTGGACAGTCTGACAAAATATGGACAACAGTAAAAGAAACACCGCAGGAATTGCATGTGGGGGCATCTTCTGCCAGCAGAAGATGCACATGGGTAAAACGAGTGTGGCCTATTCTTAAACGAGTTAGGAGCACTTCCCTTTTCCGGGATTGCTGGATAGGCGCGAATCCGAAAACTAAGGGCTGAAACGAACGCAGCTTGTTAGCTGTCTGTGCATCCCACATGGCCTGCCAAGTGAGAGACAGAGCAGTTTCACAAGCTTTATTTGCGTCGTCAGGGCAGAGCCAAGTGCTCCTAGGTCCACTTGCTGATCGTGCAACAGAATCTGCGCATTCATTACCCATGATCCCCACATGACCCGGGACCCAACAAAAAAGAACATTAAAACATCTCTCTAAAAGTGTTGTATGAATCGCTAAAATATCTAAAATGAAAGGATGGGTTTGGCTCAGTGGATTATTCAGAGCATCCAAACAGCTCTTAGAGTCTGTGTAAATAATCCACTGGCCCTTGCTCTTGCTGTAGGATGTATTGCAAGGCCATGAGAATCGCCAGGGATTCAGCTGAAAAGACGGAGCAGCTTTGGTGACATTGTCGTGAACTGCAGCTTCTCCGACATGTCCCGGGCACTTCGACCCATCCGTATAGATTGCTTTAAAATTAGAGAAGTTATGTCTGTGATAGTAAAATAGATGAGTAAAAACTATATCTGGTCTTTCAGACTTTTTAAAATTATTAAAGATAGTTAAAACTTTGATGTTATGAGGATGCCAGGGTGGTGGAGTGAATGTGATAGGATGAATCCTGAAATTATCAAGATGATGAAATGTAAGAATCGAGTGAATTCGTAGAGAAAATGTTGGGTTGGTTGTATTCAGATTATCTGGCGCCGTCAGCAACACGAGGGCTATAATGCGCCGAAACATTCGTCATTAGACAAGCCAACATACATTTACAAACACCCATGCCTAACACGGGACTCGAACCCGCAACCTAGTGGTCTAGAAGCTAGCACGCTAACCACAATACCGTTTGGTCGGCATTCCACGGTAACAGACAACGCAAGACAGCATAGCAGGAGCTATTCGTATGGTAAACAATATTTCTGACTGAAGCAAATTTGAAGACCATTGTAGTATAAAAATTTTAAAGAGTTGAAGTGTGTAGTAAAAAAAATGTGTTTTTAGTTCAGTTTATTTTAAAATATAAATTAGTTGGTTGGTTGAATTTTGTTTCCTGGCGCAAGGGCAACACTAGGGCCAAACTGCGCCGAAAGTTTTATAGAAGTCAACCAGTTAAAAGATTTAAAGTGAAAACAATTTTAAAAAGTAAAAACCTTTAGATAAGATGATAAAACCCAATATCTAATAAAAACTTTAAAATATTATGACGAGGAGGTGAATTTAAAAGTGTAGATAAGGATGGGTGAGCTGAGTTAAAAAGACGAAGTCGTATGGAATTAAAAGTTGGACAGTCTGACAAAATATGGACAACAGTAAAAGAAACACCGCAGGAATTGCATGTGGGGGCATCTTCTGCCAGCAGAAGATGCACATGGGTAAAACGAGTGTGGCCTATTCTTAAACGAGTTAGGAGCACTTCCCTTTTCCGGGATTGCTGGATAGGCGCGAATCCGAAAACTAAGGGCTGAAACGAACGCAGCTTGTTAGCTGTCTGTGCATCCCACATGGCCTGCCAAGTGAGAGACAGAGCAGTTTCACAAGCTTTATTTGCGTCGTCAGGGCAGAGCCAAGTGCTCCTAGGTCCACTTGCTGATCGTGCAACAGAATCTGCGCATTCATTACCCATGATCCCCACATGACCCGGGACCCAACAAAAAAGAACATTAAAACATCTCTCTAAAAGTGTTGTATGAATCGCTAAAATATCTAAAATGAAAGGATGGGTTTGGCTCAGTGGATTATTCAGAGCATCCAAACAGCTCTTAGAGTCTGTGTAAATAATCCACTGGCCCTTGCTCTTGCTGTAGGATGTATTGCAAGGCCATGAGAATCGCCAGGGATTCAGCTGAAAAGACGGAGCAGCTTTGGTGACATTGTCGTGAACTGCAGCTTCTCCGACATGTCCCGGGCACTTCGACCCATCCGTATAGATTGCTTTAAAATTAGAGAAGTTATGTCTGTGATAGTAAAATAGATGAGTAAAAACTATATCTGGTCTTTCAGACTTTTTAAAATTATTAAAGATAGTTAAAACTTTGATGTTATGAGGATGCCAGGGTGGTGGAGTGAATGTGATAGGATGAATCCTGAAATTATCAAGATGATGAAATGTAAGAATCGAGTGAATTCGTAGAGAAAATGTTGGGATGCAAGATGGGCGTGCATTAAAAAGTCTAGAATGAGATGAGTTATAAATATTATGCGAGAGAGGGTGTCGTGTGTTATTTTTAATTTTAAAATAAAATTTTAAAGAAAGCTTGTCTCGTCTCAGTTTCAAAGGTCGTTCCAGACAAATGTTAAGTACACTTGGAATTGGTGATGTACGGAAGGCTCCCGACGCAATTCTGACATCGTGATGGTGAACAGGGTCAAGGAGCATCAAAGCCGATTTTCTGGCTGATCCGTACACCACAGAACCATAGTCAAGTTTAGAATGAATAAGGCATCTGTATGTTCTCAACATGGAGGTGGTATCAGCACCCCAGGAAGTGTTAGAAAGCACCTTCAGAAGATTCAGAGCTTTAGTGTACTTTAGTCTCAGATGTTTCAAATGAGGCAGGAAAGCGAGCTTCGAGTCAAAAACAATCACGAGGAATTTAGTTTCTGATACTATAGGTATCTGAGACCCATTTAAGAAAAGCTCGGGGTCGTTATGAAGCTCACACTTCCTGCAAAAGTGCATGGCCACGGTCTTCTGTGCATTGAATACAAATCCATTTTGATTGGCCCAGCCTGTAATCCTTCTGAAGGTAAGTTCAATTTGTCTTTCGATACGAGACATTAATTGAGGCGCACGTTATCTGGAAGTCGTCGACAAAAAGCGAACCAGACACTGCAGGTGGAAGGCAGGTCATAATGCCGTTGACTTTAATTATAAACAGTGCGCAACTCAATACACTTCCCTGGGGAACGCCTTGCTCTTGAATATATTCATCTGATAAGATGGAGTTGACGCGTACTTGGAAGACTCTCCGAGAAAGGAAATTCTCAATGAAGAGTGGTAAATTTCCTCTGAGACCTAAATTATGTAGGTCTCTGAGGATACCATATCTCCAAGTACGGTCATAGGCTTTCTCCATGTCGAAAAATACAGACACCAAATGGTTCCCGCTTGACAAATGCCTCCCGAATGGCTGTTTCAAGGAGGAGCAGGTTGTCAAGTGTACTTCGCCCACCACGGAAACCACTTTGAAACCGAGAGAGACAATTGTTGTGTTCCAAATAAAAAAGCAGACGAGCATTGACTAATTTTTCTAATAGTTTGCATAAGCAACTAGTTAATGCTATTGGTCTGTAGCTGGAAGGACTATTAGCGTCTTTATCTGGCTTGACAATCGGAATTACAAGAGCGCGTTGCCATGCTGACGGAAATTTGTTTTCCCGCCAAATTCTATTATATAGCTTGAGAAGGAACTTGAGTTGGAGAGGCTGGAGATGTTTCAGCATACTATAATGAATTTCATCATGACCAACAGCTGAGCCGCGAGTGTTGGAAAGAGCTCTCATTAACTCAGCCATGGGGAAATCAGCATTATAGTCTTCCAACTCGGTAGATGAAAAATTTAGTTTAGTTCAGCTTTGCGTTTGATAGAGGCGAACGGCTCTTTGTAATTCGAGTTGCTGGATACTTTAGTGAAAGAGTCAGCCAGAGTGTCAGCAATAACTTTAGGGTCTGAAACAGTTCCCTGGTCTGTCTCTAAGATTGAAATCGAGTGTCTTGGGTATTGGCCCTTTATTTTATTTACTTTATTCCAGACCCTTTTAGCAGAGGTATTTGATGTTATGGTGCTGACATAAAGCATCCAAGAGTCCTTCTGGCTACTCCGGCGGATTCAACGAGCTTCTGCTCGGGCACATTTAAAAGCGATAAGGTTGGCTTCCGTGGGATATCTGCGGAAAATACCCCAAGCCTTCCTCCGCTTTTTATGTGCAACTTTACATTCGTGGTTCCACCATGGTTTTTGAATTTTCGGTAGATTGGCATATGTCAGCGGGATAGTGAGGCGAGCAGCTTCCAAGATGGCATGGGTGATAGAATTAACAGCTTCATCGATGTCATCCTGGTCCACCATCTCGTCAGAGAAATGGACGAGGGAAGAAAACTGTTCCCAATCTGCGAATTAAATTTTAAAACGAGGGATACGAGCAGAAGGAACAGCAGCAACTCCTAACATCTCCAGTCGGACGGGAAAATGATCACTATTGTAAGGATCCCGTTTGACATGAAAAGACCATAGATGAAGAAGAGATGGTGAACACAAGACAAGGTCGATGGCATGGAACGTCCTCGATGGGGTGTGGAAGTATGCATGTTGCCCGTTATTTAGAAGACATAGATTTTGATCTTCTATCATTTTTTCGACTTGTCTTCTACGTTGATTCATATCTGGGCTACCCCAAAGAGGACTGTGGCCATTGAAATCCCCCATTAAAATAATAGGGGGAGGAAGCTGGTCACAAAGCCTGTCTAATTCTTATTGTCGGATGTTACGATTAGGGGGGAGATATACTGAACATACGGTTACTGTTGGTATTGGGGCGAGCGAACTATATTTTATGCGGATTAATACAAGATCCGTGTAGGTGTAGTTTGTTCTTCCCTCTACCGGGAAACCATCATTCCTTTTGCAGACATGAAAGTGTAAAGACCTGTGTGGTTCTGTCTGATGTTTGTAGGCTGTGTGCCGAATTGGTTCTTAGTGAACTTTATCTCCGTAGTTCGTTAATCGTCCGTCCTGTCATTAAATGTATTTGTCTACCCTACCTCATGGACTATTATTTTTATGGTAAAGAACAACAAATGGTAGCAGAGCGTGGTTAGTTAGGGTTGAACTATGTGTTAAAACGAAACTTACGAAACGATACTTCGTGACTGTATGCTCAAACGAAACTTAGTGATCAATCGAAATTCTTTGTGATTTGCGTGTGAAAAATGGAACGTTTAAATGTTCCTGAACTGACTGGAAATAATTATTTTATTTGGGCCCTGAAAATCAAAGCGGCACTAACGTTAAAAAGACTGGATGCAGTAATATTCGAAGTGAAACCAGAAGATCTGGAAGGAGATGCGGCTGCACTATGGATACAGAAAAATGCCGATGCCGTTGCATATATCAAGTTATCCTTATCAGATGAACATTCACTCCAGTACGCGGCTGAAGAAGACGCAAAAACTTTGTGGGAGAAGATTAAAGCAAACTTTACCGGCCAAGCTGAAGACAGAAAAATTGATGCCGGAAACGAACTTAAAAATATAGAAATTCGACACAACGAAGCAGCAAATGATTATATTGCGAGAGCAAGAGGTGTATCTACAAAGTGCCAATCACTTGGACTTGAAATTTCTCATCGAGAACTGGTGTACTATACTGTTCGTGGACTGAGTGGAAAATACACGAAAGTTAGAGAAATATTAAAAACGCAGCGTGAGAAGAGTTTAGAGGAAGTGCTGGAGATTCTACGTGAAGAAGAAAAAAGTTTCGGTTCGACAAACAACCGACATGCTGAGGGGATCAATGCCGAAGCATTCTACTCAAGGAAGAAGCAGAATTCAAATTCAAGAGTGTGCTACATATGTAGACGTCCAGGGCACATTGCCAGATCGTGTTTTCAAAGAAATAAGAATCGTGGAAGTGACATTTCGTGTGGTAACAGAGGATCTAAGTACGAAAACGGAAATAACCGAACTGTGAACTATACAAAAGAAAACAAATCTGCTCTACAAGTTTCTGCACAAGAGAAAGAACAGTGCGATAACACATGGGTTCTTGACAGTGGAGCGTCAACGCACATGTCTAAAGACAGGTTTTGGTTCACAGAACTTGTTCCAGAAGTCAACGATATCTATCTAGCTGGAAAAGATTCGAAAATAACTTCTGAAGGTAAAGGTACAGTCAGAGCAAATACTGTAAGTAACAAAAATTCAGTAAACATAACCATGGATAATGTTTCATTTGTACCTGATTTAAGAAATAATTTACTTTCTGTTACTGCAATGATGAATAATGGGTGTAGGATTGTATCAAAATATAACTGTGTATTAATTTTTGATAAAAATAATAAGTTTGTAACTAAAGCAGTTCTGAATGATAATAGATTAGAAGTGTATTTGAAACCATTTTGTGATCCTGAGTGTAATATTTCTAGTGCTAGTAATTATGAAATTTGGCACAATAGATTATGTCACTTAAATCCTAAATATATGACTATAATGAAGGAGTATATTAATCTTAATGATGTAAAAGATTTTAGTTGTGAAGTATGTGATATAAGTAAGATAACTAGAAAAAGTCATCCTAGTATTGATATTAATCAAAGTTCTGAAATTTTAGAATTAGTTCATGTGGATCTGTGTGGTCCTGTACAATCAGAATCATTGGGAGGTTCTAAGTACTTTATGGTAGTAGTGGATGATTATTCTGGAATGTATTTTACATACTTCATGACATGTAAAAGTGAAGTGTTAAATGTGCTTTCTCAGTTTAAAGCTAAGTATGAAAATCTTACAGGTAAAAGAATTAAAAGGTTGCGAACTGATAACGGTAGAGAATTCGTAAATGAACAAGTGGATAATTTTCTTGCTAGTTCAGGTATTGCACACGAAAAAACAATTCCATACAACGCAGAATCAAACGGGAAGGTGGAAAGGGCGAACAGAGTTCTTTTAGATCGGGCAAGATCTATTTTATACGAAAGTAAACTTCCATTTAAATTTTGGGCAGAAGCAATAAATTATTGTACACGTGTATCTAATGTCACGCCCCGTAAAGGAAAAGAAAAAATTCCATTAGAATCTTGGACTGGTAAGAAACCGAAATTAAATTATTTAAAAAAGTTTGGTTGTATGGCTTATTTTCATGTTCCGAAAATAAAGAGAAATAAATTCGATATTTCGGGAAAGAAAGGCATCTTAGTAGGTTATTCACGAGAAAGAATAGGGTATCGTATTTACGATCCAAGCATAAATAAAATAATTGAAGAAAGATCCGTTATATTCAACGAACACATAAAAGGAAGTACATTAATTCAAAACGAAAAACAAGAGTTATGGGATATTGAAGGATTAAATAAAAACCGTTTCCAAGAAGAAATAAAAAACAAAACGGCGGATTTCTTTTTGAGTGAAGAACTCAGCGATAAAACACAAAATAGTTTATTGCCGACTGTTGCGCAATCAGAATCGAATGACGAGCAGGTGTTAAATTCAAATGATAAACAGCTAAGGCGATCGGAACGAATAAAAAATAAATTAATAATCGCAAATCTTAGTGAATGCATTCCTCAAAATATTTCTGACGCGAAGCTAAGTAACAATTGGTTAAGATGGGAGAAGGCAATTAATAATGAGCTTGATTCATTGAATAAGCATAAAGTTTGGGAAATTGTTGATATGCCAGGACACGATACGAAGTTAATCAAAAGCAAGTGGATTTTTTCTATTAAAAATAATGATGTGTATAAAGCGCGACTTGTTGCCACAGCTTTTAATCAAATAAAGAATGTTGATTATTCAGAAACATATTCACCAGTCGTAAATATTGAGAGCTTCAGAATTTTAATAGCAATCGCTGCAAAATTAAATTTGATTGTTGGATTTTTTGATATAAAGACTGCATACTTGTATGGTGAACTAGAAGAGACCGTTTATATGTTACCTCCACCAGGTTTTGAAACAATTATAGGTGAAGGGAAAGTTTGTAAATTAAAGAAAAGTTTGTATGGGTTACCTCAGAGCTCAAGGAATTTCTATTTAAAAATAAAAGGGGAATTGGAAAACATTGGATTATTACAATTAGCATCTGATGATTGTATATTTATGAAAGTTGATAATGGAAACATTTTCATTTTATGTATGTATGTCGATGATTTGGCTATATTTTATAATTCTAAAGAAATGTGTGATAATATTGTTACTCAAATTAGGAATATATTTGAACTGCATGAAAATGAAAAATGTAAGTTTTTGGGTTTAGAGATATTTAAAGATGATAAAGGTATTGGTTTATCTCAATCTGAATACATTGAGTTCTTATTGACTAAACATAATTTGGAGAATTGTAAATCTGTAAAAACTCCTATTGTAAAAGGGGAAGATAAAAGTTTTCCTCTCTCAGATGATTTGATAGATATAACTATGTATCAAGAATTACTTGGTGAACTTTTATTTTTGGCAAATCGAACTCGTCCTGACATTTCATTTGTAACAACGTATTTATCACAGTTTAATCATAAACCAGAAAAGAGGCATTATCTTTTGGCTAAAAGGGTTCTAAGGTATTTACAAGGAACAAAAGATAAGAAATTGTTTTATAGTAATGAGTTTGGTTATTTAAATGCATGTTCTGATGCAAGTTGGGGTAATGCAGAAAATGCTAAGTCTTTTTCTGGAAGTGTTATTTTATTAGGTGATTCTTTGATTTCTTGGAAGTGTCAAAAACAAAAAAGTGTTAGTCTTTCAACTTGTGAAGCTGAATTGTTTGCTATTTCAGAAACATGTAAAAATATTATTTGGACATTGGATTTGTTAAATGAGTTGTCATTTAAACAATTTATAGACGATAGTGTAATTTTGTATTCAGATAGTCAAGCAGCTATTCAATATGTTAAAGGTACGAAATCTTCGAATAAGTCAAGGCATATGAATTTACGTTTTCATTTTGTCAAAGACTTGTTGATGGACAATGTAATTAAATTGAAATATTTACAGACTGAATATATGACTGCAGATTTTCTTACCAAAGCTGTTAATGAAGAAAAATTGTTATATTCACTGAAAGGTATTTCATTAGTGTAAAGGTATTTTATATATTATTATATGTCATTGTATTGTATGAGTTAGTATGTTTATGATAAAATATTGTTACTCGCAGGAGGGGTGTGTTGGTATTGGGGCGAGCGAACTATATTTTATGCGGATTAATACAAGATCCGTGTAGGTGTAGTTTGTTCTTCCCTCTACCGGGAAACCATCATTCCTTTTGCAGACATGAAAGTGTAAAGACCTGTGTGGTTCTGTCTGATGTTTGTAGGCTGTGTGCCGAATTGGTTCTTAGTGAACTTTATCTCCGTAGTTCGTTAATCGTCCGTCCTGTCATTAAATGTATTTGTCTACCCTACCTCATGGACTATTATTTTTATGGTAAAGAACAACAGTTACCAATTGATTTTTCACTGTAACTCTAGCGGCAACAGCTTGTAAGTTGGTAGAGAGCGATAGCGGGGTGGATGGGTTGCTATTAGATATAAATATAGCAACACCACCTCTAGCTCTGTCGCCGCTGACAAAATCCTTACGTAGAGGACTGTACCCCCTAACAAGAGAGCTCTGAAAAGGCTTCAAGGGCGTCTCTTGCAAACAGAAACAGACAGGTTTGTGTAAATCTACGAGGTGTTTTATATCTACCGAATTGTGGTGGAAACCGCGACAGTTCCAAGATAACATATTGAATGTTACTTGGAAGAATTGCCGATCCGCCGGACTAGAGACTTGCTCCTCGGATGAAGAGCAGGGGTTTCGAGGCCTGGGTCAACCTCCATGTCACCTGGGTCAAGACCCTAGATGACATCTGTTTCATCATCAGTGGATGATGGCGATGATTCAGACTTCTCTTTCCTTGGTTTGACTTTTTGTTGTTTATTTGACAGGATTTTTGATTGGATTTTAGTCTTAAGAACTTCTCCGGGTTTATTGGTTTGTTTATTTTCAGTTTGTTTCTTGTTTTTGAAGGTTTAACAGTAGTTTTGGAGGGATTTTTATTAGAATTCGAATTTCCGGGAATTGGGATTGTCTGAGATGAAGAGGTACTGTGCTTAACGAGCGGTGAAAAACATTTAAGCAGTTGTTCGGGTGACATTTGAGAGTTAGGTACATGAATATCCGTTTGTGTGGCTATTGATTTTACTTGTAATGGTTTGGAGGTAATTGCTTTAGCTGTTGTTTTAGCCATGGATTTTTCTATTGTGGTTTCAAAGATGGTTCGGGCTTCTGGATACGAGATGTTATTGTGGGTTTTTATTTCTTGTATTTTCTTTTCTTTATCGTAGGTAGGGCACTTCCTGGAGAAAGATGGATGATCTCCAGTGCAGTTTACGCAGGTGGGCTTAGCTAGGCAGCCTTCGCTTTGATGTTCAGTGCTGCCACACACTGCGCCAACTTCGTGGTCACTCCTACATGTGTTCCTAGAATGCCCGAACCGTTGACATTTAAAGCATCGCAATGGGTTAGGGATAAACGGTCTTACTGGACAACTTAGGTAGCCTGTAATTTTACTGGGTAATTTAGGGGAGTTAAACGTTAGTATTATGTGTTTTGTCTTTAATATGTTGTTATCCCTTTTGATGGTGATTCGAAGTACATTTGTAACCCCTTGGGAAGAAAGTTCCCTTAGGATTTCGGAATCTTCAACGTGTTGAAGATCCGATTCCGAAATGACGCCTTGACTGGAATTGAGTCCTTTATGAGGCGTTATATTGATTCTGATGTTTCCCATTGTCGATGCTGCTAATAGATATTGAGATTGCCTGGAGTCTTTAGTTTGAATAAGAAAGTCACCCGATTTTAACTTCTTAATGCTTTGGGGTTCGTTTCCACAGATACCCTTAATGCCCTTTTGTATAAAAAAAGGGGACATTTTTCCCAATTCACCAGATTCGGATTGAACAACTAAGAAAGTGGGCTCATTCAGTTGAGAAGCTTGTTTTTTTGGTATTACATCACTGTCTAATTCTATTGTACGTTTAGTATATTTAAGTGGATTTTGGGGATTTGGGCCTCCCGTCGGGCTGAAAGAAAGAGGAGATTTAGTTTCCATAGGTTTATTTTATTTCATTCGGGCACTAGAGTCCCACCCACCATGGAGTCCGCGATATCGGGGATAGTGTATACCGGCAAGCAACAAAAATAATAAAAAGAAAGAAAACAACAACTGTTGCGCACGGCATAACACTACCGGGTTGTCCAGCACCTATACGCGAACGACTCGTCCCTGTAGAAGTCTTCACCCTTAATGAGATTCCCAGCAGACGAGCCGGACGCTTGATCCCTAGCCGCCGACGAAGTCGGACGACCAGCCGATTGATACACACGGGACTAATGTGCACCTCCGGTTTATCTGAAGCAAGGGCCAAAGTAGTGTATTGGGACAGTATGTCGCCGCTCAACTACCAGGATCCCCCTTTCCAGAGACACGGGTCTCCACACACGTGGGTGATATAATCCCCGAGAGAAGCTGATAGCAACAGAGCGGCACAAAGCTTCTCAAGGGGAGCCCTCACCTCTGAAGAGGTAACCACAACGAGGGAAGAAAGAGAAGCCAAACAATAATTACAAAACCAAAATAGGAAGGTACAACAGAAGGAGGAACAGATCACTGGGGCACCCCGGGGTTGTGAAGCCCGTATTTACTTTGAGAAAGTAAACCCCCTGAGGGGAAATATAAATTAGATTGGATGATGTGACATCTAGTGGTTGAAATTATATCTATTAGAATTTTTATTAGTTTGCAGCTCCTTATTAGTTCGGAGTATTAAACACAAAGCTCTGGTAAACATCCCAGAAATTCCCTGGGTGCAAATACACAGCAGATACAACACATCTATGAATTGTTCTATATTTCTTACCTCTTGTTTCCTTGTTCCATCTCTCGCCCACAAATAATCTAAAATAAGTCTCGACATGTCTTGCCCCGATGCCTTCTTATTCTTGGACTTCTTCAGCTTCAAGTCGAAGAACTGCATCACCATCTTTCCATAATAACCATGTGGCTTATTAGGATCAGTGATGTCCTTCACATACTTCATGTAGTCTATTACGTTCTCCCTGTAGTCGCATATCCTCATGTAGTCGCATGGATTGCCGTGATAGAGTTCTTTGACAGATCCGTTTCGGTTAAAAGCAACGTCTGATTCGAGGACGTTCGAGCCCTGCTTCAGTAAGGTTTCGACCAGTCCGATGTTGTTGATCATGTGGCCTATGACGAAAAATGGCCTCTGGGCGTTTGTTGATGCGATTATCAGCAGAGCAAGGACATGGATTTCTAAATGTTTAAAATTCATTTTTGAGTTTCAAGTATGTATTTAAAAGCGATTGAAATATTGTTTGTTTTCAAGTAATCTGAATCCTATAATCTTTTGGAACATCAGTTATGGTCCTGAAAAGAAATTGCATATTGGAATGTATGTTGATGCACTTCAAATTGCAAACTGAAACAGCAAGCCCTTAACCCTAGATAACTTAACATTCGTCTATTTATCTAATACTAATAGACTTCCACTTTAATGGATTACAGATGTTCCCTTAACACTAATAGATATTATAACGATATTAAGATACGTTAATTTGTTTGAAATAAAGGAAATGTAAAAATATACTCGTATTCGTAGTTTTTGAGTCTAATGATTTGTTACGAAGTTGGTTGGTTGGTTTCAGATTATCTGGCGCCGTCAGCAACACGAGGGCTATAATGCGCCGAAACATTCATCATTTGACAAGCCAACATACATTTACAAACACCAATGCCTAACTCGGGAATCGAACCCGCAACCTCAGAGTCTAGAAGCTAGCACGCTAACCACTACACCGTTCCGTCGGCATTTGCTACAAAGTAACTCTGATTTAAGTTTAATAATCTAGGGTTACATATTGTTGTTACTACACTTACACTAAGAGAAGTGCGTTATTAATTTTTTTTTTAGTTGAAGACTGATGCTTAGTTAGCAGTTAGCCTTTATATATTACGATTGACGTAAATTTTGAACTCGATAAAAATCAGACATGTTAATACAGATCATAAAATACACAAAGTATTACGCACAGTACCAGATTCTGTCTTCGTCAGTTGCTTTAATGTTTATTATTTTATTCAGATAGTCTGTTTAAAAAAAAAATAAAAAAAAAATAAAAAAAAAAAAATAAAAAAAAATTAAAAATGAATCTAAATTCCCAATTTAATGATATGAGATAGTTCTGATCGCCCAGTTTAGAGAGTGGGAAAATGGAATGCGTCCTCTACTTCTGAGGTTAATATTTACCTTCTAAACTTGGGATCTTTCAAATTGGAGGCACAAAGCTGGAGAAGTTTCGATTTGAAAGACATCCAGGAAGGAATATCCCCCATTACATAAAAATTGATCCAAATACAAGGGAAGGACTCTTTTACCGTGGACATAGAGTAACTTGAATTACTGACCGCTCTCTTGATATACAAATACTGATAGCAAGAGTTGCAAAGATCCAACCTATATCATGCAATATTTACTAGTACTTAGTAGAAACCTGTTTTCCATTTCTGTTTTGTTTAGGATTGCAGCTGTGATATAATTTCTGAATAAAAAGTAACAATTTTTAATAATATATATTTTAAGAATAATTTTCTTCATATTCCAGTTTGTGTAGTAAAATTTGGTAAGAAAAATTGCATATTTTTTTGTAAATTCAAACAGAATTTGTAAGGATTACCACTTGTTAGAAATGTAAAAACTTGTACCATGGATGACGAACATATCTTGCACCATAGACCACAGGTACATATCATAGTTATCATGATATTTTTCAGATTAACAGGTGTAATTTACCGTTTTCGTTTTAAAATGTTCAATATTTTTTAAAAATGGCTAATTCGGCAATATTTTTGGCATTATTGGGGTAGCAAAAAAACACCATAACGGAGGAATTGGCAATGTGTTTTTTTGTTATTTTTACATAATCCTTTCTTGGTTTGGTTTGTTTGTACGCTCAACGACTTATTTTTGTGCACAATAACGGCTAATCAGGCAGGGGCCTACAGCTTAGAGTGGATTCTGAACTACAACAAACATCCATGCCGAATTACCTAACACAGAATTCGAACCTGGATTATCCTTTCTTGTAAGTCTAACAAGGAAAAATATAACATATATAAAATCAAAGTTTTTAATATAAATCCTTTGTATGCATTGCCAATTTTTATATTTTTTAACACAGCATCGATTCTGTAGTGTTTGCATATAATTTTAAACATCAAAAACATTTCTATCAACAATGTACAAAAATACCCATTCATTTTTAATAAATAAATTTTCAAACGTACGTTTGAAAATTTATTTATTAAAATTGAACGGGTATTTAAGCCCTCACATCCAATTATGGCTTATTTAATCCGATTACATTTTTTAAAAAATTTATTAAAAAAAATTCGGCAGCAGGAAAGAATTTCTTCAATGGTCGGTTAAATACCATTTTAGCGTGATTGGATGAAGGTAAGGTGATTTATTAGTATTCCTAAAACCGACCTTTTAGTGACAGAGCCCCAAAATTTGATAGAATGTGTTGCCATCGACATAGAATCTATCTGCCAAGTTTCAGACCGATTGGATGACTGCAAGGGGGTTAATTAGGCCACCGTAGATTTGCCCGCCATCGACAAACACACGTAAAATCGAAGTTAATATTGTTATGAATTTTTCCACTGAGACAATGATGGCACAGTTTTTACAGTATAAAAATATTTATTCTCTCTTCAGAAAACTCACAAAATTTATTCACAGGCAACAGCGTAATCGCTCACAAGCTTCAACACAAGCTTCAGCAAAAACAACTTCGAATACAGCGATTATACAAGCTCACTCCAATAGGTAAACAAAGCGATAAGCTTTCATCGAAGTCCGAAGTCAATCTGAAAACTTTCCCGATCTACGGTCTTTTATATACCAGGCGCGTGAGAATATTCGCGAAATTTCCAGCCAATTCGTCGGAAAAGAAAGCAATCGAGAAATTTCGAGACGTTTAGGTGTATCCACCTTTTTCTAACCTGTACAATCGCTGTTAAAAAATAAAATAAGATAAAAATAAATTACAATAGAATTTTAAAATAATACGTCACTATTTACACTATATACAGACAATTTGTGCAACAATATAAAAGATTTAAAAACAGTCATTGATGGGTGATGTTCAAGGGAAGAGAACTACGGTTTAAAGACATTCGATTTTCCCATCTTTTTACGCTTTTTTCGCATTTGTATGGAATTTCGGCGGTGTGGATATTTAGAGTAGGGATGGAATGGATATCCGGAAAATATCCGATATCCGGCATATCCGGCTGATTTTTCAATATCCGAAACCCCGTCGGATATCCGATTTGAAATACCGGACATCCGATAATTTCATTCGGATATCCGGCTATATATCCTGCCACCAGGTATCCACAAGAAATAATTTTTGCAAAAAATAATGATCTTTTTCTGACAAAGGGGACACCGCATCCTACACTTTTTTTTCTTAATTTTTTTTTCTTGGACATAAATTGCAGTCAAGTTAGAAAACGAAAAAGTTCCTTCGTGAGAACTATGCTTTCGCTGTATTATTGGCGCCGAGTTGATAAGCATAAACCATTTCTCCAATATATTTCCATACACATCCTTCATACGTGTTTTGCAATATGTTCTTTTCATTCCAAGTTTATGATCTGATTAATTCCAGATGTTATATTTGAATGCTTCTCCGTAAAACATGAACCCAAATACTAATAAATAGTACTTTTTTTCCATAACATAAGTTATAAGAGTTTTAGTTATTCTCACTTCCTCCTTTTTTTCTGACATTTGCTAGCGTGTAAAAAGCAATAAATAGACTATGCGCACTCCTCAATGCTTTTTTTTCTATCGACGATAATACCCTACCCCTTTTTATGCTGTGAATGGTATGGTCTAATTTCTGATTTTTCATTGGTAAAAGTTGAAAGCTGGTATATTTTTTCTGACGTAAAATGAAGTATTGTAATTTTTAGGTCTTTAACGCAGCGCCACAATGTGGAATTATATTTAGCTCTCTAGAATGTCTTGAATCATAGTTTTCTCCAATTACAATCCAATTTATAATTTTTAATAATGGCTCATTTAAAATCACCCATTTGGAAATATTTTAAAATTAATGGAAATGACGAAAGCAAAGCCCTATGTGTTACTTGCACCACAGAATCGTTTAAAAAATATATTGTGCGCGGCAAAAGCCCAAAATCCTTATGGAACCATTTAATAAGTGTGCATAAGGAAATTCACCGAAGCTTATGAAGACTCACTAAATGCATCAAATATTGATGAACAAGAAAAAACAATTCATCAAAACAAGAAATGCACGCAGACAACATTGGAATCGACATTATTTGTACCAAAATTGTGGAGTTTAGATGATCCTAAAGCCTTAACCACAAAAATATGTAAGTACTAATTTTGTTTGTTTATATTAAATATATATTTTAAATATGGTATAACATAATGTTGATGAATTTTGGGTTCGAAATTTTTTAAGTTTATATTTAAAGACGGAATATTCCGATAGATCCAATTTAAGTTTTCTACTAGATTTCTTTAAATCCGTAATGTTTTAGGTGCATTACAAAAAAAAAATCGACTTCAATTTCATAAAATATTTAAAATAAATCTTTTGTTATTAATAAATGCATCCGGTATAATTTTGTAATCATTTATCAATTATAAACAATGCATGAAGTAAATTGAAAGTAGCTATATTTTGCACTTCAACATTGTAAAAAATGTTTTTAATATAATTTTAGGTGAGTTAATGGCTCTTGATGCTGAACCATTCTACATTGTGAATAGAGAAGGCTTTGGTTAGTTAATAAAGTACCTAGCTCCTCGTTATCCGCTTCCAAGTAGAAATTATTTTCGTGATAAAGCCCTGCCAGAACTATATGAAAAACTAAAAGTATCAATATTACAAGATATAAAATCAGCAACAAAGATCTCTTTCACTCCATCAACTAAAGTTTAAATATAAAAAATTAACTCAGTGGCGCGACAGCCCGTGTGGACCAAAGCATGTTGGGCCCAGCTCAGCTTTCTTGACTGTGGCATTTATGTGTCACATAGCAGATGTTCCGGTCAGATGGTCATTCTGAAGCCGAACCCCAGTGTTTAGTTCCCAAGCATGCATGGTCCTCCTCAGTTTATTTCTTTCAGGTATAAACAGCTAAGTCAACCTAGCCCAGTCCGCGAATCAAACCATGGACCTGTGGCAAGCAGTGCGGTGCGCTAACCACTAATTATAATTTACTTGATACTTCATATCATGACCATTTTTTTCGTATAGCATATCGTATAACTATCGTTTTTAGTATATAGACCGAATATCCGACCGGATATCCGGTGAAATCCGTTTCGGATATCCGTATCCGGTAGACATGGTATCCCGGCTATCCGAAATCCGGTATCCGGCAAAACTCACATCCGTTCCATCCCTAATTTAGAGCATCTTAAAAGGCGATCACAGCGATTTTGATCAAAATCGCTAGAGCCGTTGTTTAACAATCACTGAAAAATATAAGTCTTTCAATGGCAGCTACCTTATGAGCATGTGTAATTTTGACGAAAACCTTATTGATGGATGCCATGGCTACTACTAACCCGTATACCAAAGTTAAACTTCTTAGGTCGATCCGTTCGGGAGTTATACTGATCATGGACACACACAGATACATGTTTTTCTAGGTGACTTATGAACTCAGTATGTTCCAAAACGCGTAGAAATGGGGGGGGGGGGAAATCAAAAATACTTTTTTAACCAAATCCAATACTTTCATTACATTTTCTACATATGGGTATATGAAAGTAATAAAACTATAAAAAATTCCATGTTTATACTTTCAAAATGATACTCAAAGGTATAGACGATAATTAATAGTAATAAAATTTGTAAAAATGTCTAAAATATAGTTTGAAAAGTACCCTTTCTTTTTAAAGTAAGCTTCGATTCTGATTTGAGGTACTATTTTATTAAATGAAAGCGGTAGCAATTGTCAGTGAACTTGAAAAGAAGATATTTGAGAACTGTGCTTTAACTAAAGCCCTCCTGAACTCTAAAACCACATGTTAAAAGCCACACATTAGGAAGAAAAACAACTGTTCACAGCTTACGCGATTGATAAAGCAAGATGACGCAAGTTCAATGGAGAAACACTCTTTAATAAAAAGTTAATTTTCAATCATTATAGGATTGAAAAGACTTACGTCAAGGACAGGCTAAAGCACAGTTGTTGAAAAAAATGTAAATAGCAAACAATTCACAAGTTAAAGTACTAATAAAAGCCGTACTATCAAAACTAATCTACAGGTTGAACCACTTGGAAAAAGTTTTGTATTTCTTACTTTTACTGTGGATAAATCAGCATCGCAAAATGCTGCATAAAAATCTTAAAGCACTTAAAGGTAAGATTTAATTCCAAAACTCATTAAATTGAAAATAAATCAAATTGAAATTTACCATAGAATGTGCCCTATGTCTTCAGACGTATTCTAATAACATATGCTAAGTGAGTAGCTGATAGGCTTGTGATTTGGCTTTCTATTGAGTTTTTTCTGGGCTAAAAATCTAGGTAAGATCAGTAAGTATTGTTTTCAACTTGAATCCACAGTTAGGCTTCTGAATATCGTTGGATCCTGATTTGTGCGAAAGGAGGAATACTTTTTGAGGTGCTTTTCAAGGAAGAAACTGCCTTACATTTGCATCTCGAATGAGAGAAAATTCGGGAGAACTCCTACTAGGCAACCCAAGAACTGACACAAGGTAATCTGTCGCAAAACTGCAGAGCAGAGTCGAGGCTTGATTCTGGGATCTTTTATATGTTAAGCGAGTTTTATGGCTTCCTGGCCAGAGTCGTGTGCATCGCAAATAACTAAAGCCACTGAAGTCCTGCAAACAGCTCGCGAAATAAAGCTTGAATATGTAAACAACCAATAGCCATCAGGTTTTTGTAAGTACCGTCTGCGAGGTAACAATTATAATAAAATTCCCAAATGACTGGATCTCTAGCTATGAAATATTATGCTGAATTATCGGCTGATAGTCTCATCTATATATATTGATCTGTTCAATTACAAACAAACAGAAAATGCGTTTCCCGGAACAAGATGATTTTCGGGGTAATATTTTAATTTTTAGAACGATCGGTGAATTTTGTTTGTTCAATAATATACAATGATTATAACATATACTCTAACATTAAATTGAGAGAAAAAAAAAAGGAAAAAAAAAAAAAGGGAAAAAAAATTTAAACTTTTAAAATATAGTATTTACACATTTACAGCTTCTCTCGGGAGAAAATGACACTTTTTAAGAAAAAAATCCTTTAGTGCTTGACATTTTTTTAAATTAATTTTTAGAAAATAAAGTAATTCTAATTTATTTTTAAAACTTTTTTCAGAGTAAAGTAAAAAAAAAAAAATTGTTTATGGTAAAGTTGAAAAAAAAACTAAATTTTTGTTCCAAAAGTGTTTTTATTTTATTAAAAAATTCAATGCTACTCTTGTTAAGCAGATCTGTGAGATATCAAATTGATTAAAAGCAAACACGTGTGAGTATTAGCGAGAGTTTTATCGAGTGAAGCGATAATTCCAAAAGATGCGAACCGAGAAAAATGCATGTCAACATTGGAGGAAATGTGGAAGATACGAGAAATACAATCAATAATTTTCATGCATATTTATCAAGTCATCTAAAAACTTGTCAGAATGTAAAGAAAATATTATAAAAGGCTGTAATTATAAAATCGATATTTTAGTTCCTCCCTTCCCTTCTCAAAATGAAGAGTATAAGCAGACTATAAGGAACACGCATTTCTGAGACTTTAAAACGTATCATCCAAATGAAGGCAGAATACAAGTCTGTTAAGAAATCGGTCATATTTTAAATTACAAAAATTATACTATAAATAGTAATGGAATATTTTATGTCATTAGTTCGTGCTATAATAGGTATGATGGACTTCAATATTGTCAGAAAATGTCTATAATTATACACTAAAATATTTTATACAAGATACAAAATATTTATACACATACAAAAGTGTCTGTAAATATGAAAGTTAATAAAAAACATACTTATCACTATTTTCTATAGACGTAATTTCGCTGTATATTCAGTTGTATAACGGCTGGCTTATTTTGCAAAATTATGTTCGGTGAGTATAAGGTTGGATAGAATCTATAAAGGATGAATCACTGACTACATCCAATTTTTGTCAATTTGAGGTTCGATACAATTAAAAATAGCCCTACATTATTGAACTTGGTTAATAAAGAAGTCGACATCCGTACTGGCACTTTTTGACGAAATTGAGTCCTCAATGGATTAAATGCACAGTACCCCTATTATTCTACAAGACGGTGTTTCACTAAACGCTCTTGGTCTTTGGTGAGCTATAGACGAAGCTATGTTCTCTCCTGATTTTTAAAGAGAAGCTGCATAAAAATAATCCGCGTTATGTCTTGACTTTTCGTTAATAAGGCTGTATTGTTTTAAACTGGCGATTTTATAGAGGAGCTGCACTAAAAAAAATCTAAGATATGTCTAGACTTTTCGACCATAAGATTGTAATGTTTTGAACTGGAGACCATGACACACTAAAACAATTCACCAATAAGTTCCAAAAATAGCTGACTTTGTTGGGTAAAGTAATTTTAATCATCCATGCGATACAAGAAATTCTATATAGGGAGAGTGGTTAAATTCCATGCCAAGACTTGTTCGAAAAGCTTTACAGAGACTGATCAGACTGGGATTTGACATGCATCAACATTTGAAAATACACTGAGGGTAAGTTGTTTCAGTTTAGTTTTTCTAATTTCAAAGGCTGCACAAGGATATGGTGTACAGTAGAATCCTTCTTAAGCGGCCTCTGTTTAAACAGATATCCGGCTTAACAACCTGAAATTTTTTCAAGTATGAAACGTTTAAAAAACAGTATAAACTAAATTTTTTTTAAAAAAATGTCCCACTTTTTTCTTGTGCTGTTACTGTATCACACACACTTTCCATTACAATATTTTCACACATCTCAGAGCATTCTTCAGACAACATTGTATCAATATTAAAAAATCTTAGTGCATGAGGACGTGGTTGCGGAAGACGTGGACTGGGCGTTGACAAAGATCACCACTAAAAGAATTGTTGGATGACAAAACCTTCGAAGCAATCACCGATATAGTTTCAGATAATGATGATGATGATATCCACATCGGTGACATAATATCATATCTCTCATATTATATATGGAGCGGTAGACATAGGCTTCCTCTGCTGATGCGACGCTTTTAAACAAATTAGCGAAACAAAGCTACAAGCAATCGAATAACCCTCCTTCATATCGAAATTTTTGAAATTGTAATTTAGAAAAATGTTATTTGAAAATTGTACATTTGTTAAATTTTTTTAAATTGTGAATAATATTTATACAATTAAACTTATGTTAAAAAAAAAACAAAAAAAAACACTAGATTTTCGCTTAACCGTCTTGTTTTCGGTCTTACTCTGGCCGATTAAAAGAGAGTCTACTTACACCAAGACTTACACTGATGGAAAAATTATTTGATGTATGTATTACTTTACTGGTTCGCTTCAGGATTGGCATCGTCGCCTGACTCACGGTTCAGAGGCATAACGTTATGATCTGTGTATTAATTGTATACGTTCAAATTTAATTAGATTAAAGTTTGCTTGTGAAGTAAAGTTGGACAAATAACGAGCTGGATTGGGACAGACACTGTCATGAAAAGATCGTTCTACATACGTTTCAATTGATAAGAGGCAAATCCAGATACTGGGCATTTACTTTTTGGAGACATAAATGTTTGTTTTGAAAATAAGTAAAACATTAAATGTTAATGATTCTGTTTCATGCAAATAAGTCTAGTGAAAACTTGTACCCCCTATGCAAGTTGATAGTAGTTTACTTGAACTAGAACCATTATGTAGACATTTTACTAGCAAGATCAGAGAAAATTAAGCTTGGCTTCAAGGTCAAACAAAATTATAATTTTATGGGTGCATGGCATTTTTTCTAAATGAGCTCGTTCCCATATTTTATCTGCGATGCTCTATTCTAAGACAATTTTTGTGTCCAGTTTATTCTTAAAAAATAAACCAAATATTGGCTAATATAACTGTATCAAATTTATAGATGATTTTAGATGCAAGAGCTCGGGCCGACTGATTCACTCGAATATTCACATCACATACAAATAATGAAAAGGATCAAGATTAACTCTTTAAAAAAGTGGGAATGATAAACTCTTTTTACAATTCTCTGTTACTCTGACGCTTTTTTTGTTATTCTTAACCAATCAAATTTAAATTTTATGTAACTCTACAGCTGTAAAAACAGAACACTTAGCAACTTATTTAAATGAAGACATTTAATGCTTGTTTAAAAAAAAAGTCTATAATTAAATGTTAATATTATTGCTAAGCACAAATAAGTCTAGGGAGAACCTATACCCCCTATGCGGATTGATAGAAGTAGTTTCAATGAATATATATATATATATATATATATATATATATATATATATATATATATATATATATATGTTTCAGTACATTTTTAGCTTAATTTATTTTATATATTTTATTTTTAGTTCTCTTAAACCTTTTCTTAATTATTAGCATCCTGTTCTTTTGAGATTACTCTATACTTCAGAGTCATACGAGACAATACTCAACGTTTTTTGTTTTAATGAAGATTACATCTTAAAAGTTCATTTTATATCGAACTATTCCATTGTAATTCACTAAAAAAAAGTTAAAACCATTTACTCACAATTCTAACAGACCGCTATACAAAGAGTCTAATGGTAGAAGAATTAAGTTTTTTCACTCCCTTGGAAGGTTGCTCAATTATGTGTTAAGTCCATTTAGTTCCTCATGCTTCGGCAAATGGTAAATTAAATCAAAAGAATTGCATACTTTTCAGAGTAATATTATTATTTTTTTAATCATGCATCGGTAGATGGTTATTTAAATCAATTGAATTGTAGACTACTTTTTCAGAGCAATTGTTATTGTGTTTATAATTAACAATAATAGCAATTGTTATTGTTCTAATTATTATTTTTAATCATGCATTGACAAATTGGTAAGTAAATCAATTATATCACAGAATACTTTTTCAGAAAAATTATAATCATGCATCGGCAAATGGTTAAATAAATCAAGTGAAGACTACTCTTCAGATAAATTATTATTTTAAGTATGAATCGGCAAATAGTTAGATTAATTGAACCGAAGACTACTTTTTTCATATAAATTATTATTATTATTATTTAATCATGCATCTATAAATGGTTAGTTTAAATCAATTGAATTGCAGACTATTTTTTCAGAGTAATTGAGGCTTCGCGGATACCAAAGAGTGTCAATATATTTTTTCTTACCATCCGAATCTAGATCTTTCACAGATTCTACAGGTATATTGTTCATGTTGAGTTCACCCTCTTTTCCTCTCCAAATACCCAGAGAATGGTACCAAGTTGCATAGAAACTGCCTTATGGAAAACTTTTCAAAATCGCTTTCCTGAGTTACCACCTTTTTGGGGGTTCGTCTTTCTTATTCGCAACTCTTCGATTGTTGTTGTTATTTTAAATCTTTAATGGAACAGTTTTTTATTACTCAATTTATACTGAGAGACCCTTTTTGAAAATTATTCACCCAGTGATAAAATTTGCAATGATTAGTCAGCATTTTGAAACAATTTGTTCACTGGTACAATTTGCTCATTCCTACTTTGCTGTCAGCAACTTTTGCATTTTTTAAAAAGATAATCTAATTTTTTTATCATGTTGATCTTTACATCATTGCTTCCTTGCAACACAACAAGACAAAATAATCTAAAAACGATGATTTTTACAATTTCGAACTGGCTGAATGAAATGGGTGGCACATTTTTTTTTTGTGTGTGGAAGCTTTGAACTGCCCTCGCACACATCCGGGGACCATTTATCTAAAAGCGTGTTGTGTCTATCTTTCCTGGCAATTGTTTGCAGTGAAACAACTGCGTCACAAAATTTATGAAAAGGCCATTTAACTGTCACGACCGGTTTTGTCGTTCGCTTTATTAGTTCTTTGAATGTCATCGATGGTTGAGTTTCAGTGCTTGCATCAGTGTAGGGGGAACTTGGGATTATCATCTAGTTTGGTAAGTGATGTAGTTTTGAATTTTAAATGTGGAAGTAATATATTCAATGTACATTGGGAAAGTAATACCTCGTTCACAAAGTTCGACACATCTTGATGTATAACTTTTCTAGATATAATTAGTTAATGGAAAATTGTTGAACATTTGTGAGTAAGAGCGCACATATATAGTAGAACATTGCTATATATATATCGCTCATTTTTGAATTTGTATAATCCTACAACGTTTACTGGAAACAATGTTGGTTTGATAAAATTGACATTGATAAGACCAGTAAAATTTATTTGTGTGTAAATTTTCCAAAAAAAAAAAAATCTATTTATCTACACAATACTCAAACTTCATCACTCAAACGAATAATTGGCATCCTAAATCCAATATTTTTGAAGAATAGATATTTTCTTGGTCAAAAATAAATATTTATGTGGTCTCGAAAAAATAAAAACAGGAACGTCTTGAATAAGATAATACTGTTGCAGAAAAATAGTTGAATGAATATGTGGACATTTCCCTGACGTACAGAAGCTTTGGATTTTGTTCTACTCTTAAGCAGATTAGAATTGCAAAATTATCATGAATCTCATGTACAATATAATATAATAGAGAGAGTAACCCCTGTGTTTGCTTTATATAATATTAGTTGGTGACAAAGTTTTATGGAAAAATAATTATTTTAACTATAAATAGAATATATATTTATAATCACTGACGTTTACCACCAAGCAATATTATATGAACAAACACATGACTATTAGATTCATTATAATTTTACATTCCTAATCTGTTTGCGAGTAGAATAATAGGACCCATAAAAACAAAGTTTTTAATATAAATCCTATACATGCATTGCCAATTTTTATATTCATTAACATAGCGCCGATTCTGTTGACATCGTGTGCTTGGTGTTTGCATCTAATTATAAGCATTAAAAACATCGCTATCAGCAAAATATACGGCAACAACGCTTAAAAATTTATTTTAAAAATTAATGTGAGTTTATGCATTTATGTTGAAACATATTTTATTTATCCTGATTAAAACAATTTTGGCAACAGGACAGAGTTTCAACAATTATCGATTAAAATTCTATCACTTTCAGTGCTACTACGCAACGCAATGTTGCGTAGTAATTTACTGGACTACACTCCATAATTAATTTATGCATTCAAGTCCATTTATCTTTTATTTATTCTGATAAAAATAATTTTAGCAACATGAAAGAGTTTGAACAATGATCGGTTAAATGGGATTTATTAGAATATTCCCAAACGATTATAAAAAAAAAACTGTGTAAAAGCGATATTTTAGTGACAGTGACAGCCTCCAAAATTTGATAGAATCCATTGTCATCGACATCGAATCGATTTGCCAAGTTTCAACCCGATCAGATGACGGCAAGTGGCTTAATTAGACTTCCGCATATTGCAGCCACACGCACAAATAGACAAAATCGAAGTTCATAAAAAGGATTAAAAAAAAAAAAAAAGAAGAAGAAAAAAAAAAAAAAAAAAGAACTCCATGTTCCGTGCATCAGCCCTTAAGAATTGCCCATTTAAGCATGTATCTAATTATTTTATGCTCTTTACTAGAATTGATGCTGACGAAAAATTTTCATCTCGGAATATTGAATACAATATTATTTTATTTATTCATTGTTATGCTCTTCCATCTGCTTCATAGCTCTTACATCATTCCATCTTAGTTTTCACAGTTTAAAAATTTCTACTGAAAATAGTATTTACCGGTTAACTTTTTGAAAATATTTATTCTCACTCTATATGAATCTAATAATAAAAAATGTTTCTTAAGTATGTATAACTTAAAGAAGCAGCTTCAAAAATCTTTTTTCTTAATTTGATGTGACAGCTAACATCACCACTTATTTACTTATTTTATTACGAATACTAAACATGCAAATTGATACCATCCCTATTCCCTATAGCCATTTAAGTTTACAATTGCATAAGAAGTTTCACAGTTACCTCGCAACCTAGCAATTATAAGTTTTATTTTTATTCCTTCTTTTAAAATTTCCTTGTTTCATAAAACCACTCTCTTAAATTCCCATTAATACGGCCTTTAATCTCAGACCTCTCCCAAGTCCAATTTCATCACCTAACAACATTAAGCACGTCCTTCTTTTCCCCGTCCAACTTTTTCCTCGACTTTCTTCCTATCTTTCCGCAGTCTTTTAAAAACGTGACACCGGTTTTTGTTTACCAACATTTCTTGCTGTAGTTAAACAACGATCGACGGAAATAGAAATCAGACTTCAACAAATGATTCATCTTCCTGTTGACCCTTCCGAGGGCGATGTCTGGTGAAGTCTTGTCCCACTATTAGAATGGGACCGATTTGGCGGGTGAACTTCTTCCTGATGAGTGTGTTTTGTTTTAAGTTTTCCTTCCTGTTTGTCTCGAAATAAATTCAAGTTGGACACTTCACCCCCCCCCCCCCACATCTTTCTACACACAAAAGGGCTACATAAGAGTGCAGACGAATTGTAAAATTACGTTTATTTTGCACCTACAACACAACAGGCAGGGTGGCAATCCGTAATCGTGGATTGTTTTGACAGCTCACGTTTTCAAGTATCGTCGTGCAAAAAAGAAAAAAAGGAAAGAAAAAAAATAATGACGAGAGAGAAAGAGAGGGGGGAGGACTCAAATCTTGAAACACACACTGGTGTTTTTACGTATATTATTGAAAACATTATAATTTTTAAACTAAACTACCTACTTTTAGAGAAAAACTACTGAAAATCAAGAGCTTTAATATGTTAAGACTCGAAGCTTACTTCTCTTGATACTGTAATTTAATGTATTTGCAATATTTTTAATCCGTTTTAGTTTTCACGCTAATGATGCAAATCTAAACCAAAGGCTATATACGTTTACAACAACATTTAATTAATTCAAATTTTTTATCAAAAACGAGGAAATGACAATAATTTTTGACGCCAAAGACTTTACCGATTCTGGAGATATTTCTTGTAATTTATTGTTTACAAAATGTGTAAAAACACTGAATTAGCTAGTTTTGTTTTTTGTTGTTGCTCTATCATATCTAATGTAACCAAACGTCTCGTTTTTCACCTCGATGGCCCGCTGACCAAATGTCACGCCAAATTGTCCCGCTTTACCGTTACCGAATTCCACCAAAGTCCTTCTAAACAAAACAAAAATGTCGCCAGAACTTGAAAACTATCAGAGATAACTCATGAAGTTTCTGGAGATAGAAAAATCTGGTCACATTATTCAAATCGTAATATGAGAAAGTTCAGAGTCTCCTCCGGCGCATTTTTTTTTTATCTATTGCATTTTGAAAAGAATATATATATATATATTTTTTGCCCTTCTCATTTTACATTTACAATTTATGGTGTAATGAAAACTACCAAAAAATTAAGCTATAAAAACAAAGTTTTTAATGTAAATCCTTTATATGCATTGTCAATTTTTATGTGTAATTGCAACTCATTTAAGTGATCGACTTTTAACCATTACGAAGAAAACCACTAATTCCGTACAATGGACTAACTCTTTTTTGCCCACAAATATTTGATAGAATACATTGTCATCGAGAACGAATCTGTAAGCTAAGTTTCAGCCAGATTGGATGACAGCAAATGGGTTAATTAATCCTCTGCAGATTTATAAACAAACAAGCACACAAACGAAATTGAAGTTAAAATAAAAGGTTTTAAAAATAGCCAAAATCACAAACAAGCTACAATGGAATTTTATCAAATAATTTAAAGAAATTTATTGAAAATAACAATATTCGGTAGCCGCAGACCATTTATAAACATTGTTGTAATTGGTTTTTCTAAACGTTGTCATGGCAAGCATTTTTTTATTTTTCTAAGTCAAGAAAAGGAAAATCTTTATTTCCGACCTTACCTGAATTTTTATTGGCATCCCAGTTTCATCAAATTTGATTCAGTATTTTGTTTTACATATAAAGGGTAAAATTTCTAACGTGGCGCTTTATCAAGACATCATCATGAATTTTACATTTTTAGAATTATCGTCTGATATTAGGCGAATTACAAGAATAATTTATTTTTTTTAAAATCCGAACACGATTTTTTGGACGATTAACATACTTTCATTTTCTGATGGGCGATGAAATAAAAATTTATGTACTCATACATGAACCAAAATACTGTGTTTTTTAACTACAACCAAACATTTGGCACTTTTATTTCTCTAAATTCCATAGAAGTTACTTGAATTTCCCAAATACAGGTTCCATTCATCTGCCGCCTTTTTCACGTTCCACAACCGCGATTTAATGAAATCAGTTCCACACCTCAGTTCGCGGACGGAAATAGAAAAATCATTTCCTTCCGAACGATTTTTTTGTTTGTTTGTTTTCGAATTCCTTCATAAGTGAAACCGGTTCCTCTTTTTATATTCCTTCTCGGGATTTCTTCCCAAGGTATTTCGAACATTGTCCAAAGGGAAGTGTTTCAGTCCTTACCTCTCCTTATCGGAAACTGCCTTAATAAGGATTTTAACGCTGGACTGACACACGTGGCCTGGCACCATGTAAGTGTGAAACTCTTGTTCCTATGTTTGTATTTCGAAGTTAAGTCTTTTAATAAGGAGCCTGATGATAAGGCTAAGACTGTGTGGTAATATTGTAATAAGGTTCATTTTAATTTTTTAAAGGTATCGAACACTAAAAAAACTTACCTATAAAGTAAGGTTTAAAAATGAATTGATATTTATAAAATACTTTACAAGTGTCATTTAAATACATATCTAATGTAAATTGCGTTAAATCTGTATGATTTATCTAAAGGCTGTATTTTTCTTTTCTGTGATTGTAATTTTTTCTTTTAGAAACTGTCCCTGATTTTGCTTACAGAGACATGTCATACATAACAAACATATTAATATCAAAGAACGCATTAGTTTGAAGAAATGCAAGTTTGAATAATTATTTTAATCACATATTTTTAAGTAATTTTTTTACAGCTTTTAAATATACTTAAAAATTATATAAAATATTTATATTTTTAAAAAATATTAAAATTTTATTTTTTACGTATTTCCAAAAACACGTAAAGTTTGGATAAAACTCCGAAAACATGGAAAAAGGAACTGTGCAACCACCCCTTAAAAATATCGTCATTGTTAACAAAAATAAAAGTATTTGCAAACTGAAAATCAAAGGTGCCCAAGTTACTTTGACATTTTTAAAACAGTTGAAGCATTCATTCCATGCATAAAGCATTATGAGACATGTCATAACAAAATAACACAAACACAATTATGAGGTATTGAAGATTAAAGTTTGAATTCGATCCTAAATTAATTTTTTAATTTTGAAGCTTCAAATTTAGCTTGGAGAGGAAATTTACAGCTAGAAATTATTACAGTATATAAAAAAAAGACTATCCTTCAAATCTTAATACGTGATTTTACATCTATAATGAAGTCATTTCGTATTAGAATCCTAAATGTATTACAGTTTGGTTATTGCATTGTGAATATATCTGTATATTTATGCATCCGATGTATCGATTTTCATTAAGTTTCTTATCGATATAAAAAAAGCTGGAAAAAAAAAAGTTTAATATTTCACTCAAACCGTATCGGAAGGTTATTAATTTTTATAAAATTTCCGATTTTTCACTTTAGAGGTTCCCTTTGTAAACATATTGACACTACTTGGATTATATGTTTAGTTGATCCTAACAATATTTTAGCTAATTCCAATTCTCTCTAAGTAGATATGTAGTAGTAAGTAGGATATGAAGTGTTATGCAAAGTTGCTTATTAAGAAAAACACATCTTGATTGTTCAATTCATTTTCGTTCAACATTAAAACCGGGACTTTAATAACATAACCAAGTTTTTAACACAACTTTAATAACATAAAGTTTTTAGTATAAATCCTTTATATGCATTGTCAATTTTTATGTGCAGTTGTAACTTATTGAGCTCAGATCGAGTTATCATTGTGTTTGACCATTAGGAACAAACATCCATTCCTAACTATTTTCTACCTTTTTTTTTTTTTCTTCTTCTCCAAAATTTGATTGAATACATTGTTATTACATAATGAGGATATTTGACCAGATTCAACTCAATTAGATGACAGCAAGTGGGTTAATTAGCCCTTCGAAGATTTGTTAGGGTAACTTAATAGGATAACCCCTCGTAAACCCAAATCAAAGAAAGTTTTAGTCATAATATATCACCAAATTGAACATGTTTGAATTAACCTAGGTATCTTGATAATAGAAAACATGAGTAAAAGCTCATAAGTTTGACATAAAGCAATAAAAAAGTATATAAAAGCGACCTTTGCGTGACAGTCCCAAAACTAGATAAAAAGCATTGTCATCGATAACGAGTGTACCTGCCAAGTTTCAAAGTTTCAGCTCGATTGAATGATGGAAGTAGGCTTATTAGTAATCCGAAGAGTCAATAGAAGCGAGTGTAAAATCGGCCTTTTAGTGATAGTGACAGCGCACAAAACTTGATTGTCATCGACATCGAATCTACCTGTCAAGTTTCAAAAGTGTTTCTGCAAGTGGGTTAATTAGGCCTCCGTAGGTTTTTGCGTCAGCCACACACAAAATTGAAGATAACTAAAGGATTTAAAAAAGCAAAACTCTGGATAATTTTTCGATTTCTTATCATTTTTATTTGAAAATCTTTCGAATCAGTCGCCTTTTCCTGCAATTTTCCAGATAGGTGATCACAAAATTTGCACACAACATCGTCACTAAAAAAAAGTATTTCACAAAACAGGCTTAACACTTGATAGTTTTCCTTTCTGGAGCGTGTTTTTATGCATTACCTACTCATTATGATAATTGACACGGTCAGCTGAGCTTGACCGATTGAACGGATAACGTCGTCCAGTTTGAAATTTCACTGAGTGTGTTTGTCCTTGAGACCTGCTGACTGGCCAAGAGAAGGACACAATTACTAACAAAGGTTCTTTGCTGTATTTTTTTTTGAACAATATATTAAGTACACAAAAATCTCGTGTTCACGGCAGAAACGAACTGAGTTTTTGTTTCTCAGGTAATATTAAAGTTGTTTTAGTGGACACGCCATATTTTTGAAAGGACTAATTCGACAATTCATTAGAACATCGATTGTCTGAAACAGTTGGGGACTAGGGATGTTCAGATAAATGATTTTTTGGACAACCGATCATTTATTAAAAATCATTGTGCAATTTCAAAGATATGCAATATAAAACAAAGAAACAGTGATATTAAACACATAGCTGAATATATTTTGTATTACACAAACAATTGTATCACACGCAAAATGTCAAATAACCTTATTTAAAGTAATACATACTACATTAAAGTAGTCCAAAAGTTAAGGGAAAAAAAGTAAAAAATTTTGAGTTTACAAACTGGGACGATTTCGGTTGATCGGTATTCAGATAATCGGTGTAATTCAATTTCTTCAATTATCGTCTAAAAATCCTTTTTATATATACATAAGTGTACTTTTTCTTGTTGTTCTTCTGCAAGTAGGTGCGTTTGTAGTTTTATTTGAGCTTCGTTTTGTGAGTTGGTAATAATTTTAGTAATTCATCAAACTCAATATCATGACAATCTGTATACATTACTGATGCCTATTCCGTTGTCCTCTGAGGCATATTCTTTCAGGCTACCGACTTCTAACTGTAACTTTTCGATAGTGTATGCTTGGTTATTGACTTAAAACGGAAAAAGGCTTAAAAATCACTAGAGAGATTTATATTAGCAACTCTCCCCAAAACTAGTTAACGTCTGTCAGTATACAAGTACAACCTATTGTAAAGTATATTGAGACACAGTATGGTGTTAATTCAATTGGTTTTATTAGCTTTCAGAGCAGGAATCGCTAATGAACTATCCAGAAGTAACAGTTAGAAATCAGTGTTTTCTGCCATATAATAATGTTCCCTCACTCAAAAGGATACTTCTTACTATACATTGAGGCAAGCTTAGTTGAGAGTACGCCACAACTCTGAGTGAATAGGTTTTACTACGCCCTAATTGGCTGATTGGAACATGTGTTGCCGATTTGTTAAAACTCTTATAGTATCCGTGGTTATAGAAAAGTAAAATAATGATTAAAATTTAAACTTAAAAGCACTTATTTTCTTTTTGTTATTAACTTATTTTTTAAGTTTAATACAAAACCATGCTCGCAGGTTATCAATATTGCAATAAAAGTTGTGATCTTCCCAGAACTATATTTTTTAAGCGGAAGGATCCGTTCTACAGTGCATTCAATGGGTCTAGTAGGCCTGTTTCTATAACTTAACTCCAATTTAACTTGACATCACTAGACGATAGATTTTCACCGTGCTCGTAGGCAATTACATTTTAGCGGAGTGAAGACATAATTCTCGCCAAACCTTATAGCCTTTTGTTCTCTACAGGGTTGCTGGGCTGAGTTTCCTAGCCTGATTTTTTCTTGTGGGAAGGGAGGAGAATGAAAAGGGAATGGGGGGATACAGTATTCCTGTCTATCCCGTTTTTCGAACAAAAGGCTATATGGTTTGGCGAGCATTATGCTTTCACGCCGCCAAAATGGATAAATTGCCTATGAGCACTGTGACGATCTACCGTCTAGTGATGTCAAGTGAAGTTTAAGTTTAGTATAGTAGAGAGACTGATCTTTAACTACAACTTCTGGATAGGTTATAAGTGGGTTCTGCTCTGCAAGCAGGTGAAGCCAATTTACTACTTCCCCCATCTAAGCTATGTTATTGATTACCCATGGTTACAAACACATTTTAACTAGTTTTGGGGGAAGTTGCTAATATAGATCTGTATGGGTGATTGTTAACCTGTTTGATGGGTATGATAAAATATTTCGTCATTCTCGGAAGACTACATCAGTGTACATGATAACATAAGTAAACTATCCAGAAGTTGTTCTTAGATATCAGTACTCTGGAACAACTTGGCGGTCGACCGGAAAACTCAGCAGGTCCAGTATTGCTTCCTTTTGTGTTAGATTCGGTTACTACTTTCTCAAAAACAGAAACAAAATGATGGACCTATTTCTTCAATAAAAATGTCTTCTTATTTCTATAAGGAAAAAAAAAATCTTCTCATTAAGCTAACAATTAACTTGATTTACTAAGTTAGAAAACAGAAGATATTTGCCTTCCAGGAAATAATTCTCAATGCAAAAAAAGAAAGAATCTCGTTGATGAAACGTTTAAAGGAAGTTTTCTGATCTGTCACAATCTCTTTTATAGAGTAATATGTTGAGTAAGTTTTACTTTCCTTCTGTGTCATACGGTGCAAGAAAACCACACCTGCTGGCGTATGCAAATGTATCTATTACATTAAAACTAGGGAAAATATTACATAAGCGTATCATCTTCCATAAATCAATGAATTTCATTCCATGTTCTTGGAATCCGTTTTCCTTTACTTTTCACTAATGTAAATACACTTCATTGATTCTCATTTCTACGTTGCGTTATACTGGATGGACACAAATTTTTTAGTTGTGTAATGGTTTTAGTCTATGGATAATGGAGTCCTGATGCATTTTTTCAATGCTACTTAAGCACTTATTTTTTAAATTCTTGACCCAAGCAATTTATATCCTCCATAACATTATATATTTAAAAGTATGGTTTATTATGTATAGTTAAATAGCTCTACTGAGACTTCATTGTGTTCCTTCTGGGCATTGGAATACGAGTAAACCAAAAATACAGATTTTCAAAATTTTTGCTTTACCAAATCAAATCAGTTCCTAATTAAAGTACAGTATCGTCGAAAAGTACTTGATATGGGTTATCACATCTAAATAGCATTTTTGAATTTTCAATATTAAGGTCAAAGATTCTCAAAAAATGGTGTATTATATTTTCCCCAAAATATTATGTTTTTCAGATAATTTTAATTTGGTTTAATTTTGGATAAATTTTATTTTGGTACAAATGTGGAATGCTCATGTTACAAAAATTAAATATAAATTGAACATATATTTCCTTAAGAGTATCAAATTGGTTCAGTAGATCGCAAGTTGTGATCATACCCACTTTCCACGATTGCAAGTTCATAATCACTATGCGTAACGAGTCTATACATCCCCATGTAATCTTGACAAATCATTAAAAATCCTTTTTTCCCAGAAATTGCTTAAAAACGGCTCCAACGATTTTGATTAAAATCGCTGTGCTAATGTCTCTTAAGGTGTTCTAAACAATCCCCGCCTCTGAAATTCCCCTAGAAATGCGATTAAAGGCGTAAAAAGTTGAAAAACGAATTAACACAGAGCTCTCTGTCCTTGAGCACCACCTATCAATGATTTATGTTCACCTGTTTCAAACAAGAAAGGGTAATACAATATTTATCGATAATACAATATATATTTGACGTGTTTTTTCCCCTTTACCCACATCAAAATTATTGCAGAGAAAATATGAAAATGGTAAATAATCCTATTCCATTTCAAATTAATTGAAAGTTGTGTGATGTTCCAACTCTTAGTCTCATATAAAGTCCCCATACAGTTTCCATAGTAATTGTATAAAAGTTGAATTTTAAGCATTCCTAATTTTATCGAGACTTTCGAACTGATACATGACACGTCTGTAGCATTCATAGTTAAGACTAATTGAATTCCGATCGTCATTCCCTGTTTATTTCGGTGTGGGAACTCATCTCACCGAGTTCTTTCATTTGATATATTGCACATGTATTTTTGTCAGGTAATGTTGACATCAGACAGACAAACATAGGCTTTGAATAAGTTTCTTTCTACGTTAATATAGTATAGGAGCATCTGAGCTCATTTGTCTTTTTTTTTTTTTATCGCAACCATATTTATATAACCATCATCACAACGATTTTTTTGTTTTTGAATTTTACTGATGTAAATAAATAAGCTATCATGGCCATGAATGTACCACAATATCAGAAAACCAGTTCCCTCCAGAAATTACGCAATCAGATTACTTCGAACTTGCTTACTTATCGTCTATCTAAAAATCAATTTAAACCGATAAAAGTGAGAAAAAAACCCTTTTATTTTCGACCTCTTTAACGACTTAAAATAAACGTGTCAACAAGTATAGATAGGAAGAGGGAAAAAATCATCCTTAATCTTTTAACTGGTGAAAGTGGTTTCTCTTGCTACAAGTTTAAAAGTTTCCTTCAAGCGTAAAAATGTTTGGGTTTGTGGAATAAAGCAGTGACCGTAACATGCTAAATCGAGCAAAAAAGTAGAAGAAAAAAATAAAAATAATAATAATACATTATTTTCTCTTGAACTGTTCTGTTCGCGTTGTTCGTAATTCGTCTTGGTAGCTTCTTCTGGTAAATTTCACACAATTGTTTCTTAAACTGGTAATTTTATAAGAAAGAATATTTAATCGTATTAACTTGAAGATCCTACAAGTGTTTGCTAGCGTAAAATCAACGAAGCGATAGTTTCAAAGCAAAATTTATCAATTATAAAACTCTTTGTATTCGAATTGTTGTACCATAAAACGAAGCAAGCAACCTCTGTTGTCTGGTAAGTTAAAAAATTTAATTTTCACTTTATAAAAAAAGAATTGAATATCAAATATATGTTTTCAAGAATATTTGAAGTAATTAAAAAAATTATATATATATTTTGAATTAATGATACATTTGGAATACATTCTGTGTGGGTTATTTTAACTATTTTGAATTTGATCTTTAACGAAGTTCAAAATAAAATAAAATCGTTGAATAATCTTTGGTACTGAATTATCGCCAGTATTTAAAAACGCATAGTTTAATTTAATTCCAATAGATATTGTAAAATTAATTTTTTGGCAACAATCAGAATTTGCAATCGGAAGCACTTAATAACTTCCATTTTTGTTAGAATAGATACAGCAAAATCTTACATTAAAATGATACTGCACACTTTTAAGCCTAAACTACTGAAAAGCCTTTTACAAAAATAATTTTTAAGACTAAAACGTAAGTTTAGATTAATGTTCCCCCCTCATTGGGTGCACTAAATGTGTGGAATAAAATATGATTAACTTGAAAGTGTTCTATTCCTTGAAAGTGTTCAATTCCGTATCATTATAACATTTTACCATCCGCTATCAAATGATGTATTACTTATTTTGCATACAGAAATTTTAAATTTCTTTTACTGTGGAAAGAAAACTGTTTGTGACATTGATCTTTGTGACTTTAATTTTAATTCATTACATTGTATTGTAATAGTTCCAGAATTAATGTATTTATCTACTTCTAAATTTTCGGGATTCTCTGTTCTGATAACACAAATATAAAAACCTTTACAAGTCGATAGTTATCTAATATAAAGAATAGCTTTTTTGTTAGGCACTTGGCACAAACTTATCACTTTAACTCTATAATTAAAATGGCCCGCTTACTACAGAAGCAGAAAATTGTCTGTTCGCCATTGTTGTAAGCATCGCTATTATGAATGCCCTGGAGTGTGTTTGTGGATTGCATATATTTCCTTCTTTAAATCAATTTAGCAAAATAATGCTTATAAAACCAAAATGTATTTTTCAAATCATCAGTTATTATTACTCTCAATTACCCTATATGTAATATGGATTATGAAAGTATTGCATTCAGTCAAAACAAATTTTTTCCCCCCTACGCGTTTCGGAACGTACTGATTTAAAAAAGTAGCATAGAAAAATCTCTTTTTGTGTATCTGTGATCAGCATAACTCCCAAACGGATTGACCTATGATGTTCAACTTTTGCATAGCGGTGGTCTGTCATTAAGGCTTTCGCTAAAATTGCGCATTCACATAAGGTAGTTGCCATTAAGAAATCATGGTTTTCAGCAATTTTTATAAAACGATTATCAATTTTGATCAAAATCGTGGTGACCTCTGAAGGTGTTCTAAGCATCCCCATCTCCGAAATTCATTAAAAAATGGGTAATCTTCCGTTTGATGGGTACCAGTTATTGCAAAGCCTAAATGTTTACACGTTTAAATTACAAGTAAATGTACCGCTGAACCTAAATGTTTTTAGTTTGTTTAAGGAATTATAAACGATTTGAAGGTTGTTAGTTTCGACGAATTATCGCTACAATGTGGCGGTTTTTATCAGGTATCCGTCGGAAGAGAATCAAAAAACGAATGTCTTTAACATAGTCTTCCTCCCTTGAATATCGCCCATCAGCGACAGTAACTCCTCCTCTTTTTCACTTACTAGAAAAGATAATGTAAGAATTATTTAAAAGTTCAAAGTCAAATTCGCCATTTTAGTGTCTTTTTTAAAGCAAATGCAAGAATATTAATGCAAGAAATGTTGCCAAACTGCCTATTTTTTTAAATAAATGAAAATATGGAAATGGTAAATAACACTAGTCTACGTCAAATTTAATGCAGTTACCAGTATTATAATGTAATTGAAAATTGTGAGATGTTCTACACCCCTAGTTTTACTTTAAAGCGTATGCAGCTTTCATGTGGGCGACGGGCCTCGATCGCGAGACCATTGGATCTCGAGATACTTTGCCGCTGTGCAAAAGAGTACTCCAGTGCACAGATGCTTTATCTGTTATTTGAGGTCGCCACACAGCCTCCTCCCAGCGACGAAGGAGCGATACTGTTGTTCTGATCAACGTCTGATCGGAATTGAAGGTTTGGGGTGCTAGTTGCATCGTTGTGTCTGCTTGTTGCAGTGTGGCACGCGAGTTGCGTATGTGATCGCTTGTTGCGATGTAGTGTCTCCTTTCAGAAGCGCCGATAGATGGCAGCATGATTCGTTTTAGTCCGGGTCATCAATAAAGCGTATGCAGCTTTCATGTGGGCGACGAGCCTCGATCGCGATACCATTGGATCTCGAGGCAGATACTTTGCCGCTGTGAAAAAGAGTACTCCAGTGCACAGAAGCTTTATCTGTTATTTGAGGTCGCCACAACTTCTATACTTAGCCTTATTTCTTGATAGTTTATTATCCTCTATGTAATAATAATTAAAAAAAATCAATATTCATTTTATGAATCCTTACATACATTTCCTGATCTCATCATGCATTATGTATACCCCATTTATGTTCCACTTTTAAAACATTTCATATTCTTAATCCCCTCTACAAATTTATCACTTGTGGAGAGACAACCTTCAACCAAGACCCAATGGTTCGATATATTATCAAAGGTCTCTTTTAATGTCTGAAAAGTCCAATGGTGGTTCTGAACCTAAGTAATACCCATCGTTTTCTCTCTTGCTAGAGCTTTCTTTTAGCTGACTTAACACAAAATTTCTTTTTCTTCTTTTCAAATTCTACCGCTTTTCAAATACCTAAAGCCGGATTTACACGCTACCATCAGTCGAGGATTCAGTTTAGATCACTAGTCTGTGACGTCACCTGGCTACTGGTTCCAGTAAATGAAACATTTTCTATTTACTGGAGGTGACTCCAATCATCCAATCACGTGCGCTCTCCCGTTATCACCGACAGACGACGCAACGGTTACTTAGCTGACGTCACAGAACTGGTGATCCAAACCGGAACCCCGACTGGTAGCGTGTAAATCCGGCTTAAGTTGTTCGCTAATTTAAGAACTGATATGCCTTAAAGAAAATGGATGTTGAAATTGTCTTTTAGTAACTGTAGCAGTCCAATTTTATTTATTCTCGCAACAAGGTCCGCTTTATAATTAAATCGGTTTATTCTTCAACATTCCGTTTTTGTGGAATTGCTATCTTTTTCGACAATGTTTTCAATTTTCGATGGCATTCAATAAAACAATCATGTTTGTGGAAATTGATAAGTTGGCAGTTATTGTTTTCTAGAAGTAAGATCGCTTTTGATCAATAATAAAGCAACTTATCTTTCAACGAACAATTTTCGGAAGATATGATAGTATTCCAAAAGAGAATATCGTTGAATGCCTCGACAAACATCTCAGGAGTAATAAAATTGAATGAATAAAAAATTGAATTAAACGCTGAATTCAATCGGATAAACTACTATTTACGAAATATTTGCGTACAATATTTTAAACATAAAACTGCGATATTAAGTTGCCATTTTTAGGTTAAAATGCGCTATACGCCCCCCCCCCCCAACCCATTTTTACTGTTGGTTTATTAAAAATGTAATTATTTTAAATCAAGCCAATCTAAATGGTGTCGTGCCACGAGCCGACGTGTCATGAGCGCATCGTACCAGGAGCGCACAACACCTGCAGGGAGAGAGATGCCTCTCATTTATCAAGCGAATGGTACCACGAGCGCACAAACTGCTAGTTTATGTGCAGAGGGTAGGATCTCCATTCTTTAATTTTTATGTTATAATTTCAAACTTTTTGGCAGTACATCAAAATTAAAAATGATGCATTTTTATTCGTAAATTTTTTTCCCGTTAATTTTTTAATTAACTCATTGCAATTATAATGACTAATTAGGACGTTATTAGAACGGACATAAATAAACTTGTAATTAACTTAGAGGTATGAATTTTATTGCAAATAAAATATATTATATTGACGGATGTGCAAGACATGAAGAATTGTAAATCTGGCTTCAATATGTATTTAATTATAAGTTTTTAAATACAATTTTTAAAAAAATACATAGTTTTTAACAAATGTGTTTATAAGGTGTTTATCTATAATGATAAAACAAGCTGTCTGTGAATCTATAGAAAGCTACTTAAAATTGGATTAGAGCTCTGAAATTTTCAACATAAGAAGTTTAGGCCTTCTAATTTTACTTATGTCAAACAGAATGTTAAAATTTTAATTAGTTCTTTTTTAATTAATTTTTTTTTACAAAGTGACTTCAAATAGAGATACAGCTCTGAAATTTTCAACATAAGTAGTTTTAGCCATCTAATTGAACTTTTGAAAAACAGAATGTTAAAATTTTAATTAGTTATTTTTAATTAATTTTCTTAATTAATTAAAAAAAAATATTATGAAATGACTTCTAATAGGGTTACAGCTCTGAAATTTTCAACATAAGTAGTTGTGGCCTCCTAATTGGTCTTTAGAAGAACAGAATTTGACATTTTTATTTAGTTCTTTTTTAATTAACAAATATTTTACAAAACGATTTCTACTTGGGCGACAGTTCTGAAATTTTCAACACAAGTAGTTTTGGCATTCTAATTGGATTATTGACAAAAAGAATGTTACAATTTTAATTTTTTTTTTTTTTTTTTTTTTTTTTTTATGACCTTTTTTAAGTTACTTTTTTTTTTTTAATTGAACTTAAAATTAAGAAAAATGGGGATGGCAAGTATAAAAATGTCGCATTCTGATTGTATTAAAAGATGAACATTCATGTGAAACTGCAAACGTGCAGGCCATTTTATTGTCAAATGTAAAATTTACAACAATGCAGAACACAGTGAAAATGAGGAACTCGAAATAAAGCAAACTAAACATGCAAACCAAAAACTTATCAGAATTTAAAATTAGCCGCAAAAGTGCAATGGATTGAAACTTCTAATTTAAACAGAACGTAATCATCATAAGAAATATAAATCGGCTGTCCAATTTAAAAACCTAGTATCTGACAAAAACATAAAAATGCGTATTTTGGCTTTGTAAGTTCTATTAATATGTACTGCATACACTGAGTAACAAATTTAGCCGCAAAAAAAATACAGTTTTGGAGATTTGGCTCTTTAAAATAAAGAAAACCTATCCTTTACTTAGTAAAATAAATCTATTTTTGTTCGCTCTTGTGAAATGAAGAAGTGAGCCCCTGATAAACTAGAGTTTGTGCGCTCATGATACCATGTTACTTTGTCGCGGATTTCCTCCCCCTTATAAACAGGTGTTTGTGCGCTAGTGGTACACTTTTACCCTGTTGGCTCGATACACGTCGGCTCGTGCCACGCAATCTTTTAAATTAGACGTGTACTTTTATTTAAAGTATGTGTCAGAACAAATTTTACAAGTGTTTAACACATTTTACTTTTAAAACGAGCAGGTGAATGGTTTCATTCTTCAACTTTTTCTCAAAGTACCATTCAAATAATTAAACCTTGTAATCAGTGTCCATAGAAACAATACACATAGCTTCCCTTTTAAAAATTAACTAACTGAATACCCGTATTTCGCCACTAAATTTTACCATGTGCGGTTTAGCAATCAAAAGGCATTCATGCATTCCACATCATGGATGTTCAATCCCTTTTCGACCCCTGAAAATTGGTTTTATCAAAATCGAAATACCTTAGTTTATATATGTTTGCCCTTGTTGACTTTAGTTTCAAATTTTGTAATTGTGACTATATTGGAAATAGGGTAGAGGAGTATTCCTCGCTTATGGACCTTTTTGACCTCATTTCGTCCCTCTAAAATTAATTAATCGAGATCGAAAGAGCTTACTTCTTCTTTGCTTTGCTCTGCTAATATTTGTACCAAATTACAGAGTTAGGACTATATTGGAAGTGGAACTCGTTTGGAATGTTTAGACCCCTTTCGAGCCTTTAAAATGTGTTAATCGATATTGGAATAGCTTACTTTATTGACATATGTATCAAATTGCAGAGTTGCGATTTCTTCGAAAATGGAACATTGCGTTATTCCTCGTATTGAACGTTTCAACCCCTTTTCGACCCTTTAAAATGAGTTAATCGAGATAGGAATAACTTACTTTATCTATGCTTACACTTGGTACCAAATTTCAGAGTTTTAACTGCATTGAAAGTGGGACATTAGAATAATTCTTGTTTTGAAACTTTTGACCCCTTTTCGAAGCCGAAGTTAAAAAGAAATAGGCCCAAAATTTGGGGAAGTTGTGACAGTATACAGTAAATGGCAGTGCTGTAGAAATGAAAAAATAGTAATTTGAGTACGTTAAGGAATCTTGTATCTCTCAATAGAATACAATATATAATTCTGATAAATTTTCAAAATAAAAATAATAATGATAGTTAACTTAAGTCAGCGTTTCTCAACCTTTCAGTATTCGCGGCCCAGTTTTCAATCATAATTTTCATCGCGCCCCCGCTTACAATAAAATGTATACAACAATAATATATATTGAGTATTTCGGATTCTGTTTTTAAATTAACTAACTGCCAAAACAAGAGTGAAAACGAGCCAACGTTAGCGAGAAACCACATCTGGCATTTCGCCAAGCGGGCTGTGAACACGACCGATGCCGTCTCGAGCATGCGCAGAGCAAATGTTTTCTCATAGGAAGAAGGAAATGTTCGATAACACAAGTTTTAATTCCAGCAAGTCCCATTCGAGTCGATCCTTCTATCGCTATCGAATCTATCGTGAATGTGTATGCTATATTTGTTTAATTGCAATTCACCATGTTAAATATTCACGGCAGCAGATTTATGCAGACTCATGGATAAATTTTTAAGCGGAAGTAAGCGAGCATTAGACGATAGTCCAGCATCAACAAGTACACAGTCGAGAATGGTTCAAAAAATAAAATCAAGAATACTTAAATTTTGGATTTACCAGTATTGAAGTAAATGTAGAAGAAAGGCCCCTGTGTATCATTTGCTCAAAAATATTGGCCGCAGACAGCATGAAACCTAATAAACTTAAGACATTTGAAAATGCTTCATAGTGAGTACGTCAACAAACCTAGAGAATTCTTCGAATTAAAATTAAAATCATATAAAAGCAAAAATCATTTTTTAAAGAAACTTTGCTTGTGAATAAAAAAGCTTTAATTGCATCTTACAAAGTTTAATTTAAAATAGTCAGATGTAAAGAACCTCACGAAGAGTTTATTTTGCCAGCAGGCAAGATGGTTATCACGTGGGAAATTTTTGCAAAGTGTTTATAAAGTAAGAGAAGAAATCACCATTTTCCTAGAAGAAGAAAACAGACCGGAAGCCTAGAATTTTCGCGATGGTTTATTTGTGATGAAATTGAGCAACTTGGTCGACATTTTCGAGAAATTAAATAACTTTAATCTTCAACTCCAAGGAGCAAATACACATATGTTGGATACGAGTGATAAAGTTAATGCTTTTTGAAGAAAATTGGAATTGTGGAGCAGAAATTTAAAGCAAAATAACCTAACAATGTTTGCAAATGTGGATGATTGTACTAAAACTTACAAGGCTGAAGAAGAACAAATAAAAGTGGTTTTTGTAACCATTGAAAATCATTTAGCCACGCTGGCAAAGAATTTTAAAAAGTATTTTCTTGCTGACGACAAACTGATAGCAAGTTACGAGTGAGTTAGAGATCCATTTCATAAGACAATTGACTATTGCAATTGATGACGAAGAAAAATTCATAGACTTCACAAGTGGCGAAACCAAAAGACAATTTAGTAATAAATCACTATTTGAATTTTTGGCAAGAGCAGAAGATGATTTATCTACACTAACAACAAGGGCATTTCGCATTCTATTACCATTTTCAACATCCTACCTACTGCTGTGTCTTCTTTGAAGACAAAATATAGATCTCGGCTGAATATAGAAACAGAACTGAGAGTGGCTATTTCCAATATTAAGCCTTCCATTGAAAATCCTTGCTCTGCAAGACAGGCCCAAGGAAGTCACTAATAATTATTAAATTTGTTTTTTATTTAGTATATTTTGATTAAGTAAGTTTTGATTTCGTAAGTTGTTTTACGTTATTTGTTAAATATGTCGAAATGTATTTTGTTTTATATGTGTATGTGTGCTTTCCTTTCAGTCAGTTAATAATTTTTTTAAAATAATATTTGCTCTTGGATATTCTCGCGCCTCCCCTCTAGTGTGCTCGCGGGGAGGCGCGATTCGGGTTGAGAATCGCTGGTTTAGACCCCTTTCGAGCCTTTAAAATGTGTTAATCGATATTGGAATAGCTTACTTTGTTGACATATGTATCAAATTGCAGAGTTGTGATTTCTTTGAAAATGGAACATTACGTTATTTTTCGTATTGAACGCTTCGACCCCTTTTCGACCTTTTAAAAGGAGTTAATCGAGATAGAAATAACTTACTTTATCTATGCTTACCCTTGGTACCAAATTTCAGAGTTTTAACTGCATTGAAAGTGGGACATTAGAATAATTCTCATTTGGAAACTTTTGACCCCTTTTCGAAGCCGAAGTTAAAAAGAAATAGTTCCAAAATTTGGGGAAGTTGTGACAGTATACAGTAAATGGCTGTGCTATAGAAATGAAAAATAGTAATTTGAGTACGTCAAGGAATCTTGTACCTCTCAATAGAATACAATATATAATTCTGATAAATTTAAAAAAAAAAAAAAATAGTTAATTTAAGTAATTTAAATGAGTTACTGAATGATTACTTGAACTTGTTGTTCAACAATCCGTACTACCACATACAAACGGACGGACTGACATTTTTTCTAGACCACATTTTTGAAGATCCCATATGTGTAAAAATGCATTTTTTTTTATCCAATGCAATACTTTCATTACCCTGTATTACAAATAGGATCATTGAAAGTAAAAAGTATACTCTCCTAAATTGAAATGGACAAAGCTGGAATGGACTGATTTTAAGTAAATTAATGGATTTTTACAACTGGTTGGTTAACCCATCATTGTTATTTCAATGTAGCTAAACTGCATTGAATAAACAAAACCATTTATTCAATGGACATGCCTCCCATATTAGTTGGAGCATTGACTTTTTTCAACCCAAATAAACATATGTAAGTTTCTAACTTTTTTAAATCCTGTATATTAACTTCGAGTTTGGGTGTATGTATGCTTCTCGATGGGAGCGGAATCTGTGGAGGCCTAATTAACCCCCTTGCCGTCATCCAATCGGACTGAAAGATGGCAGATAGGTTTGATGTCGATGACAATGCATTCTCTCAACTTTTGGGGTTGTTACTGTCACTAAAAGGTCGCTTTTACGGAATACGAATAAACCAAATTGCCTTCATTCAATCGCGTTAAAATAGCATTGAATGGATCAGTGTTGAAACTCTTTCCTGTTGCCAATTTTTTTTTTTAATAAATAAATAATAAAATTACTTTAATCAGAATAAATAAATGATATTTGGAGATTGTGAGAGTATAAATTTACATTCATTTTTAATAAATAAATTTTGAAACGTAGTTTGCCTCACATTTTGCTGATAGAAGTGTTTTTGAAATCGGCACTGTGTTAATGAATATAAAAATTGAAATTGAAAATTGAATTGCATGAAAAAGATTTTTTTAAAACTCTGTTTTTATGGGTTATATTAGTTAATTTAAAATTGCAATCTAGTATACATCAGTTTATTCTCATTTTTTGTTTTATTTTAGGTGTGGGAATTTTCTGAAGTTCGGTATGTCTTCAACGAGAGATGGAGTCATCTCCAACAGATAATAGGTTCCACCGAAGACATTAAATCCAGTACAATGATGCATCCTGCTTCATTTAATCGATTATCTTTTAAAAAAAGCAAATGACATTGCAGAAGTGTCTTCATATACTCAAAATCATATCATCCTCATATTCAAGAGCAATACAAATGTGATAGAATAACCATGTCGTAAAGCTCAGTTGAAAACTCTACATGATTTAGCGTACTATTATGTGATCAAAAACTTACCAAAGATTCTAGTTCCTTGTATCTAAGTCACATTTTTTTTTTTTTTTAATTTATAGTCATGATAAAGTTGCAGAACTTGACTTTCTCGGCTTTGCTGATATTAGTAGGCCACATTGCCTACGCTGACAGACGTCCTTTCTACATTATAGGACACATGGTAAATAGCATTCGGCAAGTGAAACACTACACAGACCGTGGCTCGAATGCCTTGGAATCAGATGTTCAATTCCACCCGAACGGTTCAGTGAGTTATCTTTACCACGGTTTTCCATGCGATTGCTTCAGAACTTGCACGTACCATGTCAAGTTGTCCGATTACTTGGAGCACGTTCGGGACATCACGGACCCCGATATTCCTGACAGTTATCACGAGAAGATATTGATGCAGATGTTCGACTTGAAGTTGAGCACGTCCAAAAACAAGAAGGAGTCTGGTCGAGATTTAGCTCGCCATGTATTGGATTACCTGTGGAGTAAGGATGGTAATAGAAAGCAAGAGGTAAGGGTATCTTTACAGATAGTTTATAACCTCTGTTATTATCTATGGATATGTTAATATGAGATATGTGGAAGTCAATGTGGGAAATGATCTGTTCTTCATTAGATGTTTAAGAAATTTTGTGTAAAAGTTACTTGCATGAGGCGTTGCGGCAGTGGCGAATATGGGTTATAATTTCGGAGGGGGCCAATATAACCATACTTACCGTTATTTGAGTTTTTTATTTTTTTATTTTGTTCGTTTTTTTTATTTTTTAAATTGAATTATCATTAAATGATTAAAGATAGTTTTCAAGGGGCTTTAAACGAAATATTGGGACAAAACAATCTAGTTATTTTTTTTATATATATATTCAATTTATTTTTTATAACTGAACTGAATTAATGCTTTATTATATGATAGCGGATTATTTTATAAAACATGCATATTTAACATTTAATTGAATTCTTGTTAATATTATTTTCCTTCTTACTCCTACTGTTTTACTCACTTAATGAATTAACTTTTTTTTTTAATAAGTGTCCTTTCTGTTCATTAATTGGTCTTCAAGGTCATTATCTCTACAGTTAGATCTGTATTTCAGCAGCATTAAAAAAATTTCGTAATTTTTTTTCTAGTTCTTTTAGGTCTGTTTGTCCACCGGAACGATGAGCTATTATTGCTATTTGCTACTTTCCGAAATTTTTTTAGTTTGTATTGTTGCAATCAGAGTTTTTGTTATTACTTTCAATTTCCCTCATGTATACGTAGGGTAAAGAAAGTATAGCATTCAGTCAAAAAAAATTTCAACTTTTTGCATTTCTCCACGTTTTGGAACATCCTGATTTCAAAAAAGTTGTCTAGAAGAAATGTATGTTCGTGTGCGGGGTCAGCAAAACTCCCGAACAAATTGACCTACGATGTTCTAAAATTTGGTGAGCAGGTTGGTGGTGGCACCAGTGGTGTAGTGTAAAATGAAAAGGTGTGGGAACGCTATGTCGCATCATTACAAACGTATTTTTTTTTTCTGTGTGTCAGGGAGAGGGGGGGGGGGGGTATTGAAAATAACAACTATAAATAGTTTTATTAATATTATTTTAATAAATTAAAAATAACTAATCAGCACCACAAATTTTTTTAAAAAAAATTTGTGCTTCGACCTCTATTATTCAAATATTTTTTTTTTTTAAACCATTAAGTTATATGGATTTTTAAACACTTTGCTTTGCACAACCCATTTTAACATATTGAATGACTATTTCAAAAGGAATTAAAAAGATTGCAATTGTTGCGGATGTCGATTGAGAGTTATATAGCTTTTCTCCTTCTCGGAAAAAAAATGTAGAGAAGTTTCAAACTGAAAAGCAATGGATATTTTGCATTTTAAAATTAATTTGAATTACTTTCCTACTATTTCACAGCCTAATTTCGATGTATTTTACCCATTTACAAAACTATTAGCAGTTTTATATTAAGGAAAATAAAATATACAGAACCGGCGTAAGAGTAAAATGCTGTGTATTCAAGAATGAGTTTTAATGCCCTTTACAATGAAAATGGGTATAGAAAACCCTCCAAAAATGATATGGGTGCTTTATATGGTATAAGGGAAATATTTTAAAATCGTAGCGTTTTCGTAGCGTAATAAAATTAATTTTATAAGAATTTAATAAAATACATGTTATTAAAATTACTGATTTTAGCAACGCATTACTTTTCTTTAGTAGTCCTAAGCTCTTAGAGCAAGCCATTGGTTCTCCTTCGCAACCCCGGCAACGGCTGTGGGGTTGGGAAGAACTGCAATTCGGCTAATGTAGCATTATCAGTATTGCCAAGTTAAAGTGAAACAAATGGGTAACAACTGTTCAGTTCTGTCAAAACAATGTAACGGAACTCTTGAAGTCTGTCCCTTTACTGTATTTTTAAGCAACATTTTATCTGTTGAACTAAACATATTCAAATGGCTACTTTGCATTCAAAATTACATAATTTTTTAATTTTCACCATATTTTTTTATATTCTCATTTAGGCGATACTCTTTAAATTGCATTTGTGCGATTGCACACGTCTTAAACCGTCCCTAGCAATATATAACATCAACAAATGTGAATACTTTCACTTTTTGGTAAAGGGCATCATTTGGCAGCATTATTTGTAGAAGGTTGCAAGGAATTTTTTTTTTCTTTCATAACTCTTTTTCTTCTCATGATGACAAGTGTAAAATCTTTTATTAAATAAATGGCACACAATTTATTTTCTCGGTGAATTTTGCCCTTTTCTCCACTTTTATAAAAAATTAAGGAACTAGGGGAATGCAAGCATTCCTCCCATGTACCTTCCTGGCGCCACCATTTCCATTATTTTTACGTATTGAGTTAAAGTAAGTAAGAGTTAAAAAATCAATATTGTTTTGGACATAGTTTGTCATGTTCAAACATCGTATCAGTTTGATTTTCCCAATATCTGGTAATAAAACAAATACCTATCAATATCTGGTAAAATATAAAGGCATAATTCCGCGATCCCAAAACACCCTAAAAGCTAATACAAAATATCCACTTTCTGCACTTACCTATCTGGATTCTTAGCACCAACCAGTTTATTCCGTTAGAATCGCAGGTTTGCTTTACTTTTTTGGATTTAAAAAAAAAAAAGTTTCCCCTCCTTTAATTTTAACGGGAACGCTAACCGATTTATCAACAAAAGTTACGTAACGTTTTTCTTATAATTTTTAAATCACCGATTTAATAAATTATTTGTATCTTTTATTGTCATTTGTTTTTTCCTTTTGAACGAATTCATTTCTTAGGTACGGAGAGAGGTTTACAAATAATTTATTAAATCGGTGATTTAAAAATTATAAGAAAAACGTTACGTAACTTTTGTTGATAAATCGGTTAGTGTTCCCATTAAAATTAGATTTGGGGGAACATTCTTCAAGGAACGTGTGCAAAGAATTGTATGTGCCAGAACACAGTTTTGTTCTTTAAAAATAAGATAGTTGGAGTGAATTTGTGTATGGGAGTTTTAGTTCGTATACGTGACGAACCGTACAAGTTTGACATCTGGAATTCATCCACAAATACTTTCCGCAAAAGTTTTCTCTTTTCATTATGAATGCAGTTAATTTAATAACAAATTAAAATTTCAAAATAGCAACAGAGGATCGCAAATGCACATCTATTCAAAAAGCTCACTAACTCAATGAACAGAGTTACAGATACCAAGGCCACAAATTCATTATACGCCTATATTTTATTGCAAGATGATATTCAAAATTTATTGAAAAAAGTTTATATTTTATTAATGATTTTTTTTTTCTTCTGATATTTAAATCAATAAACTTTAATAGAACGCAAAAAAAAAAAAAAAAAAAACCTCCGAAAGGTAGTTCTAAAAGCCTCATAACATTGCGGTATTTTTATTGAATTTAACCTGAAATAAAGTAGTTTTTTTGCTATTTGTTCTATGCTTGGTACATTTTTTTTTTTTTTTTTTTTTTTTTTTTGAGGTGGACGGTGCTTTATTAGGTAAATTGAACTATAACTTTGAAAATTTCCATTCACACCAGGATGTTGTATCTTTCCATTCGATCTAGAATAATTCGTTTACCCTAAGAATAAAATTTCAGTTTATTTTGTTGAAAAATCCGCCACTTACCAGCGAAGGGTAAATCTCATGAAACCAGGAGCAGGCGAACGGAGCAGCGCGGTGGACGCGTGTTTCAAAACTTTCAAAATATTAGTCTAAAGTTACTCAGAAACTACTTAGATTTAACAAGATACTAATATAAAATTAGTAAAGCAATTCAATCAATAATAAAATTTTAAAGCAACATAATTGACTAACTAAGTTAATATGTTAGGTCCCATTGGTGGACACCCAAAAAAGTGTCTTTAAATTCTTACAGTTGACAACAATATACCGTTTTTATAAAGTTGGTTGGTTGATTGTTTTCAGATTATCTGGCGCCGTTAGCAACACGAGGGCTATAATGCGCCGAAACATTCGTTATTAGACAAGCCAACATACATTTACAAACACCCATGCCTAACACGGGACTGGAAACCGCAACCTCGCGGTCTAGAAGCAAGCACGCTAACCACTGTACCGTTTGATCGGCACCGTTTTTATAAAGAAATCAGATGTTACGCAGATGTTTTATTTAGATACAAAGAACAAGTCACAGATTAAGTTATTTTTGAATAATTTTATCAAGTTATTGGACTTGATAGAGAAAAGTTTAAGATGAGATGTCACATCCGTGAAACTCAATAGAATATAAACTATCAAATAAATTTACAAAATAATTGCACACCAATTTTTCTTCATTTTTTTAAAAGTGCTATATTCTCTTCTATTTTGGTTATTTTTCAGTCATAATATTATTTCCGAAAATCTTATGAAAATCAAAAATGTGTACAAAGATTATTATATTTTGTCACTTTTGAACTTATATAATATTTAATCAGTTGTAAAAGTAATAATGATACTTGTATTTTAAATTAAACTTCATTAAATAATTCCCTGCAGCCTTTTATACCTCATGTCACATCGTAGATATCACTTTTTATACTATTTATAAAAATAAAAACAATAATAATTTTTTATATCAACCACTATAATAATATTATTACTCTTGATTAATTCTCCTTTTAAAGTATTTATCAAGATTTTTGAAGAATATTTTTTTAATGTTGATCAAATTCCCATATTAGTGTTGATATTAAAATTGACAGATATATAAAATTGTTATGTTAATGGTTTTTCAAACACTGATAAAATATTTTCGGATAATTTGGTCGCGCTTATTTCTTAAATGTGTCACTAACCTAAAGAAAAGATTAAATTTTTTTATTTAATTAGTAAAACTTATTTTTTGAGACTTTGTGTACATTATTTAACGTAATTAAACATTGCATACGAATAAAAATTTGTTAAATCACCATAATATCTGACATTGATGAAACATTTTATGTAAATTTAATTTAGCGCTATGGATATTCGCAATATTTTTTACTCAAGTTTCTAATTTATGTGCTTTTGCGTCTTTCTAAAATGTCCCTACTTTCCCGGAGACCCATGATGCTAAACTTTTTGTAATCTTACTATGGTTTTGAATACAATTTGGTTGCATGTTTATTTTTTTCATGCTGCAAAAAAGATTTAAATGAAGACCATGCCAAATTTTCGCAACACACTCGAGAGTGCCGTAAAGTTGGTTGGTTGGTTGTTTTCAGATTATCTGGCGCCGTCAGCAACACGAGGGCTATAATGCGCCGAAACATTCGTCATTAGACAAGCCAACATACATTTACCAACACCCATGCCAACACGGGACTCTAACCCGCAACCACGGGGTCTAGAAACTAACACGCTAACTACTATAACGTTTGGTCGGCAGAGTGCCTTAAAGAATGGTCTTTTAAATTGAACTTCTATGCATTTTTAGGATCGATTGATAGAAGCCTGATAATTAAGAACTTCTACTTTAGAATACACAACTTCTTTTGCGTCTATTTATTTTTGAAAGCAGAAATTGCGTAGTCCGAAAGCTGGAAATGGAATTGAAGTCGTCTCATATGCTAGGCGCGTCTGTTGCCTCTGATCCAGGAGTTCGGCTTGATCATTGGATACAAAGGAACGAATTTGTTGCGCATCTTCCAAAATTTTCGGGTTGCAAAATGTATAATACATTGTAATATTCATTGTGACTATCTTAATCGATTAGTGAAAAAAAAATTATTTTTTATCGCCTATGTTTCGAACAGTTTGAATTTATAAAAAAAAAAAAAAAAAACCTAAAATTGCTGCAACATATTTATATATATATATATATATTTACATCAATTGAATTTTAATAAATTTCAAATACAAGCTAGTATACGGTCCCTCAAAGTATTCTTCTTTTTAATATTTTTTTATAAAACATTGAAACGCAAACGTCAAAATGGATATAAACAATTTCTGGGGGGAGGGGGGGGGGGAGGGAGAGGGGGTTACCATCAAAAATCTAATCAAAGCAAAAAAATATGTTTCTATTTAATTTTTTTTATTAACTAATAATTAGTTATTAAATAAATATTGCAAAAGTTGCATGTTATTTATGTTTGGCCTCTACAAAATTTTCATCTGAAATAAAAATAAATAAAATATATTAATTATTTAAGAACTTAATGGCTAAATATCATTTTTTTTTTTTTTTAAACATTAATATGTCATTTTTTGTCATCATTTAAATTTCTAACCTCTCATAAGAAAATTATGAAGTTAGGTATTTAAACGTTTTGTTGTATGCTAAATATAAATGTGACATATCATTATGGGGTTGCCATTGAATTTTTTAAAGTTTGGTTTAATTTTAATATAAAGATTCTTTACGACAAAAAAAAAAAAAAAAAAAATTCAACTAACAAAACCTTATACGAATTACAACAATACTTTTTTTATTAACATCAATTAGGATACAAGATTTTTCTAACGTTCGGATTTTTTGTACGAGCTTTGGTAAGAGCTCATCAAAGCCTTGAAGCTAATTGTAAACAAATTGAGATTGCATAGGAAGTTGTCAGAAGTATGAATAATATATGTTCATTAATTTCAAATAACTTATAACATTTAATTGTTTACCTTCAAAGATCTCATATATCATGGCAGTGAGCCCTTAGAAAAACTAGGGATGTGGAATATCGTACAACTTTCAATTACATTTTAATACTGATCATTGTACTTAAATTTGACATGGATTGGTGTAATTTATCATTTTCGTTGATTTAAAATAATATAACCTAAAAAAACAGACTTTTTAAAAAATCCTTTATATGCATTGTAAATTTTTATATTCATTAACACAGCGCCGATATCAAAAACATTTCTACCAGAATATACGCGGCAAAATACGTTTCAAAATTTATTTATTAAAAGTCAACTTGAATTTGTGCTCTGACACCCAAATGTTATTTACTTATTGTGATTGAAGTAATTTTAGTATTTATTTATTAAAAAAAAAAAAAATTGCCAACAGGAAAGAGTTTTTACAATGATCGGTTCAATGATATTTCAAAGCGATTTTTTTAGTATTCGATAAAAGCGACTTGTTAGTGACAGTAAGAGCCTCAAAATTTGATAGAATGCATTGTCATCGAACCTATCTGCCAAGTTTCAGCCCAATTGGATGACGGCAAGGGGGTTAATTAGGCCTCCGCAGATTCCGCCCCATCGACAAAAGCAAGCAAAGTTAATATAGTCAAAGTCAATTTGTCGATATTTTTGGCAATAATTATTACATTATTCCTTTCGGGTAAGTGAAACGAAGATTGAACAGTCATTAATATGCAGTGCTCAAGGAAAGAGAACTCAATGCTAAAGACTTCAATTTGTGACGTTACTGAATGCAATACTTTAAATTACCTTCATACTTTAATTAATATATGGTTAATTAAAAGTAATAGCCATGAATTTATGAAATTTATAAAAATCATGCCAAATAACTCACGTTGGGCTTAACATACTATGCTATTTTGCTTAACAAACTCAAAAGTATATTTCTGGTAAAACCTATTCGTCTTTATTTACAAACATGTTGGATTGTGACAGTCTTCACAAAATGACTGCATCGACACACGTTTGTAATTTCCATTAGATTCAGATACCAATTCTTTAGAGACATTTAATGACTCAAATCTTCCCTCTTTTAAGTTTGATGACTTATGATAACAAAACCTTGAAAATTTTGAGTTTTTTTTTTATAGTATAAATAAAAATGACGCTAATTCGGCGAATTCATCTACAAACTTTGTGAAAAATCTTATCGCATTACCTGTAATTGTTGCTTTATCATAGAATGTTGAACTTAGAATGGGCCTTTTAATAGTGAGAAGCTTATACAATGTCTGTTCTCCTGAGATAAACAGTTCCAGATAAAACTGGAATTTGCGATATATCAAACAAAAGCTTTTTGACTGGGCGAGATCTCATACAAAAATTGTCAACAGGTAGTGCCAAAAATTCTGACCAGAAGGAAATTTGCAATTCATTAAGAGGAAGACCTATTAAGGATCATTCCCTACACTCGCCATGTTACAATCTTCTAGCCCAGTGTATTTAGAAACTACTTTCTATAAAACCTTGACATTTGGTGAGTAGGTACGAAAATGATTACTTAACGAAATGACATCAATTAAAAACTCGAAAGTAGCGTCTAATATATTTTATTTTATGTTTGAAATCCTTACGCCAATTCATATACAGTGACTCCACCTGGCTTTGTCTTTTGCTATCTTAATTTTCATTTGTAATAGTTAGATATTAAATGAAATTTTTTTATTTCATTTCATTAAGTGATTTTTTTCGTACCTACTCACCAAATTTCAAGGTTTTATAGAAAGTACTTTATAAATACACTGGCTAGGCCTAGAAGATTATAACATTACAAGAACAGGGAATGATCCTTACTACTTCCTCTTTAGCCTAAACTATAAAATTACAGACATGTGTCATAAATCAGTTTGGGTAGCTCAATAAAATGAGGTTTGCATAAAAATTATCGTTATTTCGTAGTAAGTGTGCTTTCATAGTTTAAGGTATGGGAAGTTCTGATCTTGGCGAAAACCAAAGAAATCGAATTAGAACTTGGATATTCGTTAGCAAGTTTTCTCGTTAGATGCCGTCAAACCAGCCGAGTAGGCAACATTTTTGTTTTTTAAAAAAGCACATCCGAATTTTTGTTAAATTTGTTCAACCCTAAAGGAGGAGATTTCGTTAATTAAATGTTATTAAGTAGTACATATTTTATATCCAAACCTGGTATACTGTAACAGAAACGTGTGGGGAAGTATCCTTTTAGTTACAGTGACTGTCACAATCCAACTTGTTTATAATTACAAAGGTTTATCTTAAGTATTGATAATATATAAAACTATTCTTTTTCCACCATATTTAGTATTTATACTTATACAATAGTGCACTCGGCAGTCAGCAGTGCCAACGTCGAATTTGATAAATTCATTTACGTGGCTTTATTCTGTGGAAAGTGAAACGCAGAGGAATACGGTCGGAATAAAATGAAATTCTCAAATATATTATTAGCATTATTTAACACGAAAATACTGTTTAACACGTATAATTAATCCATTTTAACAATTGTTTTGTTTCTCTATAGGTCCGCGTGTTGATCTACTTCGAAGATAGCAATGACAGAGACCTCGTCATCGGTTTCCTCGAATTGTTCAAAGAGAGGAACCAAGAACATCGTCTCAAAGATGTTGGATTCGACGGCGGGATGGGAAACCTCTTTGACATCCGGAGGATGTTCCTCGAACTCGACATCAAAAACATCTGGCAAGGGGATGGCAAGACCAATTGCGTCAGCGCCCTCTACCCTGACGGAAGGCTGAGAAGGGCAGTGTCCCTCAGGGACTCGAAGAGAGGCAGCATCAGCAAGGTCTACCACTGGACCATAGACCTGAAGCTAAGGATGCGACTGTCTCTGAACCTCGGAGTGGATGCAATGATCACCAATGATCCGGATGACCTTCTCGAGGTGATTAAAGAATCGTACTACGCAAGGGACTACAGGCTGGCTACTGTGGAGGATGACCCTTTTGAGAAATATGAAGAGTGATGAAGTTTCTAGGACGTAATGACAATTGTTTCTAACCCAAGTCTTCGTACCACTGCGTAACGTTCGCTCTTTCGTGATACGTAGCATCCTGACAAAAACAATTGTCAAGTCCATGGAAGAATTGTCTACCAGATCGTGATTATGTTGATTAGATGGTAGAATTTCCTCGCAAATTTCTTTCCGATGGAGTGCTTCCATATTTTATATTTGAGGAATGAGTGGGTACATAATACTTCTGAAATTTATAATATGTAGTATGGTGCAATTTTGAACCAGAACATCTACCAATAATTGTCCAGGCATGTGTAAACATTCATTTGAAGAGAATTGTTATCTAAATTGGTATAGATATAAGGTACTAGCTTTGGCTTTTTTTCCCCTTCTTCAGTTTAGGTCGTTACTGGTTATGATGATGATCCAGTGATGTATCACTGGTCAAGGTCACAACCATATTCACCTACTGTTCTGGTGAGTGCCTTGCTATAACAAAAGGTGTGTTTATGTTTCAAGACTAGAAAAACTTCTTAGAAAAATCTTCAATCAATTGCAGGATTTCATCAAATGGAATATCCTCCTTTATCTTTACAAAATCAATACCACTACTTTCTTAGAAAGACTTTTGATAAAATATAGAATTATATCCGTATATAATTATACTTTATAATTTTCTTCATCAAAATCAATACCAGTTGACTGTTGAACTTGGACTTGTTGATCTGGACTCTAATTTTTTTAATAAATTCTTTATTGTGTTTTGGTCGGAACTCTGAGCTTATCACGACAATTACATTATCATCTTGGTAAAGATACTTTTCACTTATGTTGCACTTTCATAATGTAGACGACTGTGTAGAATGTCAGTGTAAAAAAAATCCCGTTCTTGTATTACCAGCAACAGCTAGTGTTTCAGACAGGAACTTGAACATTGGAATATGGCAAAAAGATATTGCATATATGTTGGTTTGTAGACAATTATTTGTAGGTAATATCTCTGAGATGACGTCATTTCTCACAGATGTACGCTTGATTTTTTTGTTGTTATTGATCGTTATTTATGATATTAGTCTGAAATCAGGCCAAAAACCAATCATACATGCTGTTAAAATACAGCAGCATGAGAATTTTATGTAATTTATTAATGTGTTTTTTTCAATCCGGCTGAAAATGTCAATTTCCATTAAGAAGCATTTCTCGAGAAGACTATTTGAACAGTTTTTATTGAACACTCGACTTGAAGCTGGAAATATTGACAGCGGTGTATTTTATAGTACAAGCAATCCGATTAATAGGTGGTTTTTATTCTAGTCCTATTACCATTACCTGTCATAGACGATCCCATAAAAACAAATGGTAGTACGTGAAGTATCTAAGTAATAGATAGAAATTGAAATATCATAGGACTGAATTTGATGACATATTCAAGTTTGAATTATGGTAGGATGGCTGTTGGGCGCTAGAAAGAAGCAATCTGTCAACTGACTCGATTCATTTCAAAAGCAAGAAATACATCTTGCTTTTAGACTGCTCTCAAACAGTTGTGTCTTAATTGGTTAATAATAATAAATGTATTTTTTACAAGTATGAAAGTCATACTGTTAAATATTCAAAAAATGCAAAAGTATTCTCACTAAAAATTGGAATAAATATCAAATATGATTTTTCAAATTGTTAAACTTTATTTGTATGATGACATTGACACACTCAGAATCTTAATCCTTATTAATATACTGAAATGTGAATATTATTTGCTTTTAACTCAAACGTATACAAAAATTTATAATATTCTATTTTGTTTTGATTATTTATTTCTAAATCGTGACCAATTAGAAAAAAAATTTAATATTCAAACTTCAAGGATCAAGGATTTTAGAAAAAATATTTTAAATGCAAAATAAATAAATATGTCACTGATTAGCTTTTAAATGAGCAAAAAAAAGGGTACAAAACATGAAGTACGTGAGCCAATAATTTAGGGATCCAATAAGCCCACTAAAATAGACATATTTTTTTGAAAATCACAAAATAGCAGATTTTAGAAAAAATATAAAAAATTTAAAAACATACAGGTAACCATGCTCAATAGCTAATTTTAAGTACTCAAAACCATACACTAAACTTTTATATAATATAACTGATATTTGAGGATATTTTAAATCTCTTACAATTTCGAATTTATGACAAGAAAATTAAAAATATTGGTTTCTTTAAAAAAGTTTTTTATAAAAGTAAAGAACAATAATTAAGGAACACATTTCCTTTTTAGTGAAATATTCAATAGCTTAAGGAATTAAAAAGTGCTGATTTTAAAATTAAATTCGGTTATTATAATGTTGTTTTTACCTATAACTAAAATAATTGACATAACAATGCCCTTTTACTAAGCCTGTATACTCCTACGAATCTTCATCCTGAAATTGTTGCACTCTTTTTGTATTTGTTAATCAAAACAAGACGATTAAAATTATGCGAACCAATGTTAATAAATGTTTAAAACGAAATATATTGAAAGTCCATTTAACATAACTTGAATTGCGAAGCTAAAGTATCAAAGGTATTGCTAGACGCAGTGTGTTCGCCACTAACTTTTAGAGGCGGGTCGTAGGACTTATGTTGGAGCTTTTCCGGGCCGGATGCGCCAAAATATTAATCTTTAATTATTATCGATTTCATAATAAATAGCATTCCTAAAGACTGGAAAAAATTATAATTTTTTTTTTTTTTGTATCTTAAGAAAATTACAATTGATATTTGATTTTTTTTTTTCTTTTTTTCTTCTTCTTCTTCAAATAATTAAAAAAATAATAATCTTCATCAGTAGTAAATCATCAAAGTCTAAAAAAGACGTGAATCTTTGTTTCAACCAGACAATGTTACTTTACCTAACTTTTAATAAAAGTATTTAAACTGTATTTCCATATTACTCAGTTTAAGTCGATATCAATTGTGTGACGATGGCGGCCGAAATCGTTCAATCTATTTTATGACTGAGTTGATGTCTTTCGGAGTATTTGTTGCAGCCAGTTTTAATAAATTGTTCAAATGAGATTCAGTGAAGTTATTCCTCGAAGAAAGAAAAAAAAAACTTCTATACCTAAAATTTAATCAACTTTGGATGTGATGAGTAAACAACAAACACTGGATTCAGAGGAATGATTTGACCCATAGAAAAAATCTCAACATGGCCCTATGCACTGGATTATTTATCAGTGACATTGTAATGAACTACTTTTATATTATCTTATAGAGAAATTTGATAAGAAAACCTCAAGACCTAGAAGATTCACTAGTGTAATTGTAAAAAATTCTAAAATGGGAAAAATTACCAGTTCAGTTCCAAAGAATTAATTTTGCAACTGAACATGACATAAGAGTTACAAATTTTATTTCTGACCAACTACCTTTTTTATTCAAATTTGCAGAGCACTTTCCTAAAGCAGTTCTTCAAAAGGTTCTAGAAAACAAAGATCCTGAAAATGTTGCTATTTCCCGATGGTTCACATTTGCCATGCAATTAGCAAACCACCATCTCAAATGTCATTTCTCATTTTTATTATGCGAGTATATGTCGCCATCATGTTTTATGATAAAAGTTAACCATAACTGTATAAATGGCTTTGAAAAATTTACAGCAATCAAAAGTCTATCAGAGTACCTACCAGATGAGCTATTATATGAGTAGTACATAAGGTAATTAAATATAATATATACTTCGGTCATCTATGAAATATGCTCGCGGCAATTTAGTTTTGTAATAGAAAACATTTTAGACAATTTGTGGTATGTCGTAATGCGAAAACTAGGAAATGTTTTAAAACTAAGCCAGAAATACGTATAAAATTCCAAAAGTAAATATTTTGACCAATTATTATATCGACTTAATACCATAGATAATTACATATTCCAATACATGAAACTGGTCTGATGTTGAACTAAGGATTTACCCAAATCAGATAAGTTACCATTTCCCTGCAATGTACTTTAAAAAATGGGAAAAAAACCTTCATTTCAAGCTATACAAATGAAGGAGGTCAGTTAATCTGTGAGTCGTGTCTAGGGTTCTACTGTATAAGAGATGAAATCATTAGATCTAGAGTAATAGACGAAAAAATAATGTCTTGTATTAACAAGTCAAGTTAACATTCAAGGTTTAAATACATGGTATATATCGTAAGTAAACTGACAACTATACATTTTACATTGTTAATGTTGATATATTTATATTATTCTTTCGATTAATATTATATACATTTCTTCTCCAATTTCAATGTATGTATGCATTTTTTTAGTGTTAATCTCAGTTATACAATAACATTGCTACCTTTTTCTTTTCTTTTTTTTTTTAAATATTCTATACCTTATATTTTATGGATTATTCTTAAAAAATTATTTTAGAGACCATCGCTTTGGATGCCTAACTAATCGGTTTAGAAAATTTATTCAGACATGCTTATTTAGAACACTTTCTAGCAACTCTTGCGCAGGATGATATTTGTGTTTTGAAGTGAAGTAATGTTTTTTAAATCTCACATTTTATGCATTTTTATGAAAAAATCTAATTTAGGAGGGAGAAGGGGCAAATTTTAAATTTCAATGGAATTAGAGAACCCTCAAATATTTGTCAACAACTAAAAGTTATTGGTAGAGTTAAGAGTTCTTTAACTTAATTATTGAGTACAAATCTCAGAGTACAAAAAAAAAAAAAAAAAAAAAAAAAAAAACTATTGGATTTAAAAGCATGAAACTTTGCATATCTGTAGACAAATGTGGAGTTGCATGTGACGTGATTTATTTAAGGTATTTTTATAGTATGTAAAAATTTCAAAATATATTTTTTTAATATAATAGTAATTTTTTTATCAGATAAAAGTAAAAAAAATACTGCTTTTCCTTGGTTTTGAGAGTTTAGTTGAATTGAATGTTATTAACAAAGACTTCGTTATTTGTTGTGGCCTCAAATGTCCTCTCGTTGGTGTGGCGGGGATAGAGAGAGGGGTTTACGCTAGAAAATTGCGATCTCATTTTTTTCTAGAAGCTCAAAATTACGAGACATATGTCTGTGTATGGTATTAAGCACTTTGTAGGATCTTAATTAATGGATCCTTGCAGATTCAGTCATGGAAGGTAACGAACGCAATTACACTTAAGAAACAAGATTAACATCCTTCACGTCTTTCTTATATTTTAGAAGCTTAGAACTATGACTACAAACAAACACATTTCTCTTAAAAGGAAAGTTTCCGTTTTACGTACTTCTTTCTGTAACCGAAACTCAAAATAAGCTGAGTTGTCAGGTACGGCAGCTATTGGTCGAACAAATTTCAATTTTTTTTTTATTTGAAATGTTTTTTCATGGGCAACATTTTTCTAAATATGAGTTGGGGGAACTGGGGACCGAATTAAAATTTACAATGCGTAATTTTTATACCAACCCCTTTGCTAACTTAAAAACCATTCAGTAAAAATATTTTAACGGTTTAAAACATTTCTTCAATTGGGACTATGCATCTAGGACCAACGGTGTCAAAAATAAAGGTCGGCCAGGTTATACGGGGACACGCTGTATACCTCTATATATCCTAGTATAAAAAAGGTGCCGGAATCGACATGGAAAAACATGCTCCCTTTCACTCACAGATCTTGATTTGACGATCCGGTACCATAGAACCAGCCGTACAGCTCTTTCTACATAACACTGAAATAGTTAACTAAATATCTCATACGACTATTAATAAGATAAATAGATTGTCCATATAATAATGGAAATAAATAATAGAAGATATAAATTTTATAAAATAGATAAAACTATATGTTCATAAAAAAAATAAAACTATAAATTTGATTTTTCTGGGGAGGAAAAACTTTATAACGAAACTATCTAACCGCTTAAAATTTGAAATTTGTTTGCATTGGTTATTCGCCGACCAAACGGTATATTGGTTAGCGTGCTAGCTTCTAGACCGCGAGGTTGCGGGTTCGAGTCCCGTGTTAGGCATGGGTGTTTGTAAATGAATGTTGGCTTGTCTAATGACGAATGTTTCGGCGCATTATAGCCCTCGTGTTGCTAACGGTGACAGATAATCTGAAAACAACCAACCAAGCATTGGTTATTCTTGTTTCAATATGTATAATCATAAAACTTCATTTGACTTCCGATTACTATTAGATATCAAGATTACAATACAAACAACAATTGGTTGGTTGAGAGTTATTTGGCGCAAAAGCAACAAAAAGGCTATACTGCGCCGATGCAAACAACAATCAGTAAACATTTTGCAACGCAGTCAATGACTGTTTTATCTGGACTTTCTAGAATTAAAGAATAAAAGGAACGGACTTTCTGTGGGATATATTTAATCAGTATCTCTACACGAGACATAATAGGTAAGCTTTTTTTTTTTTTAAGCTCAACCATAATCATTATCAGTGTATTATTTTCTCAAAAATAGTAACACTCGTGCCAAAGTGTCTTTCGATAAACTGAAGGTTGCTGAAGAAGCGTGTTTCTTCTTAAAATAGTTTTCTATTTTAGTGCAGGTAATCCTTACATCATAGTTCTTCTCAATGTTGTTGTTGTTGTTAAAAGAGGGTTAGTCTTGTTTTGGTAAACACAGTAGGCAAACAATTTCACTTCAGGTGAGAAATTTGAGCAATATTTTAAAGTTCACATTGTTTTAGTTGTGTTGGTTAAATACCGTGAGTTTTAAAGTTTACTATTTCTTTTTTAATTAATCTTCATTCACTTTTTATGTATTAAAATACTGATTAACTAAATGCTAATTTAAGCTCTTGTTTAAATAATTTACTTTCCAATTATTTCTTACTAGAATATTTTACTTTTCAATTATTTCTTGTTAGGATATTTTACTTTTCAATTCTTTATTGGTTTGAGAAACTAATAGAAACTTTAAATTATCGTTTGGTTTATTTAATGAATAAATTATGAATAAATTGATTGAAGAACTAACGCGTGTGACATTTTTAATTAAGTTTTGGTATTATTGGGACAGTTTAGAATTTTTTTTTAATAGAATAATTCATTTTGTTATAAATTAAGTAATAAATTTTAAATTCTACGTTTCGAGAAGAGCAGAGGAACATTGGCTCGCTTTTTGGAAAAAGATCTCAAAAATTGATTTGCCATAGTTTTTTTTTTTTTTTTACTTTTTGACAATAACGTGGCCAAGTCTTAAATAATAAATCTACGAAAGAATCACCACTTAAATGCAATATTTGTAATGTTTGTAAAATTTACCATCATGTATCTTTTAGGACAAATTTTAATGAAAAAAGTAATTTTAATGTAAAAATAAGGAAAAGTTATAAATTTTCAACGATAAATTCTACATTTCCAATATATGATATATTTAATAAGTATTTTTTAAATAGAACGTAGGAATTCAATTGATGATGTACTTAAGAGGAAATCTTATAGACTGAGAGGCGACTGCAATTTTTGGACCTCATCGAACATCATTCTGAATTTTTTATAGAAATTGGAGAAAAGTGAGTAGATTACGAATCCACTGGTCTGCCGTGGCGAAAATGGCCGAAACTAATCAAAAATCGACTTTTAATAAGTTGAACTAAATCCAATTGTCAAATGCGCCATAACTTGCCAAATAATGAGCATTTTTTTTATTTAGTAACCCTCACTCTTTAATTTTCAATAAAGAAGGTTGCAGACGATTCGGATGTGTGGCGATGGCTTTTTTGCATCTTTCTCAACTGAGCCAAATTGGCAATAAACATTACGTCACTGATGATGTAACTGATGTCGCCAATTTGACTTACTTTTAAAAGATATAATTTTTCCCAGCCAGTGATCAGAAATCGTTTGCGCTTTTTCTCATTGAAAACCAAAATGCAGTGGGTTGCTAGACGAAAAAATGCGTTCTCTTTTTGGCAAGTTATGACATATTTGGCAATCGGACTTTAGTTCAACTCATTCCAAGTCAATTTTTGATCAGTTTCGGCCATTTTTGCCTCGGCAGACCAGTGGATTCGTAACCTACTCACTTTTCTCCATATTGTATAAAAAATTCAGACTGATGTTCGATGGGGTCCAAAATTTGCAGTCGCCTCTCGGACTATTAGTTAGGATCGTTCCCTATACTCGCTATGTTACAATCTTCTAGCCCAGTGCATTTAGAAACTACTTTGTATAAATCTTTGACATATGGTGATTTAGGTACAAAAATAATCACTTAATGAAATGACATAAATTAAAAACTCGAAAATAGCGTCTAATATATTTTATTTTACATTTAAAATCCTTACGTCAATGCATTTGTATTGACTCCACCTGATTTTGTCTATTGCTATTTTAATTTTCATTTTTAATTGGTAGACTTGAAAGGAAAACAATTGAAGCCGTTTCATTACAAAATAGTTTCTAAATGCATTGGACTAGAAAATTGTAACATAGCGAGTGTTGACGCGGCCCCGTATCGCATACTTTATCACACTAGCATATAGTTGCATCGTTTCGCCCTCCTCTTTTAAAGTCTAATTTTTATTTTCACCTTTTGAATGCAGTACGTGGATAAACGTTGATCAAAAGTATTGAGTTGTTTTTTAAGTTTTATTTAATAATATAAATGTAAAATTTAACTAGTGACAAAAAGAGGTTACTATTGTTATACTTCCTCTATCTTTGAAAGAAATGGCGATGTCGGGGAATGTGGATGCATCCTATTAAGGAACAGAGACTTTCAAATGGTAGTTTTAAGGATCTTTTTACGTAAATATATTTTAGTGATCAAGATCCAGCTTTTACCTAATCGATGAGCTTTTTTTCCTATTTCCAAAATACCAAAAAATAGGTACAAACCATAAATGGAATTAGAGCCTTCTTTTTATTCTAAGCTGACGATATGCATTAGAAAAAAAAAGTTTAAATACTATAATGTATTGTAAAAATGTTTCTTTAATTTTTTAATCAGACGTACAATTTTTTTCACACTAAACAAATATTTGAAAACTGACATATCTGCATAAAAAATCATTCATTTGATGATACTTAATTGATTAATTAAAATTTAATGACCTAATTAGGGTCTAATTACACTAGACATAACTCAATTTGTAATTTATTTAAAAGTCTAAATTTAATTGCAAATTATACTGTAGGATTTGGTACAGGTAAACTATTAGAATTATGAATGTAACATACATATTTTTTACGCATAATTTTGTATTAAAAGTATTTAAAATTAACCCCTTTTTGTAAAAACATCAAGATTCGAAATAAAGTTAAATTTCAATTATTCCATGAATGAGGTAAACCCTTGCAGGTTTTCTGACCTGCATTCTACACTTTAAATTACAATAAAATGTGTTTAATTGTTTCATTCAAATTGAAATTGTTTCTGGAAACTGCGAGAATATACCGTCTGCACTCGCGTCATATGAATACTCCCATTTAACCTTCTGTACATGTATAAAAAATTTGTTGATGCGGAGGCAGCGCCCGATGTTCGGAACGGAGATTTCTAATTTGCGGGCCGCTTTCCGCATCGTCTGAAATGGTCTGTTCAAAATGATTGGAGAAATTTTTTGCGGACCAGCATCTGCGTGTCCGCACTGTGTCTAAAAGCCCTTACGATAGAAGTTAACGGCTCAGTTCTTGAAATGAAAATTTAATTTTACTCGACTTCTGTTTAATTTTTGTGTACAAAACTTGAACATCGTAGTCAATCCGTTCGGAAGTTATGGTGACCACAGACACAAGCAGGCAGACAGAAATTTTTCCAGACCACTTTTTTTAACTCGTGATGTTCCAAAACGTGAAGAAATGCAACAAAATATCAATCGTTTTTTGACCGAATCCAATACTTTCATTACCCTTTGTTAACATATGGGTAATTGAAAGTAAAAAAATAATAAAATATAATAATATGTGAAACAGTTTTGCTGTTTTGGGAAGTGATCGTGCAATCGTATTCCTATTGCCAATAGCTTTATCACTTCAAGAACAGCTTTCATGAAAATACTTGCAATAAAATAGAGGAGCAGGAGAGGAAGGAGGGGGGGGGGGGTGCATTTCAACAGTTTGAATTTCTGTCATGTATTAAAGTTATTTGATTTCCGACCGGCTGAGTAATAAAGTTTCATAATATGCAAATATCGGGTGATAGGTTACCCTACATGTCTCATTAAAAGTGTTTTGCTGTGCAATGAATTGTGTTTTGTGCCCTGCGAAGTGAATTTGGAATGCATACTGCATATCAAAGTACATTCTGGTTGTTGCAAAGCATTAATTTCGTGTGTATGATTTGATACTGGCTATGATCGTCACTTTACACAAGGTCAGTGGCGGCTCGTGGGTATTAAAAGTGAGGGGGCCCAAATTAGCAATTGCATGTCATGGGGGGGGGGGGGACATGCAAATATCAAAATACATGAATTTCATGTAATTTTGTAAATGTTACTTAAATATATGTGGGAAAAACAAAACTACAAGATTATTATACAGTTAAATTATCTAAGCATACTGATATCTGATAAAATAAATATTTTAATAAAAAGAATTATTATTACAAAAACGAAGCGACGTTTCGTTTGAGAATGGACGACGTCAGAAAGGGTAAAATGAATACATTTGCATCTTTTGCTTTTGAAAATTAAAAATGAGGAGAAGAATTCCTAGGCAAAAAGGTAAAGTACAGGCTTCAGATTATTCAATTGAACGTAAAATTACGACATATCTATTTATAAATTGTTCCGTAAGAATTCCGATACTCATTCACGGTTGAAAATTCCTGGTTTGAAGTTTTAGCCGCTTTGCACCCTTTTGTATGCGATCTGCACCCCCTTGCCACTGTCTATGCATTTGAGGGTTTAAATTTTTTATTTATAGAGATTATTTTAAGGATTTTCTTGGTCTTCCGGGAAGCCTACCAAGAGCTGGACGCTATCTCAATGACCAGTGGTCAGTGATTAGGAACAACCATAAGTACGATATTATCGGAATTCACTGTAAGATAAAAAAAAAATTTAATTAAAAAAAAAAAAGTGTGTTAAAGTTTACCTTTTTGCTCCCCCCCCCCCCATTAAATATAACAAATTACTCCTAATCATATAATGAAAAGCATGTTATAATTAATAATTTTATTAAATTAAGAATAGAAAACACATTAAAATGAAATCGTGTCGATTGGACGAAGTGTAAAAGTTAAACAGCCTTGAAGATAAAACTTTTTTAATATAAGAAAAGTTACCAATATTTTCAATAGTATAAAACATTTTATGTACAATACAGGTGGCTGGATTATATACCAACAGTGTAGGAAGCAAAAGCTTTTTTATTTTGTTTGACATCATAATAATAAATTAAAATACTAATCACAAAAAAATAAGTGAAAGTATGAAAACCGATGTCACTCAATTTCTATTCTGTATTTAAGAAAAAGAAAACAAAGAGTTATAAAATAAATTAAGTCAAGACCTTGGTTAAAAATTCTGTAGAAATCACAGAGGAAAATTTTTCATCAAATATTACATGAATCATAGAAAGAAAAAGAAAAAAAAAATGCCGACAGTAACAATTTCACTTTTCGTAACTTACGAGTAAATACTTAAATAAATAATTTTATAATGTTTTAAAATAATTTAAATAAATAATTTTAAAGACATCGGTATTGCTCCTAATATTCAAGTTAATGATATTTCATGAATCAATTCATGCAAAATAATTTTGGCTTAACAGTAGAACTAACGAAAAATGCCATTAACTTAGAAAGTGCAATATTTATAAATTTGCAACCAAAGTCAAAGGGATTGTTATATTGACCAGTTCAACAGTTTTAATTTAAATTCATGAAAAAATTAAGAATTACTTGATTTGAGGATGAATAATTACTTGAAAAGTGCATTGCATATGCATCTCAAATTTGAGATGTCTACTTACATTGAAACCAACCTGCAAAACATCCGATGGGGCTCGATTCGACCACGTTTCTCATGTGAATCGAATATATTGCCTCTGGTCAATGAGTTTTGACATAGCTATAGTTAAAAATAGGTGTTTTACCATGATTCTTGATATTTTGAAAAGAAGTTGAGCAAAAATGGAACTCGCTTCAAATTTTAATATTTTATTTCATTCAGAATTTATCTTGAGAATTGGATCCTACCTGAGTTAAGAATAAACATCGTTTTTTCAATTTTAAGAATGCACAAATTTTATTTGACAATTTCAAATTGCTTGTATGATTTTTGTTTTTAAAGGGTGTAGGTTCATGACTCAGATTCTTTACTAAATGCTCATGAAATTTTTTTCTGGTAACAGTAACTAGGTTTGCTTTATCTACGTTTTACATATTATTTGAGAGAGAGAGGGGGGGGGGGGTTAAATATTCTGTAACTGTGACGTTTATCTTTTAACTTTAACACAGCATTATACGATGGCTTAGTTCTAGTGGAGCCACTTATTTAGAGAAGAATATTTTTTATTCTCTGTATAGAAATTCTTCCGTTGATGGCATCGGATTGTAAGTTACTTTAATAATTTAATAGGATATTAAGGTGAGACAAATTACTTCTTCCGATCATATGGACATTTAAATACTCAAACATTTTTCGGGAAAAAAGTAAATATCTAAATAAAAACAATTTGCAGAGAAAATCTTACTCTTACATTTTGAAAAACAAAGAGCGAAAATGAATGCAATGGATATTTATTGTAGCCACTTTTTTCGCACCGTCATACTAGAGGACCAACGTGCAATTGCCGTCTCTACAAAAAATGGCCATTTCTTTACAGAGAAGTCCACCCCAAAGCAGAGCTATCAGGGATGTTTTAGAAATTTTGTATTTATGCTTTGGGAAAACAGGATGTCACGTGAAAGTCGAAACCTTATATGCCCTATCGGTTTCAAATTCAAGGTCTTCCGAAGAAGGGGTCAATTTGTCCCCAGGAAAACTAGCATCTTTAAGAGAAGGGTCGCTTTTTTGCAGTAATGATTGTGATTGATTAACATTTTTTCGAGTTTGTTGCAAGAGCTCCCTACTCCCTTCACAATAGTTAATGTCTAATGACAGAATAAATAAGTTTTAAGCTTCTTCTTTTTTTTTTTTTTTAAATATCAAAAAAAATCCCACAACAAAACAATATTAACAAGCATATATGTAAGTGGGGTCCAAAAAAGTGAGGGGGCCCAGGCCCCCCCTGGCCCCCTGCACCAGCCGCCACTGCACAAGGTATAGAGAACCTATAATACTGACGATATACCTCTAGTAATCCCTGCTGGTAAATATTGAATCTACCAGAAACCAAAATCCAACTGAAAATTGATAAGTAATTCATGTTTTTAAAAGTACTAGAATATTTTACTTGAGGGGAAGCGGGGAGTTGGGTGGGGGGGGGGGTATGAGAGTCGTATGGGTCAAACGAAACATATTCATTGGGATACGTTCAGACATTTGAATTTTTATCAAAAATTAGCCTATTGTATATAAAATTACTAGAATTTAAAAGAAAGTTTCATAGTATATTTCAATCATTTTTAAATAATCACATTATCAATAATGTTATTCTTTTTTTAGTTTCTGGTTGAATATCCTTCAAAATAGGCTCTCCTAGAAGGAAAATATAATATTACTGATTGCACGTAAACAAAATCCAAAATGGAAAAGACATGTCAACAAATAAATACCGACCTTAAAATCTTAGCTCTATGTCTGGTTTTGATAGCAACTCCAGCTATCTCCGATAATAAGAGACCTTTCTACATCATTGGACATCAGGTGAATAGCATTGGAGAAGTCGAAGAGTTCTTAGATAAAGGATCGAACGTTTTGGAATCCGACATTCAGTTCTTCCCGAATGGTTCGGTGAAGAAAATGTACCACGGTTTACCTTGCGAGTGCAACAGAAATTGTCTCCTTAAGGCAAATTTGGCGGATTACCTGATGCATGTTCGAAATATAACAGATCCAGAGAAACCTAACAATTATTATGAAAAAATGCTGGTGCAGTTCTTCGACATGAAGTTGGCCTCGTCGAATAATAAGACATTTTCAGGACGCGACATGGCGCGTCATGTTTTGGACTACTTGTGGAGCGAGGATGGTAGCAGAAAACAAGAAGTAGGTTGACTCCCTATGGAATCTTGATTAAGAAGTATTATTCCGAATATTGGGTGAAATTTTTGGATTGCGTCATGGAATGTTTTGTAGTTTTTATTAAGATAGAGAAATAAATAATAGTAGTTTAGGAATATTTTGGTACAGTGGGGGTAAACTATACGAAAGTGTTAAAAACAAAAATTATTCTTACAGAACTGAATCTTAATCCGATTTCCAAAACTGATTTATCGATCGCCTGCTAGCAAGCATTCCTTTTGTTTGTCAACCGCTGCTCATCAATTTTCATGAGAAGAGGAATATGATATTTTCTCATTTTCTCTCTCGTTACAAACAGTTGCATTGCTTCTTTTGAGAAGAGTATTATCTGAACAATAAAATTGCGTAATAAATGTTATAAATTAAATAATAATCTTGCCAACTTGTTTAGTTTAAAAAATAAGCAATTGCTTGATTCAAGGAGAAAAATCATTTGTACCTTACTCCATTGAAAATTAAAATTTCTTTTTCAAGCAAAAAACTTATGCCCAATATTTTATGGCATAATTGGATATTGGGTTGTAATTAGAAGCCATTTTTTTTTATCAGACTATTTTTTGCATCGAACCAGTAAATTCTTAACTACTTTTCTACACATAATAAAAATTTTACAATGAAGTTAGTTGGCGTATTAAAACTCTGCCGTCTCTTGGTTCTCTGTTATCAGAAATTGACAATTGATAGCTTATTTTTCTCCTTCTTTCATATGATCAGTGAGTTCCATTTTGGAAACAAGAAGTTGACAGTAAAACTTATCTTTCTTTACCCTTTGTTGGTAATGATGTAAACTTGTACACCTGCATTTTAAAATAGAAAATTTTTATACCTGCTGTAACAACAGTAGTATGGTTAGAAAACCGGTACAAAATTAAATTGCGTAAATAAAATACATCTTTTTTTCGATTAGCATTTCTTAAAAAAATTTCTTCGGAGTTGTCATCAGTTGAAGTACTCGAAAACCAGTTATAATTTTTTTTTTTTTTTTATCTTATCCAGAAATTAAAAGTTTCACTTGTTGATTATTATAATTAAGATAAGATATTAAAATTAAATTCATTATAACAAGAGTTGTTAATACTTGTAGTTAAGTGTGATTAAATATTATGTTTTCTTCAGAGTAGAAAAAAGAAACAAGATCCATCTAAACAATTCTGAGAAGATTTCCTGTGAAACTTTTCTGACATATTTATCTTAATTTTACTGTTAGTCATGAATATAAAAAAATCAACAATGAAAAAAATTATGGACGATAATGAAGTATTTTTGATTTTGTGGAATTTAAAAAAAAAATTATAACAAAAGAATTCCAAAGAAATCCATGATTTCCAAATTGTCCATATTATAATATCTCTCTGACATAATCAATTTAATTTTTTAAGGTCCGTGTACTCCTTTATTTCGATCAAGTGGACCACAGCGACGTCGTCATTGGATTCATCAACGAATTCAAAGACCGTGGCAAAGAGGATATGCTTGGAAACATCGGATTCGACGGTGGATCCAACAATCTGTCTGCGATTCACAACACCTTCCAGAAGCTGGGAATCAAAAAGAACATATGGCTCGGGGATGGGAACATCAACTGCTTGAACTCAATCCAACCATACACTCGTCTACAAGACGAGTTATCCATCAGGGATTCTGAACACAGTTTCATCGACAAGGTTTACGCTTGGACCATCGACCAGAAAGACCGAATGAGGAAGTCTCTGAAGCTCAAGGTAGATGGCATGATTACCAATCTTCCCGACAGACTGTTGAAGATCTTGCAGGAACCTGCTTTTGAAAAAGACTTTCGACTTGGCCGCATTGATGATGATCCGTTTGCTTACTTTGAAGGAAAATAAAGCTTGCAAGAATGAAATTGAGTTCAATTGTAATAAAGCACAACAAAGGTCCAGCCATAACTTTTTAAGTGGATGTTTAAAGCCATTAAGGTTGTGGTCTGAGAATCTCTGGGAAAATGTCAGTGTATTTAATAGTATTTTAAATAATTAAGTACTTTCCTTTGTATTAAATTTAAAAAGAGGGTGATTCACAGGTTATGCAACATCTAATCTTAACCCTCAACTGCATGATTTTAATTTTTTTGCTATGCAACTAGCGTTCATGTGACTGGTGTTTATAACAAAAAGTATGCAAATAAAAAATACTTTTTTAAGTATATACAATTTTCTTATGACTGATACAATTGATTGAAATTTCTAATTCCAATAAAATAAATTAATTATCACTCAAATTTTACTCTCAAGATGTGTAGCATATATGCTACACTATGCGCAAGAGGGTTAGCACATTCATTTGAAACTTTTTCAAGACGAGCAAGTTAACATATTAAGAGCAGGATATATAAGTACAGCATAGGAACTGTGTGCATTTCCATACTTTTCATTAACATGTACCTGAATAAAAACAATATTTTTTATACACAAATACTAGACTACATTGATATTTGTATTTTATAGTTACATTCATTGCCTATCAACTGTGAGATTTCAGAGTATTCCAGGGAGTATGACAATAGTAATTAATAACCTGACTCTATGGTTTGACATGGTGTGAAATGATAATTTCATAGCCTGGCTTCTCTCGTCCCCTCGTTGTTTTTATAAATTCAAATATTACTATAAGAAAGAAGCAACTATATAACTGGTTGTGGATTAATTTAAAAACAAAAAGCAAAAATATATATGTATATTATCAGTCATCCTAATTAGATGATAAGGAACACTTATATGACGATGCATCTCCCTAACTTGATAGAAAGTGAGTTAGTTAAGATTTTCCATTGTATATGTATAGGATCTGACTCCCCCCTCCTCGTGACGTATCAAAATGCACGTTTTTATAAGTTCTAGAGTTAATGTAGTAAAAATAAAACGTTGTGTACTTTGGGACCACCTTGTATAATGTATGTCATATGGTTGCGTTAAGTAATCAAGTATTCAAGACTTCCAATTGAAATTGCATACAAGAACCCCTCTGCATTGCTCTAATTTAAGACGGCTTGCACATTTTGAAACATAACACATGTATTTTTGAAGATAACTACAATTTTGTAAATTCTACATACTGTATTGAAATTTTGGAACGTTTTTATTACCTAAGTAAATGTTTTGTTCTAACATCGAATAAAAATTAAATTATAAGATTTGCACGTATTTTAATTATCTTTTATGTCATTACCTGCTTGCACCTGTAATATAAATGAGAAATAAAAAAAAAGAGAGATTAAGGAGTACTTTTAAATATAAATAAGCTAAAAAATTAACCAATAAATACAAAGTTTGTATTATAAATATTTTATATGCATTGCCAAGTTTTATTTGTGAATGCAACTTATTTAAACAATTGTAATCTCTGATCAAGTTTTCAAAGTGTTTGACCACTACGAAGGGAACAATCGATTCCATGCCATTAACCCCTTGACGTACACATAAAATTGCCTGGTGACGAAACATAACTTCAAATTCGAATATGATGCGACGGGGAAAGCATATTCAACAGTCTAAACAACACAACATTGATGCACGACCGAAACAGATAATCAAATACTGTCCGGTGTTCACCGAAGACAGTTCTTGAGGTCTCAGAGACGTCAAAGTCTACAATGGCGCATGAAATGAATGACATCTCCGAGATGTCATTGTAAGTAAAGAGGTTAACAAACTTTCTCCATAATTTGATGGAATGCAATGTCATCGAAAACGAATCTATCTACCAAGTTTCAGCTCGGTTGGAGGACGGCAAGTTAGTTAATTAGTCCTCCGAAACACCAACAGACACGTGTGTGAAAGCAGCCTTTTAGTGAAAGATACCAAAACTTGGTAGAATGTACTGTCATCGACAACGAGTTTGTGGCAAGTTACAGCTCGATGGGATGAAGTTAGGATAAGCTAGTTAGGCCTAGCTAAGTTTTTTAAGACAAAAAGTTTTCCAATTGTTGAATTTCTTATCTGCTGCCAAAATAAATTTCGTCATTAATTGTGTGAGTTGTATTCAATAAATATTAGACCGCTTCTTCGACAGTTGGCGAACTTTATATTGACGGTCGGCTACGCGAACTATAAGATTACCCTTTTACGTTTGGCGAACTTTTTGCTACGACAAAAAGGCCGACTTTATAATATGTACAATCTTTTGAGATTAGACGAAGTATCCCATCGACCATAAGCAAAAAGTTTTTTTTTTTGTTTTTTTGTTTTTTTGTTTTTTTTTTGCAGTCGACACTAATTCAACAAATGAATTAGCCGACTAATTTATTCTTTGGATTTACATTATTATTAATAAAGTTTAAAATATATTCTCAACAAAGTTCAATTACCGGGATAATTCTAACGTTCAATTTATAGGACCATGGTCCATGATATATTTATCCATTCAATGAGAATGACGATAAGGACAAAAATTTATTTTCAATAAATAGTTTATTCAGATTTTCAAAAATGTTGGCAACAGGAAAGAAGTTAAATTTTTTTGAATAATTCGTCCCTCTTTGAAAGTTTATCAAAGGTCTACTGTTATAACGTAAGTAACGAAATTTGTCTTCTAATTGTTAGGGTAAAATCAATTGACTCTTATTTTTTGGGCCTTAATTCGCCTTCTATTTTTCAAAATAATGTGAAGGAAAAAAAAATTCTTACACTGAATGAATTTTTTTTCGAAAAATGTTATAAATATTTGAGAAGTTTTGTTTTTTGATGATCGAAAGCGAAACCGCTTTCGATCATCAAAAAACAAAACTATATCACTATACACTGAATGCGATAAATAATCTGTGTAATTCTAACTCCAATTTTAGTAATAGATTTCGATATTACATAAAAATAAATTTTCTATCTATCAAAATAAAGAAGCGATTGTGTTTCTATGATTAAGATACCGTTTATTGCATTTGTATGGATAAAGAGAAGAATCTTAAAATCCAAAAACGTGTTTTTTTTTTTTGTTTTTTACATTTGAATGGACTCGTATCTGGTAGGTAGGGGTTAGGAAAACCTACTTTTTGAAATACTAAATCCAGGAATATATGAAGATAAAATCTGCACCCGTTGATAAGATTCAAAATCATGCAAGTTGGAAAAGTAAAAAAAAAAAGTGTTCGGTAAGTTCTTAGTTGACGCGTGTATGAGTTGGGCTGATTTTGAAAAGTTGTCGACAATGCCAAAATGTTGCGGAGGTATACCGTTAACCCAAACCAAATTTTAAAATTATCACCAAAAAAAAAAATCTTCTTTCCTTCTACGCATTTCAATTAAGGTTGCCATAAAATCGCTGTTGCGCATGCACAATAAAAAAGGGTTGCTAAATATGGAACTTTATCTTCTACAAAAAGGCGCATAATTGGCTTGGCGATAATTTCACGTCAACTATGAAGAGAGAAAATTCGTTTTTATAACTCTTAAGTTCAACAACGTGTTTTCAGAGCTTTGATAACCTGCAATTTTATTGAAAATTGAAAAACTAAGGGTATGGCGCATCGCACAACTTTCAATTACACTTTGCTGGTCATTGCATTTAAATTTGGCATGAAATGGTGAAGCTTACCGTTTTCGTTTTTATATTTTCATTATTTCTAATAATTGCCAGTTTAGCGATATTTTTGGCAATAATTATATTTTAATAAATAAAAATGCCAAAATGACGAAATGGAGAGGTTGCGTATTTTTTAAAAATGATAAAAAGTGATAAATTTTAATAAAGAAAGCAAAGCTGATTCCGAATATGTAAGTTATATTGCGGTTAAAAATTTATTTAATTAAATATCGGAAAAAAAAAAATCGTAAAAACAATGGAATCGTGACGTACCCGAAAAACGTTTCATCATTAGCTGGTTAGATATGACGTCATAATCCGATGGAAAATTTTATCCTTCATTTTGTTTACCTACGAATTTAATAGGAGCTGATATTCGTTTTGTAAAATCTGAAAGGTATGTGCCCATTTTACAAACAGTTTTTTATTTGTCTTTAACTTGATTGAATATGACTTATTTTTATTGTAAGTTTTTATTTTCAATTATCATTCCATCCAATTAAACTACAGAACATTGCAATCGCCAATTTTTTTACAATATTTTCGAAGCTCAAAATTTTACATACTTTACGAACTATTCGAAACGAAACACATATTTATCAAGAAACTGTATATTCGATTAAAATTCACGTTCAATAATGATTTTATTCTTGTACAAGTCATTCTTATACAAGTTAATTTGTCGATAACAAGTTAATATATAACTGTTTGCTCTTGACACATCCACAGCAAAAGAGTGTGCGCTTACGCTCATGAATGAAGTTTTTCTTCGATATGGGCTCAGCCATCGTGTCATTAGTGACAATGGTGCGCAATTCGTAAGCGCTATAATGCAACAACTGTTGTATTTCCTTGACATAAAACAGAGTCTCACTCCCTTCTACCACCCTCAAGCAAATCCAGTTGAAAGGAAAAACCGGGATCTAAAGCCGCTCCTAGCGATATTAGTCGATAAATGACCACAGCACTTGGGTAGAGCGGTTGCCTACCATTCGGTTTGCCATGAACTCGTCGAAATGTGAAAGTACAGGACAGATTGCTGCTTACCTACATTTTGGTAGAGAAATGAGGACTCCTGATGATGTTTCTCGTGACCTAAGAGCCATCATCCAGAATAATAACTTTGTCCCAGAAATAACCTGCCTTAAAAGATTTGCTGAGACATTGAAAGGAGTTCGAGAGAGGGTAGAGATATAGCAGGATCGTCGAAAAGACTATGCTGATAAATCTTGAAAAGAAGGACTTCGTTACATTCCTGGCGATATGGTATGGGTTACATCACATCATTTCAGCAACAAGAAATACGGAAAAACATTGAAGTTTATGACGAGAAGAGATGGACCATATGTAATATTGACTCAAAGATCTCCAACAACATATGAAGTGTTGACATCTTGAAATGTCATTGGGTACTTATCATAGTTCAGCACTGTCTCCTTACCAAGGTCAAAATTCTCAGCCAGAAGTACCTCTTCGAAAACGCGGACGGCCTAAAAAGAAAGCTGCAATCCCAGATTCACCTTCACCAAAATAAGATCACAAGAACATTTCTGTGTCTGGCTACCTGGTACGGTAGGCCAGGTACAAAGTGTCTCTACAATGTGGAGAGTTTTGGTGTTAACCAGGACCGGCATAAGAGCAAAATGTTCTGTGTGCAAAAATGAGTTTAATGAAAATGCGTATGGAAAACCCTCCAAAAATAGTATGGGTGCTCTATAACTGAAATTACTGAAACTTGATAGTTGAAGTTGGCATTTTTAAGGGATTGAATGAGTTTGAGTTTGATGTTAGTTTTAATGGCACAAGGTTTAAGGGATTGAAAACCAAAAACTAATAAATAGTAAATATTAGTAAAGTATTTAGTACCTTTTCGTTATTTTTATTTTTTTAAATGACTTCTTCTATTACTAATCCTTTTAACTGACTGTTTGAAACTTCAATAGGCGTGCTGTACTTTTACTTGTGTAAAGAGCAAACTCCTAAATGCTTTTACTCAATTTATAGTTTTGTCAGGTAGAAAATAACAGACACATTTTTTTAACTACAAAAATAGTTTTATTTGATTTAATATTGATGAAAAAATATTATTTCAAAAAAAAAAAAAAAAAAAAAAAAAAAAATTACAGAAAATTGATTAAAGTAATCTGTATTACACACTTAGCAGTGGACATTTCTAGCTTTTGCAGCCGAAAATGTTCTTATTAGTGCATTATAATCTAATGACGATTAAATATCATTTTCAATTGACAAAATTGTAAAGTTTCTGAGTCTTTCTTGCGAAAGAGTAGAACTTAGGTAGGTTAGGCTATTTTGCATTCAAAATTACATAAAATTTTTACCATATTACTTTTTTATATATATTTTTCCTCATTTCGGCGCTCCTCTCAAAATCGCATGTGACATCGCTCACGCCTTAGGACTGCCCTGGTGTTTTCAGACGGAGAACAATGGCGTCAGATAGGTCGAGATTAGGGATGGAACGGATGTGAGTTTTGCCGGATACCGGATTTCGGATATCCGGGGTACCATGTCTACCGGATACGGATATCCGAAACAGATTTCACCGGATATCCGGTCGGATATTCGGTCTATATACTAAAAACGATAGTTATACGATATGCTATACGAAAAAAATGGTCATGATATGAAGTATCAAGTAAATTATAATTAGTGGTTAGCGCACCGCACTGCTTGCCACAGGTCCATGGTTTGATTCGCGGACTGGGCTAGGTTGACTTAGCTGTTTATACCTGAAAGAAATAAACTGAGGAGGACCATGCATGCTTGGGAACTAAACACTGGGGTTTGGCGTCAGAATGACCATCTGACCGGAACATCTGCTATGTGACACATAAATGCCACAGTCAAGAAAGCTGAGCTGGGCCCAACATGCCTTGGTCCACACGGGCTGTCGCGCCACTGAGTTAATTTTTTATATTTAAACTTTAGTTGATGGAGTGAAAGAGATCTTTGTTGCTGATTTTATATCTTGTAATATTGATACTTTTAGTTTTTCATATAGTTCTGGCAGGGCTTTATCACGAAAATAATTTCTACTTGGAAGCGGATAACGAGGAGCTAGGTACTTTATTAACTAACCAAAGCCTTCTCTATTCACAATGTAGAATGGTTCAGCATCAAGAGCCATTAACTCACCTAAAATTATATTAAAAACATTTTTTACAATGTTGAAGTGCAAAATATAGCTACTTTCAATTTACTTCATGCATTGTTTATAATTGATAAATGATTACAAAATTATACCGGATGCATTTATTAATAACAAAAGATTTATTTTAAATATTTTATGAAATTGAAGTCGATTTTTTTTTTTGCAATGCACCTAAAACATTACGGATTTAAAGAAATCTAGTAGAAAACTTAAATTGGATCTATCGGAATATTCCGTCTTTAAATATAAACTTAAAAAATTTCGAACCCAAAATTCATCAACATTATGATATACCATATTTAAAATATATATTTAATATAAACAAACAAAATTAGTACTTACATATTTTTGTGGTTAAGGCTTTTGCTTTAGGATCATCTAAACTCCACAATTTTGGTACAAATAATGTTGATTCCAATGTTGTCTGCGTGCATTTCTTGTTTTGATGAATTGTTTTTTCTTGTTCATCAATATTTGATGCATTTAGTGAGTCTTCATAAGCTTCGGTGAATTTCCTTATGCACACTTATTAAATGGTTCCATAAGGATTTTGGGCTTTTGCCGCGCACAATATATTTTTTAAACGATTCTGTGGTGCAAGTAACACATAGGGCTTTGCTTTCGTCATTTCCATTAATTTTAAAATATTTCCAAATGGGTGATTTTAAATGAGCCATTATTAAAAATTATAAATTGGATTGTAATTGGAGAAAACTATGATTCAAGACATTCTAGAGAGCTAAATATAATTCCACATTGTGGCGCTGCGTTAAAGACCTAAAAATTACAATACTTCATTTTACGTCAGAAAAAATATACCAGCTTTCAACTTTTACCAATGAAAAATCAGAAATTAGACCATACCATTCACAGCATAAAAAGGGGTAGGGTATTATCGTCGATAGAAAAAAAGCATTGAGGAGTGCGCATAGTCTATTTATTGCTTTTTACTCGCTAGCAAATGTCAGAAAAAAAGGAGGAAGTGAGAATAACTAAAACTCTTATAACTTATGTTATGGAAAAAAAAATACTATTTATTAGTATTTGGGTTCATGTTTTACGGAGAAGCATTCAAATATAACATCTGGAATTAATCAGATCATAAACTTGGAATGAAAAGAACATATTGCAAAACACGTATGAAGGATGTGTATGGAAAAATATTGGAGGAATGGTTTATGCTTATCAACTCGGAGCCAATAATATAGCGAAAGCATAGTTCTCACGAAGGAACTTTTTCGTTTTCTAACTTGACTGCAATTTATGTCCAAGAAAAAAAAAATTAAGAAAAAAAAGTGTAGGATGCGATGTCTCCTTTGTCAGAAAAAGATCATTATTTTTTGCAAAAATTATTTCTTGTGGATACCTGGTGGCAGGATATATAGCCGGATATCCGAATGAAATTATCGGATGTCCGGTATTTCAAATCGGATATCCGACGGGGTTTCGGATATTGAAAAATCAGCCGGATATGCCGGATATCGGATATTTTCCGGATATCCATTCCATCCCTAGTCGAGATGGTGGAAACTAACTGAGACAACCTTGGCCGAATCAATCAGAAATGATTTTGTCTATATAAAGTAAACATTCTAAATAATGTGAAAAATATTAAAGGTATACTGGTTATTGCAAAACAATAATTTCGAGGGTACGTTTTGTGCTTAATAGTCAATACATATGAGAATAGACACCAGAAAAAGCTACTGCTTAGTTTAAAGCATTGTTTTAATCGAGCATCGTTGTTCACAAATTTTACATTCTCCGACGCGAGTGCTGTTTTTAAGAGTCATCTCTACATCCTCTCTCTAGAGTCGAGGAGCATGTTCTCCTTGTCGACAAGCATCGCCACCAGGCCTCTGTCTTCCTGGTGGTACACTTCCACATATATACTGGTTATAGAAGTCATGGCCCATATATTGACAATATCTCGCAGATTATTCGTGTCGACCTTGTTGAATCAACCTTGCTATACAACTTGCAATCAAACTTGCTATACAGTTTTGATGAGTAACTATTATGCTTCGAAAATCTGAAAAGGAATTTTTATTGGCTATGAGAGTCTAAAATTAGAAATTGCGAGTAAAATAACTAGTTTTTTGTAATAGGATCATTGTAAAATAATCACATAATTATTAATGTTATTCTTCTTTTAGTTTCTGGTTGGATATGCTATAGGTAATGATCTAGTAGGAAAATAAAACATTGGGAATTGCTTTTGAATAGAATTTAAAAAGGAAAGAATGTCTCAACGAATAAATATCGACCTTAAAATCAAAGCTCTGTGTCTGGTTTTGATAATAACACCAGTTATCTCCGATAATAAGAGACCTTTCTACATTATTGGACACATGGTCAATAGCATTGGAGAAATTGAAGAGTTTTTAGACAAAGGATCGAATGTTTTGGAATCCGACGTACGGTTCTTTTCGAATGGTTCGGTGAAGGAAATACACCACGGTTTACCGTGCGAATGCAACAGATACTGTCTTCGTAAGGAAAATTTAGCTGATTACCTGAAGCATGTTCGAAATATAACAGATCCTAAGAAACCGAACAATTACAATGGGAAAATGCTGATGCAGTTCTTCGACATGAAGTTAGCTTCGTCGAATAATAAGACACTTTCAGGTCGCGACATGGCGCGTCATGTTTTGGACTACTTGTGGAGTGAGAAAGGTTGCAGGAAACAAGAGGTGAGCTGATTTTCTATGAAATCTTAAATTGAAAGTATTAGTCCGAGAGGTTGATGCGAGTTTTGAAATAGTTGAATGTTCTGAAGTTTTTATAGAATCTAGTAAAATAATAATATAGTTTAGGAACATTTTGGTATGTTGGGGGAAAAATGGATAAAAGTGTTAAAAAAACGATTCTTAACGAGTTTCTTCCGAGTTCAGTGCCGCAGTGAGTTGAAGTACTCAAACAAGAGAAATAATTTTTATTTAACGCTAAAATTAAAAATTTAACTTGATGTTAAATTAATGTATTAATATTAAATTCAATACAACAAGAGTTGTTGAAACTTTTGTTGTTGAGCTCAATTACTATGGTATGTTTTCTTCAGAATAGCAACAAAAATCCATCGAAAAAATTCTGAGACGATTTCTTAAAAGAGTTTTCTGGAATATTTACCGAATTTTATTGTTTTTCATAATATTGAAATCAAAAATAACATTGGAAAAGATATTGGAAAATTATTAAGTTACAAAACCCAAATTCTTCTTGCGAGGAAATTTAAAAAAAAAAAAAAAAACTCTTTTATAAGAATTACAGAGAAGTTCATGATTTTCAGATTGACCATGTTCAAATATCTCTCTGATCCAACTCAGCAATTTTATTTTTTTCAGGTGCGTGCCCTGCTTTATTTCGACCCAGTGGATAACAGCGACGTTGTCATTGGGTTCATCAACGAATTCAAAGAACGTGGCAAAGAGGATCTGCTAGGAAACATCGGATTCGACGGTGGATCCAACAATCTATCCGCGATTCGCAATACATTCCAGAAGTTGGGAATCACAAAGAACATCTGGCTCGGGGACGGGAAATTTAACTGCTTGAACCCAATCCTACCCTACACTCGTCTAAAAGATGCGTTGTCCGTCAGGGATTCTAAAGACAGTTTCATCGACAAAGTTTATGCTTGGACCATCGATACGAAAAAGAGGATGAGGAAGTCTTTGGAGCTTAAGGTAGATGGCATGATTACCAATGACCCTGACAAACTGTTGAAGATCTTAAAGGAACCTGCTTTTGAAAAAGATTTTCGACTTGGCGCCATTGATGATGATCCTTTTGCTTACTTTAAAGGAAAATAGCGCCTTCAAAAAGAATATTGAGGTCAATTCGATTATACAGGGAGGTTAAAATTAAACTGACGGTACTCTGAGGCTTGTAATTGTGGTTCTACTGAATGGATTCGAATGAAACTTGAAATATATGCTGTGTAGATCATGCTGTCGAGGTTTTCGACAGAGAAAAAATATATAGTTTGCGGTTACGGTTATACATTTGGCTGCAGGAAAAGAAAATTTCGAGTTTCTGTAACAGAAACTCGAAATTTTTTTTCCTGTAGCAAAATGCTCAGCGCATGCAAAAACCTTTAAGAACGTTAGAACGGTACGTGTATTACAAAAAATGAACGCGTTATGCATGCACCAAAAAAAAAAACAGCTTTGCGAACAGCCGACAAAAACTCGATCGGGGCACACTGAGGCCGTTCATCAGATATTCTGGGTAGAAAGCCAATAAAATTGCCTGTGATGGCACCCATGTGAGCTTTATGCAAGTTTCCAACGTGGGTCTCGATCGTGTTTTTGTTGGCTGTTCGCAAAGCTGTTTTTTGTGCGTGCATAACGCGTCCATTTTTTTGTGATACACTTACCGTTCCTAACCTCTTGAGGGTTTTGCATGCTCTGAGCATTTTGTGACAGAAAAAGGTAAGTGTTTCCATTCGAAAATTTCGAGTTTCTGTAACTATAACCGTAACCGTAAACTATTTTTTTTCTGTCGAAAACCTTGTCCGCATGATCTACACATCATATATTTCAAGCTTCATTCGGATCTGTTCAGTAAAACCAGAGTTACAAGCCTCTGAGTACCGCCACTTTAATTTTAACCACCCTGTATAGACGCAACTTGGAATTAGCCACAACTTTTTATGTAGATGCTAGGCCAATGGTCTGAAAACCCCAGAAATAAAATTTCAATATATATTTAATGGAAATTAACGTACTTTCCCTAGTCCTTAATTTAAAAGAGGGTGATCTGCAGGGTATGCACTGCCTCATTTTAACATATGTGTTTGCAACTTTTCAAGACGAGCAATTCGACGTATTAACCTTTAACTGCTGTAACCGGTCTGACAGACCACGAGTCATTTTTTGTGGAATGCTTCCACCCCTTAAAATATCACCTCTTTGACTTTTATATTAATTTTTCTGATACTATGTTTCTTAAAATTTAAACTGATATTCATCAGTTTGTATTGCGCAGTATGGAGCTTGTGTAGCTCTGGCGCCAAAAACCTTAAACCACCCAACCACAGCAGTTAAAGGTTAAGTAAAGGCTTTATAAATTCAACATAGGCAATGTGTACATTGCAATACTTCTAAAAATACTTCTATAAATTACTTTTATACAAGCAATGTTTGTTAATACAAATACTAGACTGCATTAATCTGTTGATAGTAGCGTTTTATATTATATAGTCATGACTTATCAACTATAAAGCTTCGGTATAACGATTAGAAGCACATCAGTAACATGGTTTGACATGGCTTGGGTCAAAGACTCCAAGAAGAATTCCCTACGAGATTTCCTCTGCATTGCACTAATTCAAAATGGTTGGTTGGTTGGTTGGTTGGTTGGTTGTATTCAGATTATCTGGCGCCGTCAGCAACACGAGGGCTATAATGCGCCGAAACATTCGTCATTAGACAAGCCAACATACATTTACAAACACCCATGCCAACACGGGACTCGAACCCGCAACCTCGCGGTCTAGAAGCTAGCACGCTAACCACTATACCGTTTGGTCGGCCTAATTCAAAATGGTTTCCACGCTTCCTAACATGACAAATGCATTTTGAAAATTGTTGAAATTTTGCGCATTGTTATACACCCTGTATTTGATTATTTTATTAAAAATTTTAATATTTTAAAAATTATCTAAATAAATCTAAATTTTTAAAAAATTTAAAATAATGAAACAAAGTGTCTGACTGTGATTCTATAGAGAAAGTTGCTTCCTATACGTTTAAAATTTTTAAATTTAAAACATAAGAAGTTTTTGCCACCTAATTTTGCTTATTACAAACAGAATGTTAAAATTTCAATTAATAATTTTAAAATTGATTTTTTTAAGTTTTTTGGAAGAAAGGAGGAGAAAAAAAGTTAGGAGGAAAAAAAAGCGATTTTTTTTTTTTTTTTTTTTTTTGTGTGGACCGAATCCTATACTTTTATTACCTTATGTTATACATATAGGTAATTGAAAGTAAAATATATTAGTTATTAAAACTATTTAAATAGTAAAATGAATTAATTATTGTAATTACTTATATTTAATAATAAGTATTAAAATTTTATTAATGATCATATCGAAAATTTGGGCTGGCAAAAACCAGCATCTTTCATTCGTGTTTTGCAAAGCCATATAGACTGAGAGGCGACTGCAATTTTTGGACCCCATCGAGCATCATTCTGAATTTTTTATAGAAATTAAAGAAAAATGAGTAGATTACGAATCCACTGGTCTGCCGTGGCAAAAATGGCCGAAACTGGTCAAAAATCGACTTTAATAAGTTGAACTAAATCCAATTGCCAAATGCGCCATAACTTGACAAATAACGAGCATTTTTTTTATTTGGTAACCCTCACTCTTTAATTTTCAATTAAGAAGGTTGCAGACGATTCAGATATCTGGCGACGGGCTACTTGCATCTACTAAAAGGGAGCCAAGTTGGCAATAAACATTTCGTCACTGATGTTGCAACTAATGTCGCCAATTTGGCATACTTTTAAAAGATACTATTTTTCCGAGCCAGAGATCAGAAATCATTTGCGCTTTTTCTTATTGAAATTCAAAATGCAGTGGGTTGCCAGACGAAAAAGTTTGTTCTCTTTTTGGCAAGTTATGACATATTTGGCAATCGAATTTTAGTTCAACTCATTCCAAGTCGATTTTTGATCAGTTTCGGCCATTTTTGCCACGGCAGACCAGTAGATTCCTAATCTACTCACTTTTCTCCAATTTCTATAAAAAATTCAGAATGATGTTCGATGAGATCCAAAAATTGCAGTCGCCTCTCGGACTAATAGAAATATGTCTAGCTTGAAAACAAATCGTACGAATGTTCTAAACACCTTTCATCAGCATTTACATGAAACTCCTGTAACCCTTCACATTGCCGGCTTCGTATACGACTTCCTGTTTTGCATATTTCTCGATTCGAAACCGTGATTGACTGTTACCTTACATTTTTGCATACTTTCCTTCTCCCTTTGCAGCAAAATAGCAGCTTCTTTTGTTCAGATTGGCTTACAAAAATTAGCATTTTCTTCTCCTTGCTTAACTTTTGGAAGTGAGCGTAAAAGATGGAAGAATATTTCGTCAGAGAATAAATATTGTCTACACTCTTCCTCAATGAAAATTAAAGAGCAGGGAGTTACCACATAAAAAATAATGCTCATTATTTAGCAAGTTATGACATATTTGACAATCGGATTTAATTCAATTCATTCATTATCGGCCACTTTTCACCGACAGGCCAGTGAATTCATGATCTACTAACATTTCTCTGCATTCAATTAAAAAAAATTCGAATGATGCATGTTCGATGAAGTACCTAAATTTGCAGTAGCCTATCGGCTCTGTTAGTTGGTTTGTACTCTCCAACGACCTATTTTTAAGCACAATAACGGCTAATCAGGCTGGGACCTACAAATTACCTGGATTCCAAACCACAACTAACATCCATGCCTAACTCAGGATTCGAACCCGGCACTTTTGGCTTGCTAAACCAGAACACTGATCTCACAGCCATCAAGTGGGCAACAGTAGCCTCTGCCTCTCGGACTATATATAATGCAATAGAGAAAAGAAAATTACGATTCATCGTGACCTTAAAATCGAACCCATTGCAGAATACTACATCTCTAAAATCAATATTTCATTCTACAAAAAGGCCATGCTGGAAGAAGATGAAAAGGATTTCAAAAACATCTTTGCTTACGAAGTACTCAAAGATGATTATAGGTGCAGACCCTTCGCAGCATTTGCTCTATCAGATGCAATTATGTCCAAAGCATTTAGAAAATGAATATCCAGCAATTCCTAAACCTGCTCGAACTCATAGTACTAATCATTTATCCCCCAGTCTCCAACAATCCGTAGAAGCCACATGGTGGGGGAAGCGGATGGAGGCTGAAGTGATTAGTAATTTCCCACCATATTAGGAGCCAAAGCCCTCCAGCAACCCGTAGAAGGTTCCCTCTTGAAGGGAAAGGGAAACGGGTGGAGGTGTAAATTAGTTCTTTATAGTAAATATTTTTTGTAATAACATATAGCAATTCATAAGAAGAGCTACATTTATCTTATACTATTTTCTTTCTCTTATATTATAGCGATTCACAAGAAAAGCTACATTTTGTATACTTTTAATTTAATATTGTTTAGCGATTCACAAGAAAAGCTACTTCATTTTATTTAATACTTTAGCAATTCATAAGAAGAGCTACATTACTCTCATTTTTTATCTTTAGATTTTGCTATGCACTTAATGTGTAGACTTTTGTTTATCTCGTGTTCTATAGTTGTTTTAAAAACAACTACATTTATATTTGTTTAAAAAATAGAAAGAAAAAAAAAGAAGAAAAAAAAAATTGTTGTCCGTCCACGTATCTTCCGTTTTATTAGTGTAACTGTTTATGTAAATTATACTAAAATAATCTCAGATTTTAATGATTCTATCTAACTATTGCCCGGTGCGGCTTGACAGCTTAACTGTTAGAGCTCAGTACTCACCTCCTTGTCTTTCCTACTTTCTGAATGTGAGACCTGACTATCCCCAATGCCTAGAGGCAAAAATCATATGAAAAGGTTTGGCTCCAACGGAGCACAGGTACCTTGATAAAAACCCCATCAAAGTAAAAAAAAAAGAAAATTACGACGTCAGATATATTTAACCAACTGTGCACCATGCCAAACCCTATCAATGAAAAAAAGTGTTTACATATTTTTTTTAGTTTTGAAAGTTGGCAATGATATCAGTGCTATTTTGTTTAAAGTTTTAGTTCGTGTTTTAAACTTAGACATGTATAATGATAAACATTTATCAGCTGATTTTTCTGTAAAAAGTAATGGAGTGGTAAAAATTTTAAAGCACAACCAGTTTTGAAGAATTTTCGAAGTATATTTATTTTTTTAATTATTGTTATTATATTTAAAGAAATTTGATTTTTATCCCTGTGTAAACATATACGTGGTAATGAGATTTTTCTATGAAATCTGCATGTTTTTTACGCTATCAATTGTTTTCGGTTGATATAATTCTTAAAGAAAACATAACAAATATTCATTTTTTACCTGTTGTCAGGGGCGTACTGTGACATAAAATAGGCCCGGTGATTTTAGAATCATACCGGCCCGAATTTTCGATATAATCATTAATTTTAATAATTCTTGTTCATATTGAAATAATTCCAATATTTAACTAAATATTTATATTTAATTTCAATTTATAAATATTTTTTTTTATTTAATTTCAATTTATAAATATTTTTTTTTATTTAATTTTAATAAGTGAATTGTTTAATAATAAATTTATTTAAGTTAACTTAGCATCTTCGTTTGGTGTAGATTATCGTATTTAATTGCCAATTACATTATTAGATATTAAAACATAAACACTTATTAAGCGTTTAGTATTTTTAGTTTCTTGATTGTGTAACAAATATTTTATTTATTATGACCTGAAAACTTCCAGCTTGGCTTTATGTACGAACCATACCAATTTAAAAAATGAAAATGATCTATCAATAAAACAATGGTCCCTTTTTTGTGTCAATTTCTTTCGGCTCTTGTTTATGTCAAAGAGTTAGACCCCTACCAAGCAAAAGGCTTCACCAGAAGTGAGAGGTAGTGTGGAAGTGATTGAAATTTAAATGCATTGGATTTATGGGCTAAAAAAGAAAGAAAAGAAAAAAGCTTTTGTATTGTATCGGCCCATATCTTATAGACTCTGACCGGCCCGGTGATTGCACCGGACAAGCCTATGGTCAGTACGCCCCTGATTGGAAGATATCCAAGAACATTCACATCAAATCAGCTGAACTCATGTGAGATAACAGCACGTATATAATTTGTAGAACATGAACGATAAACAGCACAGTATAATTTTTTTCATATATAAACAGTTATAACATTTTCTTTTGATATTGATTATCGTATCTAATTGCAATTGCATCATTAGATATTAAAATGTAAATACTTAGTATGCATATAATCTATTTAGTTTCTTGAACTTAACTTGACATATTAAAAAAATACAACTTCCTCACTCGACCAGCCCATTTTTCACAAACACTGACCGGTCCGGTGATTGCACCGGACAACCCTGTGGCCAGTACCCTGTGTGCCTGTTGTAGATCAGTACTAATTTTTTTCCCAATCGAAATTGTATTCCTTTCCTCCATAAGTTTAAAGATTGGGTTTTCCAATTGCTAATTCTGTGTTGAAATTATTTTATTATTAATTAAGGTTCTGCTGTAATTGAGCAAACATAAATAATCAGCTAATTTTTATGCAATTTATCCTATTTTCTGTTTCTTGTAAGAGTACTTTTAAAGATAGAAATACTTAATGTATGCAACTCTCAACACATACATTGCTAAAATATTCAATATTAAAAACTAACTTCATCTCAAAAAAATTTTATATCCTAAATCATTTGAAGTCAATCTAAAGCAAGACATGTCTACTTGCCTTTGCTTTTTAAATTTACTTGAACATTGCCCTATTTGAGTTAATTTGGTAAGACCTCCAAATCCAATGCGAATTGTGCTCTAAGAGTTGTTTATTTAAAACTGTGGTGTTATCGCAACCATAGGCAGCACTTGTAGGTGTAAAAAAAAGGTGGTTGCCATTTGTTGACAGTAATCAGTTAGGTTCAGAATCCACAATAAATTGGTAAGTTTAACCATTTATTTCTCTCAATTTCAAACAGAAAGGGTTAATTTCAAACAGAAAGGGTCTTGCTATAAAAGTTTCTTTTAATGTGTGGATCGAGGAATTGTTGGGTCCGCTCTAGTTTGTCGTGAGTAAACTTATCTTATTCAAAATTGTAAGATACAACTAAAATAATATAACCCATAAAAACAGAGTTTTTAAGAAATCTTTTACATGCACTGTCAATTTTTATATTCATTAACACAGCACCAATATCAAAAACATTTCTTTTCTATCAGCAAAATGTGTGGCAAACTAGGTTTCAAAATTTATTTATTAAATTGAACGTGAATTTATGCTCTTGCATCCAAATATCGATACTCTTCCGTTTTCTGGGCACAAGCGATAAATTGCCAAATAATGTAGAATTTCACCAAATTTCTTCTTGCAACCATAAGGAGAAAGTTCGTTTGGGGTCCAGGTGCTCTATTCTTTGAATTCATTAAAACAAAGCACATTTTCCTTCCTTTCTTCCACGTTAATTTTTGTTTTAAATTTGCTTCCAATTCATTAATATCCGTTTATAGTTAAACTTGTTTTGCTTACTATTAAGTAATATTTTTATATTTGTTTATAATTGAAAGCTTTCTACTATTATTCTGTTGACTGCTTTGTCATTTGCTTCGCTTGACAACGTCTCGCGTTTGGTTGGCGACATTTGCGCTCGGATAACTGAAAAGTACCCAAATATAATTTATTTATTTTGATTAAAGAAATTTTGTTAATTATTTATTAAAAAAAATTAGTAACCTGAAAGAGTTTCAACAAGATTGGTTCAATGCTATTTTAATGCGATTGGATGACATGAAGTTGGTTTATTAGTATTCTATAAAAGCGACCTTTTAGTGACAGTAATGATCCCAAAATTTGATAGAATGCATTGACATTGAACCTATCTGCCAAGTTTCCCGATTGGATGACAGCCAGAGGGTTAATTAGGCCTCCACAGATTCATCTCCTATCGACAAATAAATACACAAAATCGAAGTCAATATAAAGGATAAATGAGTGGTGTCTGAGTGATGACCTATCAGTTGAGATTCTTTTAGCAAATGTATGTATGTGTCCAAGGTGGCACATTACAGTCATTAAAAAACAATCGTAAAGTATGATGGTTTTTAAAGACCAATTGTTAAATTCCCATTATGTTTGCTAGGTTATAGAGCGATTTTTAAAAGTTGGTGAAAAGGTAAAAATTACATGCTTTTTATTTGTGGCCAAATCAATTTGGTGTCTGATTCAAAATGATAAGTAGGTTTACCTTAAATTCCATTTTAAAAAAAAAAAAGGTTGAGTTCAGGTTTTCATATAATTTCTCCAGCCATCATTAAAAGAATGTCACTTAACCGTAGGCAGATTAAAAAATGACCACCCACACGTATCAATAGAATTAACCTAAAATCAATGCTGTTCATGCACATTAAGAAATAGAATAGAAAACTATATCATGTACGAATTGGTGCTTAATCCACTGACGGTCCAAGCAATGGGCAAAATCCTACAGTTGTTTTCCCTGCAATAAGTTTTAAATTATATTTCTAGTTTATATGTATAATTTTTTTTTTAATTGTTTTTTTTTATTTATTTGTTTTTATATGGGTTATAAACAATCATCTTAATAAAAAAAAAATATTTTAAATTTTATTTATAAATTTAAAAATGTTGTGTATTGCTAGGAAAACAGGAGATCAAATGACACATATATATGTGCATGACAGTCAGTGGGTTAGGTCAATTTGCAACCTTTCCATAGATTCTAGGAATGATCTGACAAATTGTCTGTGCCATGATTCTTTTATGGTACCACAGTATTAGTCTTGTATAGCCCATGATCTTTAAAAAGCTGACAAATATTCCTTTCTCAGTTTTATTACATTACTAGCTGAATACCCGTGCTTCACCACAAAATTTTACCATGTGAAACATTTTAGCCAGGTGTGAGGCCCCGCGTTGCGGAAATCCGTCATTGGTGTATAGGCCCCAATTTTTGGCGCTTCGCTCGCAAGAAGGTTGATCGCAACGCAAAATCAAGCTCGCTTCGCTCGCTAAAAAGACACATAAGCTCAGACTTACTTAACCAGTTGAAAGGTTCATTGCTATGCAAACATGAGCTCGCTTTGCTCGATGAAAGGTTCATTGCTGCGTAAACATAAGGTCGCTTCACACACTAAAAACTAATTGATACTTAAAGCCTTAATATTAGAAGCCCCTCCCTTGTCGAGAAACAATAATTCCACGTAAATAACTATAATACAACACCCCTTTAAGGATATTTTAACACGTGATGTTTGTTAAAATCAAAATTAAAAGGTAAAACTACTTATGTTGAAACTTTCAGAGCTCTAGGCCTATTAGAAGTTGCTTTTTGTGAAAATATTAATTAAAAATTCATTAAAAAACAAATTAAAAAATTTAACATTCTTTTTCTCAAAAGCTCAATTAGAAGGCCAAAACTTTTTGTGTTGAAAATTTCAGAAATGTAGCCCAGTTAGAAATCGTTTTGTAAAATATTTGTTAATTAATTAATTAAAAAACAAATAAAATTTTAAAATTCTGTTTTTCAAAAGTCCAATTTGAAGGCCAAAACTACTCATGTTGAAAATTTTAGAACTGTAGCCTTATTAGAAATCATTTTGTAAAATATTTATTAATTGAAAAAATTAATTAAAAAAGAACTAAATAAAAATGTAATATTCTGGTTTTTCAAAAGTTCAATTAAAAGGCTAAAACTACTTATGTTGAAAATTTCAGAGCTGTAGCCCTATTGAAATCGATTTGTAAAATATATATTAATTAAAAAAACTAATTAAAAAGGAACTAAATAAAAATTTAAAATTCTGTTTTTTGAAAGTCTAATTAAAAGGCTCAAACTACTTTTGTTGAAATTTTCGGAGCTGTGGCCCTATTAGAAATCGTTTTGTAAAATATTTATTAATTAATTAAAAAAATTAATCAAAAAAGAACTAAATAAAAATTTAAAATTATGTTTTTTAAAAGAACAATAAGGTGTCCAAAACTACTTATGTTGAAAATTTCAGAACTGTAGCCCAATTAGAAGTCTTTTTGTAAAAAAATGTGTTAAGAAAATTAATTAAAAAATAACTAATTAAAATTTTGACATTCTGTTTTTCAAAAGTCCAATTACAAGGCTAAAACTACTTATGTTGAAAATTTCAGAGCTGTATCTCTATTTGAAGTCACTGAAAAAATAAATAAATTAAAAAAAAATAACTAATTAAAATTTTAACATTCTGTTTGACATACATAAAATTAGAAAGCCAAAACTTATTTTGTTGAAAATTTCAGAGCTCTACTCCAATTTTAAGTAGGTTTCTATAGATCCACAAAGCCACAGACAGACACACAGCTTGTTTTATTATTATAGATTGTTATGTTCTTATTGACCGTATTAGAGATTATTTTTTTATTCTTTTTGATGAAACATTTGACTGATTGACGAATCATCCGAGTCTGTCATCTTTAGGCAATATTTTGTGATTTTGTTTAGTATTCAATTATGCATTTTGGTACTCCCTCCCCAACATTGCAAGTGCAAAAAAATTTACTTTGTAAATTAACTAAGTTATTTTCATAGATATTTTCAAACAGCATTTTATAGAGTAATATTGCATATCATCCACTCATCCCTATATCTAGGGTAATCTATTATTTTTTCTATTTTACAGAAGTTAAGAGATCTTTCTGATATGGGCAACATCTTTAATACTCTTCATTCATATTAGTAATATTCAGTATACCTTTTATGATTAAAGGTAAAAAAAAATTCCTTCTAAAGAAATAACAAACTTAGTTTTGCAAAAAATAAATGGAGATATCTTTATAAATTAACTCTTTATATATTCTTGATCTATATCAACTCAATCAAAACTTTTATATAACTCATTAAAATTCTCCCTTGTATAACCTTTACTTTTGAAACCTACACTTGGTCCAGAGTATAAAGAAATATATTGTTACGATTTTTTGTATATTTGTAAATATTTTGCAGTATTAATTATTTAAAAAGGAAAACTTATGTAAATTTCGCATAAGGCACTGCAATAGTTTGTCTTCGCTTTCCTGCAATATGTCTATTAATGCTTGAAAACGAGTTTTACAGAGATAATGCTGTGAAGCAAGTTTTACAAAGAGAAGGCCATTTAACATTATGGTTAATGGCAATCTCTTCAAGTTGGCAAGATAGAGACAAGTTGGCAACAATTTTGAAGACTAATTTTGGTCGCCAAATTTGGCGAGAAATTTTTGAATGTCGCCAAACTTGGCGACCATTGGATGACATTTTTGGTCCCCATGTACCTGTAGAGGACTTTTCGACTACGATCTGGAAAGTTCTCCATATATCTCTCTCTGGAAGTTTCATGAAGATTCACCCCCTATTTAAGACCGAGAGAGAGGATGATCGAGTTAGTTGAGTTTCTGACGAAGTGGAGTTACTGAGTTAGCTGTCTCTCAGCGATCATTCAGAGAGTTCCGAAAGTGAACTGTATTGCATTGTCTTTTGTGGCGATTTTCGCAGTTGTGTTATCAAGTTTTTAACTGCTGTTTTGTGCTCTATTGTCGTGTAGAGAGCTGTATTGAGTCTACTAGATCGAGAAGTTTTGGAGTTATTTTGGAATAAATTTCTGCAAGTTTTGATCTGCTTTGGCTTCAAGTCTCTCGAACCTATCCACGCAACAACTGGTGTCTGAAGTGGGGTTTGAATGCCGATAACCAGAGCAATGGCAGAACAAGATGAAAAATTTAAACAGCTTTTTGCCTTCATGCAAGAAATGAAGAAAGGCCAAGACGAGATAAAGAAAGATTTTCTTTGGCCAAGAAAAGATGAAGAAAGAGATTTTCTCTGGTCAAGAGGAAATGCAGAAGAATATTGCTGCAATCTCTGCCGGACAGGAGGAATTAAAGGGTAATCTTTTAGTAACTATAGAAGAAAGCGTGAAACAAATAGAAGACAAATTTGCTGGAAAATTCAAAAATGTTGAAAAAAAGTGTGATAGTTTAGAAGGAAAATTCGAGAATGTCAAAAAGAAGTGTAATAGTTTAGAAAGGAAATTCGAGAATGTCAAATTCCAGTTTAATGATTTGGGGAAAAAGATAGAGATTCTGGAAAAGAAGTATCTAGAAGAAAATTTGGGTGAGATAGAAGAAAAGATAGACTGTTAGAGAAAAGACTGTTGATCAAAACTGTCTCGGAAGATTTGAAATGTGTACCAGTTACCTCCCGACCTTCAATTAAGCTTTCGACTTACGATGGAAAATCTTCCTGGCAAGTGTATAAGACCCAATTCACAATTGTTGCCTACGCCAACGGACGGGACTCTGCGACAAAAGCCTGACAGTTAGCTGCAGATATACTACAAACACTTTCCAAAGAGCAACACTTGGACTTCAATGCACTCTCAAGTGCATTAGAACTGCAGTTTCCCAAAAAATGTGTGAAAGACTACCGCAGGCTGCAGTTGAAATCTCGCCAGAAGAAGGCTACCGAAACACTCCAGGAGCTCGCCACGGATGTTGAGAGGCTCTCCCATCTCGCCTTTTCAGACTGCCCTGCTGAAACGAGAGAAATCCTGTCTCTACAGTACTTCGTTGATGGCATCAGGGACGTAGAGATACAGAGGGCCCTACGAATGGCGGACTTAAAGGATTTAAAAGTGCTTTAGTGTATGCCATGAAGTACGAGGCAGCCCAGCAAGCAACCCGTAGAAAACGCCATCCTATCAGGGCTGCTACTATTCAGGAGATAGAACACCCAATTGCTGCTTATATTGAGGAATTGGAAAGACAAATCAATAACTTGAGACAAAATACTCCAGAAAGGAAACAGAGCCTGAAGTGCTGGAACTGTGGAGACGAGGGCCACATACGGAGAAACTGCCGAACCCGCCAAGACACTGGAGCTAAGACCGCTCCCAGAAGGGAGGAGGGAAGCCATCTCTTGAGGCAGAGGTTGCCAGTTGTTGAAAAGCCCCATCTTAGAGCTCTACAAATTTCTGCAATGAGTGGTGGCAGTAATGGAATCTTCAACATGGGACATGTAAATGGAGTTCCTTGTAATATGATCATCGATACTGGAGCCAATGTGACCATCATCCGGAAAGATTTGGCTCAACAACTGGATGGAAGACTCATGACACCACCCTGCGTTACCCTCCAAACTGTATCGTGTGATAAAATCAACATCCATGGAAAACTGAACATCAACATCACGTTCGGGAGTGCTACTTTTCATCATACGGCATATGTGGGGGACATTATGGATACTTGTATACTTGGACTGGACTTTTTAAGGAAATATAATTTTTCCTTGGACTTTAAAAACAATGAGCTGCATTCAGTTTCTGAAGACATAGCGTTATTTGGAATCAAAAATAGTGAAATTAAATCCGTCCATCAAATAATAGCTCAAAATGATATCACATTACCCGCAAGAACAGAACTATTACTTCCTGGATACGTAGCTAAAGATAAAAGTTTCCGATATGGCATAATGGAATACCCTGAAAATCACAACAGCCCCAAAGGAGTATTGGTAGCCTCAACTCTCGTCGACCTTTCAAGGACTGCCATACCTGAGAGGGTCGCCAATGTGAGTGATAAAGCGAAAGTGATAAAGAAAGGTGAAGTGTTAGCCACATGCACTTCAGTAACTTGCATAAATCGAATTAGCAATCCTCCAGTCACTGTGTCTTCAGAGAACTTAACATCAGAGCTACTACAGAATGCACTGTTAAACAACGAAGAAAGAAGTGCTGCACAACTGGTCATCCAAGAATTCCAAGATGTCTTTTCCCGCACATCTTCGGATGTCGGACGAACAAGTTTGACGCAGCATAGAATTGGTACAGGAGACCACCCACATATCAAGCAACACCCAAGACGACTACCGTTTTCTAAACAGGAAGAGGTAAGAAGATTCTTAAAGGAAATGAAAGGTAGCGACGTGATTGAACCTTCAGCCAGCCCTTGGGCCTCTCCCATCGTCCTGGTTCGGAAGAAGGATGGTTCAACTAGATTTTGCTTCGATTATAGGAGGTTGAACGATGTCACGAAGAAAGACAGCTACCCTCTTCCTAGAATTGATGACACTCTAGACATTCTTTCTGGAAACAAGTGGTTTTCAACACTAGTCTTAAAGAGTGGATATTGGCAAGTTGAGATATATACTGATGACACAGAGAAGATAGCATTCACAACCGGACAAGGACTTTGGCAGTTCAAAGTGATGCCATTTGGATTATGCAATGCTCCAGCAACATTCAAATGCCTCATGGAGACAGTGCTAAGAGGTCTTTCCTACGAAGCCTGTCTGCTTTACCTCGATGACATCATTATCGTGGGGCGAAGTTTCGAGGAACATCTAGAAAATTTTAGGAAGGTGCTGCGGAAATTAAAGGATGCCAACCTGAAGTTAAGTCCGGCCAAATGTAAGTTATTCTGACATGAAGTGAGCTACCTCGGACATGTCATCTTTGCCGAGGGTAACAAAGATCTGCACAGATCCAGAAAAAGTGTCGCCGGTTAAAGAGTGGAGATGCCCCAAAGATGTACATCAGTTGAGGAGTTTCCTGGGGCTTTGCACCTACTATAGACGATTCATGAAGGACTTTTCTTACATCGCAAGACCCCTTCGCAGACTGACAGAGAGCAGGCAGAAATTCTTATGGATAAAAGACTGTGAGGATGCATTTGACCAACTGAAGGAGGCTTTAACATCTGCACCTATCCTGACATATCCTCAGCCAGATAAATAATTCATTCTTGACACGGACGTGAGCAACGAGAGTGTCGGTGCTGTTTTGTCCCAAGAACGAGTCGTAGCATATTGGAGTAAGTGCCTATCTAAACCGGAGAGGAATTACTGTGTCACCAGGAAAGAGTTGCTCGCCATAATTAAAGCAGTAGAGCATTTCCATCATTACGTCTACAGTAGGAAATTCCTACTCCATAAAGATCATGCATCGTTGACCTGGCTTCTAAATTTCAAGAACCCGGAAGGTCAGATAGCCAGATGGATAGAGAGACTCCAGGAGTATGACATCGATATCCATCATCGGAAAGGATCATCACATGGAAACGCAGACGCCCTGTCTAGGAGACCCTGCCCAGAGAGCTGCCGATACTGTTCCAGGGTTGAAGCAAGTTACGGACTGATCAATCCGGTAATGCGCCAAGTTACATCTTCAACATCATTGGATCCAGACCTGTGGAGTGACGGAGAAGTCAGAAAAGACCAACTGAGAGATCCCGACATTAAGCCAATAATCGATTTAAAGGAGTCTTCGAATGCGACACCTACTTGGCAGGACATTTCCATTATTTAGTCCTACAACAAAGCAATATTGGGCCCTCTTGGACTCCCTCCATATTCGAAACGGCGTGCTGTACCAGAAGTTCGAATCTGATGATGGAAAGACATCTCGATGGCAGCTATTACTTCCAAGATCCCGAGTCCCAGACGTTCTTAAAGAACTTCATAGTAGTCCAACTGGAGGCCACTTCGGAGTAATGAAGACGTTGCAAAGAGTTCGAGAGCGGTTCTACTGGAGTAAAGCGAGGGCTGATGTGGAGAAGTGGTGCCAATCGTGTGATGCCTGTGCAGCCCGGAAAGGACCGAAGAAACGCAGTCGAGAAAAACTGCAACGTTACAACGTGGGAGCTCCTTTTGAACGGATTGCGTTTGACATCTTGGGACCACTGCCACGATCTGCTGACAGCAACAGATACCTCCTCGTTGTCATGGATTATTTTACGAAGTGGCCCAAAGCATATCCTATCCCTGATCAAGAGGCTACCACCATTGCAGAGGTAATGCTTCGGAGCTGGATTTCCAGATTTGGAGTGCCTCTTCAGTTACATTCTGATCAAGGAAGGAATTTTACCTTGGTTGTAACGAAAGGACTTTGTGATCTACTTGGCATTGATAAAACACAGACGACGCCTTTACTCCCACAGTCGGATGGCATGGTGGAGAGGTTTAACAGAACCATCCTCAATAACCTCTCACTGATGGTTTCCAGAGACCAACAGGATTCGGATCAGAAGTTACCTTTGCTTCTGGCCTACCGCAGCGCTGTCAACGAGACTACCGGCTATTCTCCATCCCAGATGCTCTTCGGTCGTAACCTTCATCTGCCTTGTGATCTGTTGTTTGGCCGCCCACCGGGCACCTTCATCGCCAGAGGAGTATGTCGAGGATTTTCAGGCACGGTTTGAAGCTGTGCACAATTTTGCCCGAGAGCGGATCCACATGGCGACGGAGATGATGAAGACCAGATACGACACGAAGGCTACAGGACATCAATTCCATGAAGGTGACAAGGTTTGGAACCCGAAACGATAAAAAGAACTTTCTCCCAAATTTCAGTCTCACTGGGATGGTCCTTATTCAGTCCTCAACCGGCTGAATGATGTCGTGGTCCGAATCCGTAAGTCATCTAATTCTAAACCTAGAGTCGTTCATTACGACAGGTTAGCCCCTTACTATGGCCATAGTTTGCAATCCCCCTAATGTATAAAATGTATATAATTATTAAGACCATGGTCACATATGTATATAAATTTTTAAGTTTATTGTTTATTTATTTTCAGTAATGTTTCTGTCTTTCTGTATATAAATTAGTAAGTTTTATAATTTAGTAATGAACACAGATTGTTTGCTATTGCTTTGAAAGTAAGCCTTCCTTTCCGGGAACTGTACTGAACGGGACGTGCAGTCCTTGGGAGGGGGGCAATGTTACGAATTTTGTATATTTGTAAATATTTTGTTCCATTAATTATGTAAAAAGGAAAATTTATGTACATTTTGCATAAGACAATGCAATAGTTTGTCTTCGCTTTCCTGCAATGTGTCTATTAATGCTTGAAAACGAGTTTTACAGAGATAATGCTGGGAAGCGAGTTTTACAAAGAGAAGACTATTTAACATTATGGTAATGGCAATCTCGCCAAATTGGCAAGATAGAGCCAAGTTGGCGACGGTTTTGATGACTAATTTTGGTCACCAAATTTGGCGACATTTTCGGTCCCCATGTACCTGTATAGGACTTTTTGATTACGATCTGGAAAGTTCTCCAAATATCTATCTCTAGAAGTTCCGCAAAGATTCATCCCCCTATTTAAGACCGAGAGAGAAGGTGTTCGAGTTAGTTGAGTTACTGACGGAGTGGAGTTACTGAGTTAGCTGTCTTTCCGCGAGCATTCAGAAAGTGAATTGTATTGCATTGTCTTTTGCGGCGATTTTAGCAGTTGTGTTATCAAGTTTTTAACTGCTGTTTTGTGCTCTACTGTTGTGTAAAGAGCTGTATTGAGTCTATTAGAACGAGAAGTTCTGGAGTTATATCGGAATAAATTTCTGCAAGTTTTGATCTGCTTTGGCTTCAAGTCTTTTGAACTCATCCACGGAACAATATTAATTGTATCATGTGTTATGTATTAGTTTATTCACATTTAAAATTCATAAATTTCCTTTTTAAACTTGATTGTTGTAACATGCTTTCAGGAGAAAATGTACCAAGTGCCAATGCTAACATGCTAAATACTATCTGTGCTACAGAAATGCCTACATTGCTTTTGATTCTGCTTTGAATAAACAATATAATTGAAAGAAGTTTGGTTTAATCTAGGCCAGCGTTCGCCACTAACTTTTAGAGACGGGCTGCATGACTTAAGTTAGAACTTTCCGCGGGCCGCAGATTTATACCGAACACCCCAATAAATATGCTTTACTACATTCGTTCAATGTTAGAAATGTGATAATTACTAAAGAATCAACAATATAAAACAATTTTGAAAACTGAAACAATAATTTAACTTTTTCATATTAATAAAATAACAATTGATATTTGATTCTTGTTTCAAATAATTTTCTTTACATCGTAAATCGAAGTCATAAAAGAAGTTAATCTTTAGTGACAGTATTACAATGTGACTTGACCTAAAATCATAATCAATAAAGATATTTAAACCATACCTCTTAAATCTTCCATTTTAGTCTATGTTAATTGCGAGACGATGACGGCCGGTCCGCTTTTCACTATCTACTTAGCTTTTAAAACTAGTCTTCTACGCCATTATTGCACTGGAGTCCGAGACACTTATTTCACGTCAAAACAAAAGGGACTGTATGCATTAAAACATTCAACGGCAACTCCTGCCATTCAGAAACGCAAAAATCGAATTGTGCCATTCACGAATCTAGGGGGTCATAAATACAAAACTAAGCAATGCGTCATTGGTAATAATTCAAACTATTGCTTTTATTTTTTCTCGTTGGCAGTCTCAGAAAGAAAAAAGGATTTTTCAGACTTACTGACGCGGGCTACTGAATGGAAAACTCGGTTTTTGGTAATGAACACAAAACTATTCTAGACAAATTAAAATTATTTCCGCAAAATTTGATTTTTGGTCTTCTGGACTGCCGGCGGGCCGGAGAAAAATTTGTCGCAGGCCGGATCTGACCCGCGGGCCGCCTAGTGGCTGACGCTGATCTAGGCAAAGGACTGCAATATTCCTTTTTCTTCCCTTGGCACTGATTGAATTTACTTCACCACAAATCAAAAAGTGAAATCTTCTGCTTTTATGCAGATTTCCACTTTTTGTGCTGAGAATTTCCATTTTTCTGCAATGTTTTAATTTTTAGTAGAATTTATAGGGTTTATCAGACTAAACTTGGCTATAAAAAGCCACTCAGAAAAAATTTCTGTTCTGTACACACATTAGAACACAAATATTTTCTTATTCATCTATATTTGTAGTTGAAAATAACGCTACATGTATTTTCCTCTTTTTTTTTTTACATTATGTCTGTTTTCACCCCTGATTTCTAAAACAAAGCTCTAAGTTAAAGGATTTGCTGGTCCTCAAGGGTGAATGTGAGGGTTTATGACAACTTTTCTGACTCTTCATTTGATATTTACTTTTAAAAAAAGTAAGACTAGGTGTATTTACAAAAGGGTAACGAACAAATAAAAAAGTAATGACTACAAATACAAAAATGACAACTAATATTCACAATGCTCATCCTGGTTGTTCTTATCTTCTGTAGAATAGTTTAAAAAAATATATGTATATTAACGTATTAAGCATAACGTCTGTCAGTCGTGATCTTGATTCACAAATAAAAAAACCAACCACTTCGAACAAACGCCATTTTAATAAATCAATTTTTCAAACTAAGTTACAGTAGCAGTAGTTATAAAATTAGGCACTTGACCCTGACACCTTCCCCCCCCAGAGTTATATTGGATCCTAAGATCAAAAATGACTAAAACAACTTAAGGGTCACCTGGTACACCAAAACCCACTGTGTACTCCATGTTTTAAAACTATACATATACAAAGCTACTTCATGAACACAAAGTCTTAATTAAATATACTGCTTATCTACCAATAAAAAACGAAAAAATGGTTTAAAGTCCAATTAATCTAAGATGTCCTTAAAGTTCTTTGTTAACTGCGGTTTACATTTACAGTCTGGAAAGTGCATCTGCATTACTTAGTTTGGATCCTTTGACGTGGCTTGCCTCAATGTCATGGCGTTGAATGGCCAATGCCCATCGCTGCAATCTCGGACACTGGGGTGCAGCACTCGTGAGAAACACTAAGGGATTATGATCCGTCAGTAAGAAAATCTTTGCACCACACAGTAAAGTTTCAAATCTCTGCAAAGCCCAAATAATCGCATACGCTTCCCTTTCAATTATGGACCACTTCTGTTGGGTTGGATTCAGTTTCTGGCTACCGAAAGCTATGGGACAAATGCTGCCTTCTCCATCCAACTGCCCTAGACAACATCCGACTGCAGTCTGAGATGCGTCCGTGTGTAAATAGTATGGTTTCTCTATGTCTGGGACCTGTAATTCTGTAATTCCACAGAGTGCTCTCTTCAACTCCTCGAGTGCATTTTGAGCTTCCTCGCTCCATGGAAGGACATTAGGCACCTTCTTTTTAGTAAGCTCCGTTAATGGTAGAGCGATCTTTGCATAGTTCGGAATATACTGTCTGTAAAAATTGCACAACCCTAGGGCACTCCTCAGTTGCTTCTTGGACTTGGGTGCTTCTAAGCTCTGAATTGCCTTTATTCTCTCTTTGTCAGGGGCATGTTGACCTGAACCAATGACATGTCCCAAGTATTTTACCTTTTGTCTTGCAAACTCACACTTCCCTAAATTCACGGAGAAATTGAAATGTTCTAATCTTTTAAAAACCTCTTCCAGATGCTTCAAATGTTCCTCCCACGTATCGGAGAATACTGCTAGATCGTCGATGTATGCACATGCAAAGTCAGACACAGTCTGGACCACTTTAGACATAGCTCTCTGGTAGGTTGCTGCAGCGTTTCTTAATCCAAATGGTAAAACATTCCATTGGTACTGGCCTCGATGAGTTCGGAAAGCTGTTAGATGTTTGCTACTGTCTTCCATGGGTATAGCCCAGTATCCTTTCAACATATCAAGTACAGTAATGAATTTCTTCTTCCCTACTAAGAAATTCAACTCCATCATATTCTGCATTGGATACGCGTCCGGCACAGTAAGAGCATTCAAACTTCTGAAATCTATACATAACCTTATTGTCCCGTCTTTCTTATGAACACATACTACAGGGTGTGCTATTTCACTTACAACCGGTTCGACTAGTCCTAACTCTAACAACTCGTCTATCTGTGCGTCCACTTTCCTCTTTAAGTTCTCCGGTATCTTATAAGTTTTTGGTTTCATCGTCTCCTCCTCAGTCTTCAATTTTATCACATGTTCCCCCACTTTAGCTCTTTTTATTTTTCCAGAAAACAACGTTTTGTGTCGATTTAAAAGGTCCTTCAGTTGATCTTGTTGTTTCCAAGGTAGGTAATCCAATTTCACTCTTTCCAATGCTTCCTCCTGTTCTCCAGTTGCAGAAATTGTTGGTGTTTCATATATCTCGCCAAACTCATCATCAATATCATAAACCACTCCAACCGTTTGAACTCTCGCTCTGTATTCTCTCATCTTGTTAACATGCAGTAATTTTAAATTACCTCCAGGCATCTGCAAATAATACGAATTTGGTTTTGCTTTTCTAACAACCCTAACTGGACCCGTCCACCTTGCGTATAGTTTGTTGGTTGAATCAGGCGACAACACAAGCACTTGATCCCCAGGTGCGAATTCTCGATGCTTTTTCCTACTGTTGTAATATCTAGCGTAGTTACCTTGCTGCACATCACTTGTTAACTTTGCCTTTTGAGTTGCTGCTTCTAACTTTCCTTTTAACTCCTTTAAATAATCCTCTACTGATCCTTTAATATTCAGTGGTAACACCATGTCCCCAGACCAAATTGACTTCAATATAGACAACGGGCCCTTCGGATCTCTTCCATACATTAGCAGAAAAGGTGGTACGCCTGTAGTTGCATTTGGGACTTCCCGATAAGCCCACAGTAAGAACGGTATGTACCGATGCCAACTTCTTCCTTCTTCTCTAATAATGTGATGCAACATATTTTTAAAAGTTTGGTTCCATCTCTCAATCAACCCATTCCCCTCTGGATGGTATGGTGTTGAAAACCGCGGACAAGCTCCTAACATCTTCAAAAACTCTTGCGTTAAACTAGCCGTAAAATTTGTCGCATTGTCCATTACTATCATTTCTGGAATCCCTGTTCTGCTGAATATTTCCAGCAGTGCTTCACATGTGCTCTTAGCCGTTAATGACTTGAGCGGGACTGCTTCCGGCCATCTGGAATGCTGGTCCATCAAACAAAGTATGTATTTATGTCCTTGAGATGACGCTGGGTCTACAGGACCGATTAGATCTACGTTTACCACTTGGAATGGCAGTTCCGGACGGGACACAGGTGTTATCGGAATTTTGTCAACCGCCCGAATTACTTTCCTGCACTGACAACCATGACAGGAACTACAATATGCTTTAATTTCCTTGACCATCCCTGGCCAATAAAAAGAAAATTTTATTCTCTGCATAGTTTTATGAGCTCCAAGATGTGCTCCAAACACCGATTCATGCGCGATTTCAAGTATTTTACTCTTCCTAACTTCAGGAATCACCAACTGCCTTATTCTATTCCCACACATTATCTCTTCATGGTAAAGGATGTTGTTTCCTATCACATATCCTCCTTTGTTCCGCTTAGCCAAATTCCATGCTTCTTGAAGAGTGTCGCAAATCTGTTGCTGTTTCTTGAATGTTTCTGTATTATTTCCGCTCTCCCTGTCATCACACTCTCCTATTGTTGGCTCCGCTCCTCCCTCTTCACTACTTACACTCCCTCCCGACAGCTCAATTCGGGAATCAGACCTTAACTTCATAGCAGCTGTAAAGCTGGGATTGTATATTTTTTCTTGTTCTAACAATGCTTCATACGTTTCAGTATCCAACAGTATATCAGCATTCAATCCGTCCATAGTTGCCACCACCGTTTTAATCACCGGCGTAATATACCCATTCGTTACCAAACCAATTTCTATTTCTTTTAGTTCGGCCTTCACAGAATCACCAAACGCAGGTTGTAGCATTATATGTCCTTTGTAATCCACTTCTTCTCCTACTACACTGCTTTTAAACACACTAATTTGTGCCCCTGAATCTACTACTGCTTCATATTCAGCTCCACCATACGAAATTTTTACTACCTTGAGATCAGACATTCTTGGTTGAACTGCGTCACATTCCTTGTTTTCCCTTACAACTCCGCCGTTGAACCTCGCCGTAACTACTTTGCTTTCATCATCTCCTTCTTCAATTACCTTGACTTCAGCTATTTGCGCTTCCGCTACCTTTACTTCTGAAACTTTACCTTCCGTTCTTCCCCTCCCTGCTTTCTTGTCCCAACAAAATCTTGCCAAATGTCCTACTCGTCCACAGTTGAAACAAGTAACTGGCTTTTGGAAAGAATTTCGTTTATCGAATCCACCTCCACTGCGGTTGTTAGGCTCTTGTCTATATCCTTCACCAAACATATGATTCCTTCCATTGAACGTGGTAGATTTTTCCCGATAGGAATTTCTATACGGTTGAGACGATGTAGCTTTAGTGGCTTGATTATATTGCCTTGCATTTTCATACTCATCTAGCTTCCCAGCAAGAGCGTCAACTGTAACAATCCTACCCCAATTATCAATAAAATGTTGTTGTATATCTGTTGATACGTGTTCCTTCATCTTCTCTACAATGACCAGTTGCTTCAGACCGTCAAAATCATTTATTTTTAGCCCCGAAATCCACTCATTAAAATAGTTCGCCAACTCAAATCCAAAATCTCGCCAAGTGTTCTCAGCGGATTTGCAATGCCTCTTAAATTTAATTTTAAATGCTTCTGTGCTCAATTTAAATCTTTTCAATAACATATTCTTCACGTGCTCGTAGTCATTTGCCTTTTCTTCAGGCTCCCTGGCAATCAAATTCGCCATCTCTAACGGCAATAGCCCAACAAGATTCGTTACCCAATCTTGTTCCTTAATTTGAACTCTTCGTGCTTGTCTTTCAAACAATATTAGGTAAAAACTTATATCGCCTTCTTTGGGATCAAAGGTACGCATTAATTTATGCAATCCCCCTGGTACTTGTTCTCTAATTCTTTCGTTCGGTGCATCCGTCTCTCTTATAATACCATTATTCACCATCGTTGCTTCTATCTTCAACTTTTCTAATTCAAATTCCCTTTCCTGACGTCTAATTTCATCTTCTCTTTCTTGGCGTTTAATTTCATCTTCTCTTTCTTGGCGTTTAATTTCATCTTCTCTTTCTTGGCGTTTAATTTCATCTTCTCTTTCTTGGCGTTTAATTTCATCTTCTCTTTCTTGGCGTTTAAGTTCCTCCCTTTCACCAACTATTCTATTCAATAATTCTTCCACAAACCCTTCTTCATACTCCGCACTTGCTAATATCATCCTTTTTAAACCGGCAACTTTCATGCCTTCCGTTACAGTTTCTCCTAATTCTTCCGCTAGACACTTCAAGTCCACCTTTAAAGCTCTTCCTAAAAACGCCATTTCACATCCAATACTTTCCCAAAATCAACTTCCACAAATCTTAAAACTTCTTAATAGTTCCCAAGATATTCAAAGTGATGAACTTATACTCCCCAATACTATATATCCCTAAATTCTCAATCTGCACACAGCTCGTAATCCAAAATCTTTAACACCGCTCAAAATCCACAATCTAAACGACAATCGAAAATCCTTACTTTTCACACAGCTTTGAAACCCTCAATCCTCCAACCAATCATCAAAATCCACCAAACAGTTATCGAAATACACTAACAGATTACTCGAAATCCATTGGGGTTTCCCCGCACATTATGTCAGTCGTGATCTTGATTCACAAATAAAAAAACCAACCACTTCGAACAAACGCCATTTTAATAAATCAATTTTTCAAACTAAGTTACAGTAGCAGTAGTTATAAAATTAGGCACTTGACCCTGACAACGTCAACAAAAATTAAATTTAACTTGGAAGTTTCACTTGCATTATCAGATACATTATACCATTAACCAAAACAAGCATAAAATCAGGGGTGAAAATTCCGTGTTGATAAGGATTTTTGCTTTTTTTCCCGAGGGATTTTGCTTTTTCTACTATTTTATTATTTTTAGTGGACTAAAAGTGGATTAAATTCTAGCTGTACCACTGTTCTTTATACACATTAGTACATAAATATATTCCTATTCAGCTATTTTTATAGTTCAAAATAACACTTTCTTATATATTTTCCTCTTTTTAACATTTTGACTGTTTTCACTTCTGACAAATCTTTAATATAAATCAGATTGTTTTTTTATTTCATAATTTTTTATAACTGAAAGCAAATTTATTTATACACAAGATAATCTAATTTTGAATTACTTTTTTAATTCTACTAGTAATCAAATGCTGTGAAGATTCTATCTGCTGCTTGACAAGAATACCCTGAAAAAGAGAACGACAATGATTGAAGACGAATCCTACTCTGTGTTGTACTTATACAGTGCAGTAATTGAATATGTATATTTTGTAATAGTTCTTATCCAAGATCGAGGGCCAAATGATTTGAATAATATAGCTAAGCATGTAAAATTTTTTAAAAAAGATGTCTATACTTTCATACAGATTTTCAATGGGAAGAATTTGGCAGAAAAGATTGGCCAGATGTTATTTTCTACAACATCAGTATTTGAAATAAAGGATGATACCTTGCATCTCACTAATAGTCATGAATCATTTACACAAATTATTTATAAAGACCTTTTAATAAGCAAAGTAGTTGACTTGATTTTAAGAGGGATTTGCACTGTCCAAGACATTTGCCGTAATCTTAACTTCAGCAGCGTTATACATATTAAAGAAGAAATTCTCATAGCACTGTTGAAACATAATCCACATTTTTATTTTAACTCTGACTCTTCTGTTATTTTGGTACAGTTTCATGGACTTGTGGGTTTTGAAAGCCAAGCCTACCATACGACTGTTCAATACTTTCAGAGCTGTTTGCAAAATGTAAGTTTATTGAGTTACAATGAGATAAAATTGCATAGCAGGTTTGTACCCTCTTGCACTGTTCAAAATAGTTTATTAATATTCTGTATTCTTCACATTAGTATACTTTTCAAGTGCAAAAGTGACAAAGTATATTTACGTAAAAAATTGAAGAGGAAGAACCGCCATAACCAAGTGCTAAATATTGAAAAAGTAGTTTCTAAGATATCTGTAGATTCTGTGCCGATTGGTATGTTGGTACGAGAAACGCTTGGCCCTAATATATTGTGTTGGGTAGGAGAGGTCAGTAGCTTAACAAGCAATGCAGGTTTAATACAGTGTGTTGTTAACTTTACAAATGGACATCAAGGCATTTTTGCTGTCTATTTTTATAAGACAGCTTTAAAATGTGTATGCGAAGTTGGGAATGTGAGAAACTTTCTTAATGTTCGTGATGTTGTGGAATTCGATGCAGAGTTCTGTGGTGAGACTCTAAGGAAAGATGTAGTATGGCAGGCTACCCGCATAAAAGTTGTTGAATATTTCTTTAAAGAAAATAAGCATGTGCTTAATACTAATACAGATTTATATATTAAAAACATCGACTTCAACTATCATAAACTGAAACCAATCGTAAGAGACTGTACTAAAAAAAATTGTGTTGTCAAATACACCATACTTGAGAAAGATACCCCAACTAAAAATAATAGCATCATACCTGAAAAAGATGTGTCAAATAATAATAAGTCATTAAAAAGATTAAATTCAAATGATGATAAAGAAGAAAATATTTCAAAAATTCTTTGTCAAACGTCAATGGAGTCGCAAGAACAAGAAGTGGAACCTTTTAACTCGAGTAAAATATCGGACAGTTGTGTTCAAGATAATGACAAATTAGAACTTAATACCAACCAACTTTTGAATTCAAATTGTGATGATGCTATTGACACTTTAAATCAAATAAAAGCATCTGACTCTCATTATCTGTCAGTTGGTAACTTGGAGGTACAGAAGATGCGCGATAAGGCACATGTTACCTGTAATGGTTATATTAAACAGTCAATTTCACAAGAAATAAATGAGCAGTTGCTGAATTTTATAAAAAAAGATAGTGAACAGAGTCTAGTCAGTAATCATCATGATGCCAAGAATTCTGATACTCTGTCCTTTGTCAAAAGCACAAATGTAAATTCAATACTGCATTCTAGTCTCATGCCAAATGTTTTTAACAATTCATCTTTTATACTTGGAGAGGTAACTTTCATGTCAGCATATAATGGAGTTGCACAATCTCTAAAAAAGAATAAACTGCAAGAAATATTTTTTGAGAAAAGCAATATTAAAATTCAAAATGGTGCTACTAATACCCTAGTGAAAGGCAACCAAGTTTTGCTTTTCATTCCTTATGCCGACCTTGAGGACTCTGTACTTATTGCAACCTTAGTGTATCCCTTGACTTATGAAGATACAATTATGATTAAAGGAGAAGATCTTAGTGCCAAAGATTTTGTAGTCAATCACTTTTTTCCAATGATAAAGAAAAACTTTTCTAAAACTTACTTTTGCTGCTGTGATCTATTACAAAGTTTATCAGCATCCACACAATCTGATCAAAGTTTAAAAAATCGTTCAGAAATTTTGTTGAACCATTCTCAATTTATAGAGCAGTTACGAGAACTTTTTCAGTTTAATCATAAGACATATAGAAACTTGTTTTCTCTAGTTAGTCATGTGTGTGCTACGAATCTGGTCGTTAGTTGCATGAAATTATTAAAGCACCCATCTTTTACATTTTTAAGATCTTTATTATGGATAAGACATTCAAGAAACTTTGTTTTATATCCACTAAGAAAGAAAAATATAAAAAGATATAAGGTCAATGCAGCAAAATATAAAAAGTATAAATCACTTCCAAGACTCAAAAAAGAAGATTGCAACAATGACTCAAGTTCAACTTATTCTAATGAAAACGATATTCCCAAAATTTTATTAAAACCATCCAGTGTCGATGAGACTTGTTTAGTAGACAACAATTCTAATATTATCAAATTAAATACGTCAGGTAAGAAATTTAAACCTGAGAATTCTGTGATAAAACAATCTTGTCTTGAAGTAGAATGTGATGGAAAGAGCAGTATTAGTTCATTTGTTTCCTGTTTTGAGGATAGTTCCAATGAATCATCAGATGATGTGTTTTATTCCTGCGAATCTGATTCTAGTTCTGAATCTCATTCAGAGAGTAATGATTTACGCAAAATTGATAAAACCCCGCACTCTCCAAATGCTATTAGTGGAATTTGCAATATAGTGTCTAAAAATACTTTTGCTTGTATAGGTACTGATACATTAAATGAAATGGAATCTAGTGGAATTGTTAATAAAAGGAAGGAGTATTTTGGGGATGCAAACAAATATTTGAAATTCAGAAATTTCTCATTATTTAAACACAAAAGAAACAAGTGCAAAATAGTTTTGCCGTCAGAAAATGTTTTTTGTAAGTCGTGTCATCCGTTACCGATAAAAATGACTGCTGAGATATCCATTTTAAGACAGTCAACTCTGTATTTAAGACCAAAGTGTAGTCACCAAAATATTACATTAGCATTCCCAATAAGCTTTGTTCCTACAGAAATGAAGGATAAGGTGAAGTTGAATGCCACTGTAAAAGCAACTATCATCCCACATTTATTAATGAATTTTTCTCGTGTTTTGTATATTGATTTTATATAAAATTGATGCAGGTCTATCTAAAAGGTGCTATTTTTCAATATAGTATATCAGAAGTAAAATATATAATTTTTTTTATTGTGTATTATCTACTTTGAAAAGATATTTATGGTTAAATCCTTGTACATGATATCAATGACAAAAAAAAGTTTTTTTAATTCTCTGAGTTTATTTCAGATGGTCAGTCTTGACACAAAAATTTCATGGTGGTTGACCTATAAAATACAGAATTATATTTATTGGAGACTTTTGCTCATAAATATTGAACAGCTTATTTTTTTTTCTATATATAACATTTTGTAATTGTTCTATTTATTACTGTTATGAAAATTGTGTATATTTTGTTTTTATAAAGAAATATGACTGAGATAGTTGTCAAATTATAATGGTTTCTAGCAAAAATATTTGAACAATAGTACTTAAATATGGTCAAAATTATAAAATTTTAGATTGTGGATTACTGATGTTTACTGTTTTATTTAAGGCATTGTTTTCCCTCTTGTACACCTCTTGTTGAAATATAACTAAAAACATATCTTGTGGTGTATGTAAAGAAGAAAAAAACTAAACGTATTACTGCTTTTAATTTCAATCCTAATTAAGATTTCTGAAAACGTCTTTTGAGAAATATAGCACTAGTAGTGCGAGAAGGAAAGACTAACAACCATACTACTAAAGATAAGCAGAGTCATCAAATATTATGTTAATTTACCTATTTGTCCATAAGTATGCAGCCAAAAAGTATCATTATTTTTAAAATCAATTGTGACAAAAATTATGAACTTCTGAATTATAAATGTATTCTTAAAACTGTTTTATAAATGAAATACAATCAGATTTTCATGTTATATGATATTTTGTGAAACAAGCCAAATATCTGTGTTAATGTGTAAACTTTAAAAGTGGATACATTTTTTAATAAAAAATACTTTAAGAGCTTGATGAAACTTGCTTGGAATCTGCATAGTTACTTTTAATAATACACTTTAGTTCAATATAGTGTAAATTTAACCAGAAGTTTCAACTAAAAATTACTGAATTTAAAACCTCTTGAATGTATAGTTCAGGCTGAGGCACATGGACTTCTTGTTAATTTTTGGCTTGAAATTTATTTCATTGGAACTTTTCAATTTATGTTTAGCATATGTCTGTAGTAATGGTAGTTTGGATATGAATAGTGACCTGTGACAGGCAATCCTAAGCTTCTTTATATAATAAGAATAAGCCCACTTTAAATCTTACCTAAAAGTTTTACCAACAGTAAAGTATTTAACACAATCAGTTACTGCATGATTATAATTTAAAACTGGTCAATTATTTTTAAGTATTGGCAATTTAATGACACTCTTAAAAAGTTATGATATATTTCACAAAGCGCATAACAGTTTTCCCATTGCTGCAGGTCAGTTGCAGTATTCTTAAAAAGTTTTATTAAAGAAGGTAACTACTATCTGACTGTTACAAGAACTCAACATGTGTTTATTCGTATGACAGTTGCTTAAAAAAAATTTATAACTTCCATATTGAGCCATGGCTAGCAATCACAATACACTTTAAACATTTCTATCTTTTTATATATATATTGTGAAAAACTTTAGACTACAAAGTACAAATCAACAACTAAAATCTGTGTACATAAAAAAGAATTGATGAATTATTCCTTTGATGAGCATCAATTTTTGAAAATTGTGCATAAGGTCTAGAGCAGCATTCGCCACTAACTTTTAGAGGCCTTATAAAGCCTATATACCTAGCCTCTGAGGCTTTTAGGTATTACTTATGTTGGAGCTCATCGCAGGCCGGATACACCAATATGTATTTTTATCAGCAATTTAATAATACATAGCATTTCTGAAAACTGATTAAAAAATTTGATTTTTTTTTATCTTAATCAACTTACAATTGATATTTGATTATTTTTTTCAAATAATTAAATAGTAATTTTCATTATTAGTAAATTAAAGTCTAAAAGAGAAGTGAATCTTTTGATCCAACGTGGCAATGGGACTTGACCTAACTTTTAATAAAACTATTTAAACTGTACTTCCAAATTTCTTTCTTTTAATCGATACCAATTTTAACACAATGGTGGTCGGAATTGTTCATTTTATTTTGTGATAGAATCGATGTCTGTCGCAGTATGTGTTGCAGCTAATCTTAATAAATTGCCAAATGAGATTCCTTAAGTTATTCCTGTATTTATTCTAGATGAAAACCATCTTGCTGAAAGCTTCTTTATAAAGTTTCTTTGGGCACGTAGTGGAGAACTCTATTCTACACAGTTAACACATAATATAATATTTCAGAGAAATTACAATTATGTAAAAGAAAGTCCATACCGTTAAATTTTTTTTTAACCTTCTGTGCTGTTGGCGGTCTGCAGAAAAATCCGTCGCGGGCTGCGTAGTGGCCAACACTGGACTAGAGATAGCTGACAGCCAGTTGTACGAAGTTTTACATCTAACCCAATGGTACCTTTCTGTGTCTTTTGTCAGTTTTGAGGTTACCTAGTTTGACTATTCACTTGATGATAGGAACTAGACAATATAAAGAAAAGTAGCACCAGCCATTAACATGCTTTATTTCAAAATTTAAAAAAAAAAGGCATCTCTTTATTTGTGTTTTGCAATTTTGTTATAAATAGTTGTGAATGGTGTTTCTGTTTTGAAGTTCGATTATTTTATTAGGTTTATTTGCTGTCATCGATAATACAGGCTAGAGGAAAGGGTTGGTGGCTGGTCAGGAGGTTTTGCGACTGTTCCAATTGCAAAATCGTTTGCACTCGATTTTTCGGGGAACTTTGCCAGCTAGTATAAAAACGTTGCTGACTCGCGAAGTAGGTTAGTTGGATTTTGAGTTTTGTTTTAAAAAGAACTAAGCTCTTGTTTACTCTTGCAGCGCCTAATTTCTCACCTTGCATGTGAAGTTGTATGCACTGTTGTAAAGCTTCATTATGAATTCACTGTTAAAGAACATTTTGTGAGCCATGAACAAAAGATAAATTGTAGCTTTTATTTTGTAAAAGCTGTTATCATTCACCTTGAGAAAACTCTTAACAATACTATAAAAAATAGCTAAATAAAAATTTGTAGACATGCAGAAAAAATGCATGCTCCTTTTATGTCTATCATATGTTTTGGTTAATCAAGTTTTACTAGTGGCTTTTTAAAATATTAATTCATAGTCACTTTAAAGTGACTGAACACAAACATAAATTCCAAGACAGTTTAATACATTTTATTTCAAAATTATGTTGATTGATACAATTTTTTTTTTTTTTTTTTTATTTGAAATAAAACATATCTATAAACATAAGCCTTTTAATTTATTAGACAAAAGAGTTTACATAATTAATTTACTATAAAATATTTACTATTTACAAAAATATTTATACAATTATTCTTGATGAGTTGCAAACAAAGTCATGTCACTATAACTCCTATAAGATTGGAGTATCCCTTGTAACTCAATCAGAAATGGGCTTTTTAAATTCTATTTTTATACAATTATTTAAGATTGAAGGGGAAGAGAGAGAATTTTGTCTTGTGTTTTAGATTTGCTGCATAGCAATGCTATTTCAGTTTATTTTCTTGGACCACACTTATTATATTTTTATTTAATAATTTTAGTATAATAGAAGCTTAATATTTTTAAAATTATTTAAAATACAATTCATTTTAGGGAAAAAAAACTTTCAACACAAGAATCCTCTATTTACAGGAAAGATGATTAGATATTACAAGATTCCATTTCATTCCATTATTTTTCCATCTTTCAACTCCCCTAGCCTCTTAACATTGAATCTAAAATTATCACACTGTTTGTTAAAATAAAATTCCAAAAGCTTGTAACAAAAAAGTTTAAAATATTGCATTGGAAGTACAGCATACATTTCAAAATTACTAGAAATACAATAACTATGTCCAGTTTTAAATTTTTTAGTTAGATTTATGTATACAAAGACCATAAAGACTAGAGACAAAAGTCATTGTTCTTCTGATATGAGAAAAAGTATGTTGCAATTTTTTCAGCAACTATAAAAAACTAAATTTTTCAACATTCTTGGAAACATTCATTACTTCCTCGTGAATAACGTAATGCCTTGTCAGGTCAATTTTTTCGTTAAATTTTTCCTTGCACACAAAGCACTCAAATCGATGTGGGACATGAATTCTTAGGTGCACATTCAAATTTCCTTTTGTATTAAAACGTTTCAGGCACACTGTACAGACATATGGACGTTCTCCCGTATGTGTTCGAAGATGTTTCTGAAACCAGGATTTGAATCGAGTAGTGTAAGAACAAAATGTGCAACTAAAAGTATTGTTCCCTGGTATTGAACACCTTTGCCTATACTTGAAAAAACCTATATTTAAAAGAAAAGTATATTAGAAATTTAAAATCACAACAGCAAAATAAATATACTAGAGGATTAAAAAAAAATGGATCGCATTTTTATTTCTGAATCAAGTTGATATTCAAGTACAATTTGTTTCCTAACTTAAAATTTTTATTTATTCAGAATAAAAGGTTACTTACTATAAATAAACCAGGTATACTTTAAAAAAAAAATAAGAAAATCCATCCCAACCAATAATAAAAACTTCCAATTCTATTTTTATTCAATAAAAATATATCATTACTTTCTACCTATGTCTATTAATTATATTATAAACATATGCTGAAGTCCCAAATTACATAAAAAGCAATGACAAGGCTTTTTATAAGTAAAATAAAATCTCGTAGAAATGTAAAGAATTGTACCATAGATCAATTCCTATTTTTAATTTTAAAAAATCACCCGACATTTATAATTTTTTTCACTTAAGACATTTTAAAAGCATTTGCAAAGTTGTAAGAACTGCAGAGGTAGTCATTATAAATTACTGTTCTACAAAGTGAATTATACAATACTCAGAAAACTAGGCCAGTAAACTACATAATTGTTTAAATCTAAGGCACATATAAAGTGGTAAGGAGAAAACAGAAATGTTTTGCAACTTTAAAGGTTTTGGAGCAGCAAAAATTTAAATCTGAAGATTAATTTGGAGCAATGAATTATTAAATGCGCAATGATTAGCAATTTCGGAATTAAATGAGCAACTTATTTAACAGCTCATTATAGTCAATTATTTTTAAATTGCATAATAATATAAAAAAAGAGACGGAAAAAGGTTAACCTGACATTTGTTAGATTTGCGCCAAATTTTTCCAATACTTTTAGCAAATCCTCTCTAAAAAGTAGTAATAAATTTAAATTTTTTCATTAAAATTGTTTACTTATGTAGCAGAATTGAAAAAAATTAGTATTTTGCAAAAGAAAGTTGCGAGCAGATAAAACATATCTGTAAGAAGTATGTAGGTATTGAAATAATTACATTAAAAATTTGATTTTAAAAGATCCAGTTTTAATAATCCCTGATTTTGAAGCTTTAACTGATACCTTAAAAACACTGCTTTTGTCATCTCCAGTGATAGTATTGCAAACAACATTCATCATGTTATGTTCCCAATTATAATTGATGAACTCTAATTTTATACTTAATTTAAAATAAAAAACAATATATTTTATTCAGCTAAAAGATGCGCAGTATTAAAATAATAAGACCATGATGAGATTGAAAATTTAGTTGCCTAATTCTAATTTTAAGGAGAGTAGAATATACGACTAATATCAAAATATAGACTTGATACATTCTTAAACTTAAATAAAATTTTAAAAAAAGACTTCAATTTTTAATTATTTGTAGAATAGTTCATTCAAATACCTATTCTGCATTAAAAATATCTTCATAATTATATAACTAATGCTAACAGCTCATATTATTAGATTACTAGACAAGCAATATTTAAATAAATTATTCATGTGTAAAACATTAACAAATATATAGAAATATCTAAGTAAATAAAATTAGGAAGACATGCCTTTTTTAATCAAACCATTTATCAGCATTATTTCTCAAATTATATGCAAATTGTTTTATACTTTTGTATAAACATTTAGCACCTCGAAGGTAAATAGAAAATGATTATCAAGAAAATTGCAACTCCTCAAAATGGACCATTGTCAGTTATTAGGATTTTGTTTATAACAAAATTGATTTTTAATTAGCCTTTACAAAAGTACACACATAGGTTTTAAATTGAAAGACCAACATTGTAAATTTCCCAAAACATGAACCAAAAAAACTATTTATACCAAAGGTACAACAAAATTAAATGCTATAAGTTACACAAAGTTGATAATTGCTCTATCAATTCAATTACTAATCCAAAAATATGCCTTTTAAATTTTAACCATTACTTTTGGGTACAAAATTGTATATATAAAAAAAAGTTATAAAATTTGAAAGCAAGTGAAAGTTTTGTTTAATTATCTATATTTTCAATAAAATTAAGTTAAAATTTAACAGATAAAGTGCAACTTGATAAATAAATTTACAACATACATTTATTTTTAACATAAAAATGTCAGTTTACAAAATAGGGACAAATGAAATAAAAATAAGTTTAATCAAACAACCACTTTTATCTGTTTGAGTCAAGATAACCAATTAGAAGTCTGAAATGTATTATTTCAGATTTAGGTTATAAGTAACAATTAACATATGAAGTTTGACATAATAGAAAAGTAAAAAATATATAATAAACTCTTAAAGACAACCAATAAAATTCTGCTTCCAAGTAATGAAATTTAAAAAATTTCCTTGAACTTTAATTATTAAACAGATAGGAACTTAGGTTACTTCAGTTATCAACTTTAAAAAAAAATTATATTTCTATGCAACTCTTTTTATAAATTACACGATTTTTTTTCTAAATTCTGTTCAATTTCCTTATCTTCAATATTCTTATTTAAGTGGGAATCCTGTATAGTATAAATACATATATATCATAATTTTCCTATTTCTTCAATGCTTTTAGGGTAATTTTCAGTAGATGCTTATCCATACAATGTCTCTGATTAGTATCTTTGTGATGAAATTTTATACATCATGTCACACTCAGCAGTAGGATCAGTGTGAATTGACAAATGCTTTTTAAGATATCAAGGTGGATACACATTCCCACAAATGGGGCATTTATTATAACCATTCACAGGTTCTTCATGAATTACTTGATGTTCTTCAAAATATTGACTTGCAACAAAACCTCGATCACACACACTGCACTTAAATATTTAAAGTTCCTTGTCAGGATTGAAGGCTGCAAATGAGTTTGCATATGAATTTTTAAACTTCCTTCCGAAATAAAGCCTTTATAACCCAAAACACATGTGAATGAGATATATTTGGAATTGCCCAAATGATATCTTTCTTTATGCTAGGTAAGTTCGGTTTCCTGCTCAAAACTTTTGTCACATGCATTGCATATAAATGGATTAATTCTATTATGGTTTTCTAAATGAGCTTTGAGCAACCTTTCAGACGCAAAATCCATAGTGCACACCTTACAGATGTGAACATTGTGACATGCTTTTGCATGAAAGGAAAGCAAGAGCACGTTATTAAACACTTTATAACATTCAACTAACCCTTGGATGAGACTTAAATGGCTTTTGATCAAGGAATCTTCGTCAAATTTAGCTTTGTACTTTTCGCAACATATTCTGAAATTCAAGATGAAGAAATCTGTGGGTTGTGAACAGGTGATTGTCAACAAATACTTCAAGGCAAAACACCTGTTGTTGAGCTTCACACACCTGTTGTTAATTAACTCCAGATTGGATTTCAGAGTCATATGTGAACAGCAACATATTAGAAGACTTCTTGATGCATTGGTTGCAAAAGATTCTATTATGAAATAAAGAATGTACTTAAAGAACTTTATCCATGAATTTTGAGTCACATTTATTGCAAACCAGTACCCCGCCTCCTCCCATGTGTTCGAACACATGGACATGTGACGAGAAAGGCCACATGGAGCACCAATATAGACCTGAATAGAACCAGAAACGGTAATCAGTTCACCTACAGAAGAAAAAGTTTCAGTTTAATTGAGTCAACTCAAGTTATTACCAATACTGATTGAAGGATTTTATTTGTAGTAATTAATACCTATACTATAAAATGTGAGGATAAATAAGTTAAGAGTTTATACACTTATTTTCAAGGGGAGGTAATATAATGTTTCACTTTACCAAGGATTTTTTTTTTTTATCAATTTTGAGTATTTTACAATTAATTTGAAGAAAAAAAAAGTATAAGTCAGAAATGCTGATAAAACAAAAGTTTAGGATAGATTTCTCAAATTTACTAAATTCTTCCTTAAATATATACGTAAAAAAAAAAAGCTTAAAAAGTAATATTGAAAAAATCTCTATTTTCAAAATTATAAATTCCATCAGCTGGGTCAAGATTTAATCTGGAAATCTTAAAAAATTTCTATTTAGAATTTAAGGTTTATACTAATTCCAGGTACGCAATAATCGTCCAATTTTCAAAAAAATACATCCTAAGTTAGAGGGTACACTTCAATGTAGAATTGCAGGACTATTCTGCAAAAAAAAAAAAAAAAAAAAATCAGAAAATTTAATAACTAGTATAGTTATTACAGATAATTAGATACTGACAAACATACTCCAACCACACCAAAAACTCAGTTTTGAACTGCTTACCTGCTATTTGTATAGAGAAGACCTAATTAGAAAAATAGTTCTGGGCTTTCCATGGTTTGCCATTTTTTTTTAAATACTTACATATTTAAAAGATTTTTTAAAGACTTATTTGAACTCATTATATGCTAAACTATTGTTACTTATGATTTTAAACTATTACAGTAACAGGCTCAAATAAAATTTTACTTTCACTATGAATCAATTAAAATTTAGAAAGATTTTTAATTATTGTATTTATTTTCAACTTAGTCCCCAAAAGAGATATAGCACGTTAACTTAACAAAACAGTTAATAAAGAAATAGCTTGCAAATTTGATGCAGAAAACCATTTGTTTTATTTCATTTTGTTTAAAAGTAAAGAAATTTTCTTTTGATACTTTTCCAAGTGTTTTCCCATGTAAAATTTTCCTTTGCAATAACCATCTAGAAAAACAAGGATATTTTTATATTTTTTGAATATTGAAAAATTACAACAACAAAAAATTAAAATTTGTTACAAGAAAAAAAGTTTGGTAAGTATTTGGAATGACATAAGAAATCAAAATGAATAGTTAAATTACAAAACCAAGAACTTAACATTACAAATTACTTGCACAGCTACATAACTTCGTTATAATAATAGAATTCACTAAGTCAAACTGAAATGAATTCAAGCATAAAATAAGAAAAGGACATAAATTTCAATACAAAACAAAAACAACTAATTTATTCTATTAGGTATATTACATTCTTGATGGTTTTAGAAAAATAAATCAGTAACTGTAAAAGCACTAATTTATAAATGAACTGGCACTAAAAATGTATAAACTAAGTTTTAGGTAAGTAAAGCATAATATACATTAAAAAAAAGTAATATTTATTATCTTTTGATAATTTACAGGCAAGAGACTAAAAAAACATTCTAACACAGGAATACAACACATAAATCAATTAGCAGCATTGAGATAAATTTTTTTGGGAGGGAATTTTGAATAATCAAATACAGATTCTTCAAAAGTATAAAAGTTCATTAACTAATTTGCCTTATCTTCATTCTTTAATCAAATCTTTATGCATAAGTTACTTATGTTTTATTACTACACAGCTCACACTCATATTAAGGATCATAATAAGATAGCAAATGCTGTTTGAGATGTTTATTTCTGCAGAATGCTTTTCCCAAATGAGGCGAATAGTGTAGCCTATTTCTGGTTTATCAAATATTGTACTAGTATTTTAAAATAATGTTCTTTAGAAAAGCTTTAATTGCAAATGAAACACACAAACCAGCATGGTAGTCAGGATCTTTAGTGAATGAATTATCTCGTAGTTATTTTTTTTAAATGAAATTCAAGTAATGTATTATTAATTCTTCACAACACGTCACACTTAACAAATTCTTTTTTATAAAAACTCGAATGGTTTTTCAGCAAGTTTACTTCCTCAAACTTTTTATTTTTGCACTTTGTGAATTAAAAATATTGATAATGCACATGAAGTGAATTATACAATTCCAGCAGGCATTCGAGAACATATTCTCTAATACACACATCACACGAATATTTGATACAAAAGGATTTATCAGCTTCCAACAAGCTCTCATCATTGAATATTTTATAACATAAAATACATGGAAAATAATTAACTGCGAACAATCTTTGTATATGCTCAACCAGCTGGGATTCTTTATTAAATTCCATTTTGAAGTGGTTGCAATACCATTTCTTATGCAACAGTAATGATATACAAGCAGGGTTTTATCCTTTTTTCTTCTCTGTAAGTGTTGTAATACTTCGCTTCAAGCATTGCAAGTACAACTGCCTTCTCCAGAATGTGTGCATTAACAAGGCATCTGGATCACCCACGGAGAAAGAATGCAGGAACTTGGCAAAAAAAATTTAACCTCCTTTGGCTCAGCAACAATTTGGGGAGAGCAGTTAAACCATCTAAAACAAAAGCAAACTATGTATATTTTTATATTCAATACAATCTTATGACATTGGAACATTTACAATAAACTATCTATAACTTAGAACTAAACTATTATTAGAACAATATTATATCAATAGAGCTTTAGATAGTTTACTTTTGATTTACAAATAGAATTTATAAGGACAAAGGAAGTTTACAATTTTGTGCACAATTCTATCCTGGTTTGCCAATGCAACCTAAATAGCTCTATTTAATGTTGCTTCCGTTAAGATAAGCATCATATTTGCAATTTTTAAAAAATGGTTTTATATTGCGTGCATAAGTTAAAAAGAAAAATCAACTAAAATTATCCAATTTCAAGAGTTGCCACTAATATTTTTAAAGAAGTTCAATTATTCTAAACCTATGCAACTTTTTTTGTCTATAAATCTCGTATCTCTCATTAATTTCCAACAGTTAAGTACATTATAATGCAGCCATTTTTTAGCAATTGTTTTTCTTCCATTCTTTCTATTAATTAGTTTCCTTATATATTTTCACTTAACATTATTGACACTGATGCAAAAAATTTAAAACATTGTCACAGCAACTAAAAGGTGTGGCAATAAAAAAAATTTGGCTTTATTTTTGTAGTTTTAAAAAAATTTAAGAAAATACAATGTGATAACAAAAGATATTTCAAAATAATTTTCTTTTTAAATTTTGTTTAATTTTTATTTTGGTCTCTGCCAGAATAATTAAACTCAAAAATCAATTTTTGTGTCGATACGATTTTTCTATGTTTTACACAAGAAATATGCAACTACATTTTTTAACAAGAAATACGTTGCCTTGTTTAAAATAGGAAATATGTTTTAAATAGGAAATAAATATGTTTTAAATATGAAATAAATATGTTTTAAATATGAAATAAATATGTTTTAAATATGAAATAAATATGTTTTAAATATGAAATAAATATGTTTTAAATATGAAATTAATAACTATGTTTTAAATAGTATATAAATAATTATGTTTTAAATAGGAAATAAATAACTATATTATAAATAGGAAAAAAATAACTGTTTTAAATAGGAAATAAATATCTATGTTTTAAACAAAATTTTATATTTGAAATATTGTATATTTTAAGCAAGAAATAAAGTGCTATGTATTCAAAAAGATTTTCAATAGTGGGTGGTTTATAGAATTATTAAAATATATTATTGATTTAAAAAATTTATTGAAAATCCTAAGTTAATCCTGCATTAAAAATTTGCTGTCAAACTTCTTGTTGCGGTAAACTCCAAACATTCTGCTTTAGAATTCTTGACTAATAATTTTTAAGTAGTAACGACAAAATGGAAGAATAAGATACATCTTTTTTTCTTCTTTTTTTGTCAGAAGGGACCTTGAACTACCTACAACAAAAAGAACTTATTATAATCAATTCTCTGAAAGTTTATATCCAACCAAACATATGCGGACTAACTTAAATTAATATCAGACATGCAGATCAGTATAAAACATATTAAAGGAAGAAAAAAAAGCAGTAAATCATATTAACGATTACTAAACTTTTTTTGAATAACTAATATCTTTATAAAAAGGAAATTTAAAATTACTGACAGGATAAATAGCAAGAAAAAGTTAATAAATGTAATATTACTTTACAGAAATAAAATTCTGATACATAATGTTAGATGAAATAAAATTTTATGGTTTTCAATAAGTTGATGTCTTGGATAGAGTAACATATTTTTTGACGAAATAGAATGGGTAAAGTGATAAAATAAGAAAATCATAGAATCAGTAAAATAAGATTATCATTTAGTTTTAAAGCATAATTAAATCAATGAATAACAAATTAATTATTACTGTGAAAGCCTTTAATTAAAGTGTAAATTGTTTAAACTTTAAAGGGTAATTTTTACAAAAGCAATACAAGTATAATGTCATATATGTTTCTGCGATATTTAGTGCAGAGGTTTGAGTCCTTTTGTCTGTTGAGTATATATTGACATATACCATTTTCATCCATTAAAAACTGATTAAATGGAAGTTTATACATTGAAAATAATAAGTTAAGTAGACTGAATTTAATAAAAACCAATTAGGACAAAGCAAATCCATAAACAATGATAAATACTTTCATACACAAGATTCATATTATTCAGTGTTAAATAATACTTTCATACATACCCTTCTGATACTAATCTAAGTGAATTTGTTTATGTTGAAAGGGGATCAGTCACAAAAATCAAAACTGAGATAACACCAGATTTAACTGGGAACATTTGGCATAATTGTACTCTAAAAGAGGCTCTGCTTGATGCATGAGAAAAGAGTGCCTGAATAGCAATTGGGTAAACAGTGACAGAATCGTAATTGGGTAAACAGTGATATGAGAGCAATTGTATAAACAGAGACAGGAGAGCAATTGGGTAGCAGTGATAAGAGAGTGGTTGGATAAACAGTAACAGGAGTAAACTGAGAAAGTTAATGGTCAAATTTTAATCAAATCCATAGTAATGCATATCTTTTTATTGTGGAGTATTTGAAAAGGCTGCTTTTACAGCTACAAGCCTAAGAGTCTACACAGGAGGTAAAGTGCAACTGAAAAAAGATAAATGAGAAGACATAAAAACTTCCAACTGTCTGTTTTCGAAGAGTTTGAAGAATTTACACATAGCCTATAATGACTATAGAGAGATCATGGGGAATATAATGGTTAAAATATACTTGCTCTCTTTTCATTTTAAGATAATGTTAAAGTTACTTTGTAAATGTTTATGAATATTAGCTTAAAAATTCAAATTTAAGTTTTATATGTTGAATCAGAGAAAAAAATTCTCAAAAATCTGAAAAAAATTGTGAAAAATATCTGTTTACAACCCCTTTTAGCATGGACAAAAATCAATTCAATTGGACTTCATGAACAGTAATAATAAAATTAAAGTTCTTTGAAAACCACTTAGTTAACATGCTTTTAATCAATCAAAATAAGTTTTAAATTTTCAATTCAATACTATTTAAATAGAATGAAAAATGGGTATTATTTACTTAAAAAATGTACATGACTAATCATATACTCAAGTATAGCATTTCTATATAGTAGTTAATTTACAATGTTAAAAAATACATCCTTAAACCAAATTAAAATGCTCAAATTTTATGTGAAAGGAATTACTCATTTTTGCCATCTGAACAAATTGGTTTTTGCTGTACCTGCATGTTTTAAAACTTACATAACAATTAGCATCAATTTCACAAGCAGAACAAAGTACATTTAGTGTAAAAATTTTATTTCAATCCCTTTAAATCTGTAGGCATCTTGGGTACCCTTCGATAAAGATGGGTATCAGTTGGCGCCGTCTAAATGTTTACACGTTTAAATGATGGGTAAATGTATCGCCAAGCCTAAATGTTTATGGTTTGTTATACGGTTGAAATAGCAACCTTTTAATAATTTGTTATAGGAATTATAAATAATTTGAAAGTTTTTAGTTTGTATGAGTTATTGCTGCAATTTGGCAGCATGTATCTGGTACCTGTCTAACTGAAGAGCACCAGAAATAATCTATGTTGTTTTGTATTTTTATTAGGCTTCACTACCTAAAAACAGGATGTATGGTCACATTAATTTCATCTTGGGATAGCACTATATTGTTTTGTTGGTAAATAAAAGCATTTGAATTGGAATGTTTTAGCAAATTTAACTGAGTGAATCCTCTTATTTTCAGATATTTGTTTAAAAAAAATTTAAAAATTACATTAACACTAGTACCTATTGCGAATTGTGATACACCCAGCAATTTTTTATATGGCAATGTCTAAACACCCGCTTAATTTAAGTCAGCCTGCATTTTTTATAATTTTATTTTATATTCGTATTACTTTCGTACGTATTTTATATTTGTATTACTTTCTAATTTTATACTATTGTAATTTCATAGTGGTATAACACACAGGCACAAACACATTCATATTCTTCACATATTCGAAGCACTCAAGAAACATGATTAATATAAGAAAGAAAACTCAAGACTCGTAACAAATATAAGAAAACAGTAATAAGGTGTAATATAATATGCTATATATAACAAATGTAAAAAAGTAGTAAATATGGTATACATAATAAATGAAAAAAAAGCAGCAAATATAGTATATAAAAAAATTTTAAAAAGAAATACATATGGTATATATAATAAATGTAGAAAAACATAAATATTGTGTAAGCAAATTATTACACAACATTCATAAAAATAGGAAACTTTCCATCACATAAAAATTTAAATAGTATATTGAATTTATGCACAGTAAAAGCACCTTTAAGTAAAAACAAATATCCTGAATATTAACTGCAAAACAGATATTTTCTCATACTTTTCAGTTATAAAAGTTAGAGATTTATACTTTCATCAAACTATAATAGTATCCAGTAACATAGTGTCAACATAAAACAACCCACATCACTCTTAACTCGGAACAAAACTTACATTCAGGCCAAATCTAGTTGGGCACAAGTCAAGTACATGGGCTCCCACCACGGCCAAATTGGCAATTTAATTTTAATGACTTTTTTTCTCAGAAGTTTTTATCGTTACTACAGTGACCATGAGAAGATAAATTTAAAAAAGCTTAAATCCCATTTGTTTTGTAAGCTTGCACTTACACCGATGGGTTTATAGCTGGCATTTATCGTAAATGAATTTTGCGATGCCGTTTATACTGATGACGGAGAGCAAACTTTTTGCTACAAATATCACATACAAAAGGGCGTTCACCAGTATGACTTCGAATGTGTCTTATCATGTTTGATTTGAGGATGGACGAGTAGGAACACAACATGCAACTGAATGCTTTTAGTCCATTTTCAGTATTTGTGATAAACAACCCCGAATCTGGACCTAAAAGATACAAGTATGTACATTCATTATTCAAAACTTTGAATATGCACAAAAAATATTTTTAACCAAAAATAAATCATCGACCAGATCATTTTACATAATATATTGATGCATTGACAAATATAAATTTTAAAACCAACAACAGGCTTATGGCCCAAATGAGGTTGGTCGGGTAAAAAATATATATATTTGCTACTTAAAATACAGAAATTGATTAATAACATAATAGAAAATATATAGAATTTACAGAATACAATATAGAAACACCAAAATTGCATATTACATAATAGACCAAGATAATGAATTTGATTAGGCATCTTAAAATGAAGATAATATTTAACATGGATGAGGTTTTGAATTCATACAAACGAATAAATGGAGGCGAGTTTCTTCAGTACATAACCTTGATTCCAGTAACAACTTTTCTGCCAGTCTGCGACACTAATTTGAGTATTAGAAAAGCAGCGTGTGTAGTTTGTATGAATTAAAACTGAAATATTTAATCGTAATTTTTTTTATTTGATATTATTTTAAGAAAATAATCATACATTGTTTTCAGTAAAATTAAACATTAAAAATCAATCAAGACTGTTTTGGTTAAATAATAAACAGGTATAACTATTATCTAATTTTATTTTTAGGAAATGAAAGTAAATTATGCATTGTTCTCAATAAAATTAAACATTTCAAAATATGAAAGATTGTTTGGATAACTACACAAATATGATAATATATAATTCCAGTTTTACATAAAACAAAGTAAACAATTGCATTGTTGATAATTTTGAAAACACATAATTTTGGTCAAAGAAAAAGGTCACTCACAAATGCATTTTTTCTGGTCTTGGCAAATATGACTAAAATGAAAAAAAGTTTTTTTAAAATACAAAATCTGCAGGACAGACTGCTGAAAAATCTGCGACGTCCGTCTCGCATTTCCTGCTATGGGAACCTTGATCAAATAACTTTACATAAAATATTAATACATTTGAACCACGAGTTTCTACAGGAGTGCATAACCTTGATCAAATTATTTTTACGTAAAACATCAATGCATTTGACTATCATCTTAAAATGAAGATAATCCCTTTAATAGAGATATTTTAAACTCATGAAAACTAAGAAATAGAAACAGTTTCCTTTACAGCTAAAAAGATTGGTCCAAATTTGAAAGAACTTGAAGCTGTGCCTCCACTACCCTGGTGAGAACAGTTGAATACCAACTGTTTGGTCTGATGGTTTGGTTAAACAGGGCCAGATAGAATAATGGAATCTATGGCAATTAAATCCATTTTAAGAAGGGTTGGTGGCTCATACATACTAATTAACAATTAGTGTTCCCAGTTTTTTTAAGAAAAGTAGAATATTTTGTCAAAACAATTTGATTGTAGCTTAGTTTCTGATAAAAAAAAAACTTTGAAATAAGTTGATAAAATATCAAAACCTGAAAATGTAGTAACAACAGCACATAACTAAGATATATAAACACAAGCATAAATTCTGTCTGTAAGAAGAGCTCGGCACAGGGAATGAGAATATTTTGGGAGTCTGAATACAAATACAGGGTTCCCACTCAAATCACAGAATGAAAATCAATGACTTTTCAAGGACCTAATTAATATTTTTAAGGACCTTTGAAAATTTGTTTTCAGGCGTTATGTTTTTGTGTAAATTTTTAACCAAGTATATTCTACCTAAAAAGTTACAAGTTGTTGGATGCGTAATACAAACATGTCGGAAAATTCTAATTCGGTGCAGATAAGAGGCGGTCACACAGGGATAGCAAGTCCAAGTTGAATTTTTATAAATTTTGCACTTGGCCTCACAATATCTGCACAAATTAAGGACTTTTAAGGACCTCTAAGTATTTTCAAGCACTTTCAAGGCCTTGAAAACAAGTTAAAAAATATTAAGCACTTTTAATGACCGTGGGAACCCTGAAATAGAAACGTACTGCCATGCATACAATTAAAATCACAAACCTTCCATGTAGAAGGGTTATTTGTAGATCTTGTATACAGGAGTGTGTCCAAGTTGAATAAATGAAAAGTTTGAAACCCATACCATACTCTTATTTCCTGTGAATTTTAACACTCCTTTGCTTTAATTGTAATTGTCAAAAACAACACTCTTGACCATCCCAGGCAGAGCTTGAACTTCCGAATCTGGTGCGGATTCTGCGATGAGAGTTGTTTACATAAAGCCAAATTATAACAACAATGTACAGTTTATTTGTGAGTAAAAAAAAGAAAAATCACCTTGGCACAGAAACCACACCAGATTCAGAACTAATATGCCAACTTTAAAATGATGGAAATTCAATACAATCATAATTGAACTTTTTTAAATATAAAAAGAAAATTGAAAACATTAACGAAGAGATTAAGAAGTAAATTAAATTTTCGAAAAAGATTGATGCATGTCAGTTTCTTGTACACTAGACAATAGCCCTTACGTAAATAAATTTAAGTCTAGTTTCAACTTAAAAATTTCACTAATTTTGAGTAGAAGAATATTCATCATTTTTGTTTTATCTGTGAGGTAATTTGAATGTCTTAAATTTATTTTAGATCCAAAATTATAAAACAAAACGAAAAACTAACCACACACTTTTATAAACTAACTCAAAAACAGATTGCAGATTGTCTTCACTTTAGTTCTAGTTCTACAGCTCTGCTTTATTTTTATAAATTTTATTTATGGTATGTCAAAGTTAATTACTTTTGTTTATGAATTTCAAATACACGTTTATGATTAATCAATTATTCAAATTTATTTTTAAATCGAAAAGTTTGAGAATTTCCGCTTTAGATATTTTATTCTTTAGAACCAAAAAGGTCAAATTCATTATTTTATTACCTTTCTCTATTTATTGTTTAATTTATTCATATTTACTTGGACATAATTTTTTTCAACATGTATCTATCTTTTTGAATTCAACACTAAAATTTGGCAACTCAAGTAAATTTCTTATTTGTTTTTGTCACAGAGTTTTTGTTTGATTTTTTTTTTATATTTGTCGCTCGTCTTTGCGGTTCTGGTATTAAATATTTTTTAAATAAAATTTCATTTTACTTTTGTTAGTTCTAGTACTTCTAATTTTGATTTAAAAAAATACAGGGTATATTCCTAGTTAATGTTAAATCGTTTTTTGTATTTGTTAAATAAGTTCCAGTGGTAGTAAATAGTTCCAAACATGTCGAATGAATCGCACATTCATTACGTTCTATATCCATGTTTCTTAACATTTGTTTAGAACAAAATGTCAGAGCCGAACTCTGTTTAATGTTGCTAAAAGACTGTTTAAAAAATGAGAATTGAAGAGTTAAGATATGAATTTTTTTTTTAAGCAAAGATAAAAAAAAAAAGCTGGGAAAATTCTCAGAGTGCCTATAATGTTTCTGTACACACTGTGAGGATGTTTTTCTTAAATACTCAGTGCATTTCAGCAGTTTATTTTCAACTTATAGAATTTGATAAAAATTAGACAAGAACATCTAGTAGAAATAGGCTTTTCAATAATGTCCATGTTTGTAAAAATTATTTTTTAGGTAACTCTGCCAAGTATCTGTAATCTGAACATTCCATTAAAAAAACAAATGTCTTGAACCCTTACTAACAAGGAGACCTTACAGTCTCGAAAATTCATATCGGGATGAAATTTGGCAGATTGATAGTATACCTTAAGGGTATCCACACTGTAAAGTAATAAAGCGCACTAGCCAGAAGATTCCGAGGAAATAGGCTTTAAAGTGTTATGCGTAGCTTAGATACTAGTAGAGATTTTTTATTTGCAACTCCCCGGTGGCTAAGTGGTCAGCGTGATGGGTTCCCGTACGGGCGATTCGGGTTCTATACCTCGTGAGGTAGGGGTTTTTTTCAATTTATAAAGTGACTGTTACAGCTAATTGAAATTTAAATTAAAGATAATATTTTATTTTTAAATACGTAATGTATTTTTAATGAGGTAATTTTTAATTTTTATTTTTTCAATTTATAAAGTGAATGTTCCAGCTAATTGAAATTTGAATTAAAGATAATACTTTATTTTTAAATACGTAATGTATTTTTAATGAAGGTACATTAAAACTCTATTTACTGTTTTCACAAACAAGTGATTATAAATTTTTAGATATTATAAGATGTAGAGAAGTAAATGATTTTCCCAAAAAACATGAAGAACCAGTTTCTACATGGAAGAGTAAGAATGTTGTCCTATTGTACTCAAGCAGGTAGTCAGAAATTTTCAAAACCCTAACGGCACTTTGCGACGTCTATTTTTATAGACAGGTAAAGAATCTACTGAAGCGTATGCAAAATTGCGCGTATCTGGTTGAAAATAATAGAGAAATAAATACCCGTGAAGACTGCATAAAAATACAATCAATAGTCCATCATCAATTTTTTATAAAATGATCCGGTATGCCTGGTATGCTTCCAAGTTTTCTAACGAAAGATATATTTTCATGAATGTTAATGAAGTATGTTTTCCGACGAATCTATTACGAAAAGGTTGTTCCTGTAAACAATCTTCCTTTATAAATTGTGCAAGATGTCAAAACAGTTTTTGTTTTCCATGTTTTTATGATAAGTGTCATTCTTTTATTACTTTACAGTGTGGATACCCTTAAGGTATACTATCAATCTGCCAAATTTCATCCCGATCTGTATATAAATAAATAATTGACAAATAAAAGCTATGTCAAAATCCATAGATAAATTAAGTCCTACCCTAATTTTGTTGCCGTGGTAATTAGAATTTTAATTTATATCTATTTAATTTATCTCTATTTTCTCTATTAAAAATACATTACGTATTTAAAAATAAAGCATTATCTTTCATTCAAATTTCAATTAGCTGTAACAGTCACTTTATAAATTGAAAAACAAAAAATTGCCTCACGAGGTATCGAACCCGGATCGCACGTACGGCACCCCATCACGCTGACCACTTAGCCACCGGGGAGTTGCGGATCAAAAATCTCTACTAGTATGTAAGCTACGCATAACACTTTAAAGCCTATTTTCTCGGAATCTTCTGGCTAGTGCGCTTTATTACTTTACAGTGTGGATACCCTTAAGGTATACTATCAATCTGCCAAATTTCATCCCGATCTGAATTTCCGAGACCGTAAGGTCTCCTTGTAAGAGCTATACGGTCCCCACTTTTTTTTATTAATTTTGCATCAAATATGGTAACCCGGCACCAATCCTCGATTCTAGCAACCTATTTTGGTATTTTTGTGGATTTTTAGCTAGTTTACCTTCATTTCAACTTGGCATCCATTGTTTCACACCCATAGTTTAGTGTCATTTCGACTTGGCATCCATTTTTCCTCACCCGTAATTTGGTGTCATTTCAACTTGTCGACATTTCGAAAAGTCGCCAAGTGGGGACCGAATAAGTCACTTTAACCAATAATTAAAACATTCTTTTCTGTATGAAGTTTATGTGGCATGTTTCTTTAAGATTTACTTTCTGGTCATATCTTGAAAGCAGATGCACTATTGACACCTGATTATTTTAATTATTTTACATGCTTTAGTAAAAGGAGGAATACAATATGAAACAATTTATCTCATAAGTTATAGCCTTTTATTTGTGAAACAATTTATCTCGTAAGTAAAAGCCTTTTACTTACGAGATAAATTGTTTCATATTGTATTCCTCCAATTCTCCATCTGATTAATTCATAATTTATGTTGCCCCTGATATTTAGCACCATTTGGTGAGAAATAAAGCTTATATATTTTGCAAACTTTATCAGAGTGACCACAGAACCTGGAAATCAGGGAAATGTCAGAGCTTTCTGATTCTGGGAAATATCAGGGAACTTTTTAAAATTTCAGGGAAATTTTGTATTGTTTAAAACACGATATCATTCATATTTTGCCGCTATTTACGTGGAGATTTGTAGTGGTAAGCCATGAGAAGTTTAATGTTACAGAATAATTTAAACTTTTCATTACCAGCAAAACTATTTTTTAAAAAATTGCATATTATCTCTTTAGCATACATGTTCTATTTGATCAGGTGGAAAACCTAAGAAAATTGGGGAAATTTGAAAAAAAGTTTGCCTTAAAATCAGGGAATTTTTTAGAAATCTATCGGGGAATTATCAAAGAACTTTTTTCCTGAATTTTGTGGCCACCCTGTTTATAGAATCACTCCATATACACATAATTTTTTAGCCATCTAATAATTCCAAATATGTTTTATTTCATAAGTCAGAATATGTTTCATTTTTAGCTATTTTTTTCATATTTATTAGTATGTAATCAGTAATCATTTTGTTTTAGCTTAACTATTTTGATATGACAAATATATCTTTTTGCCAATTTACAGCAAGTGGCACCGTTAAGTAGGAATTTTATTCTATTTTTAAAATTGGAATTTACCTTATTTCTTATTAATTAAATTTGTTTAAAAACGCAGGGAATTTTTGGCAACCTTCAACAATTTTTGGCTTGTAGCTACAATTTGAATTTCCAAAAATTCCCAAATGCTATAGAGGTGGTAGTTGCATTGCTGGCCGCACATGGTACTTGACTGGATTTCTATTTTTGCTATCTTGTATCTTCATTGATTATTTATTTGCACATTTATTATGTTTTCATTAATTATGCTCAATATTTAATCTTGTTGTCTGTATGCCCTCAAAAATAAATTTTGACTTATTTTTTACTAATTTGTAACAAAAATTCCTTATATTTATATAGTTTCTTAATTTAATTCAATAATAACATTCTGATTTTTTTTCTAGATTTTAAAAAAGATTTTCTAGAATCAGCAAGTGATTCTTGAGCAGATCAAACATGTAAAAAACAGTAATATATGTAATTATATATACTATATAGTATATAGTTATATATTACTATATAGTATATAGTTATATATTACTATATAGTATATAGTTATATATTACTATATAGTATATAGTTATATATTACTATATAGTATATAGTTATATATTACTATATAGTTATATATAGTAATATATACAGTTAAGATAACTTGCTGCATTGTAAAGCTTACAAGAAATGGTTTTCGAGGAAAGATAACCTAAAAGTTTAATATAGAATGCATGCTGGAGAACTTTCTTTTAAGGGGCCCTTTTTGTTAAATGGGATTTATAAAGAACAGAACTTTCAGAGATTATTTAAGTTTTGAAGTGAATGATTTTAAAACAGAAATATAAATGTATGTTACTGTTGTTGTATATTACTGCAAAGTTGTTTCAATTCTAGTTGAATTTAAATGTATATTTTTTATTACAGTATGCTGCTAAAAATCATTTAGGCTTTTGCAACCGACAGTAATGGCTCAATGTACATTTATTAGTACCAAATTATTGAATTAAAATTTGTTTGAAAACTGAATAAAAATGTCAAAGATAGATTAAGGCATTGTAAAAAAAACTTTGTTTTCTCTCTCTCTTTTTTTTTTTTTTTTTTTTTTTTATTTCTTTGCACATCATATTTTCTTTAGTTTGCCATATTTTGTGCTTTTGTTTACATAATTTCATTTATTAATTTGTGTATATATTTGGATATTTATTAATTACAATTTGTATCATATCACAAAAAAATGTGTCTTTCACTGTTAAGTTTTATCCCTAATGGAGCATGCACACAAGAACTTGAATTATATATGCATGAAATTTATATATTTTTGTGAAATTCAAATAAAGAAGAATTTATATTATGATTGAAGATCTTAGATTTCTTAGACATGTTTTTTTTATATAATTCTATTTTCTTCTAAAATATTTTGTTGGTTTCTAAAAATGCCTCATTATAATGCTCATAAATGTATTTAAAATGTAATGTTATAGTTTAAAACCAAAATATTTAAAAACTTTTTTCTCTCTACCTACAGGATTTTTATTGAATACTGAATCCTCATTACACAAAGTCATTCCTGAAAAGATTACCCTCACTTGTCCATACTGCTCATACAAGTCATGTGAAAAACGACTTCTTCAAAGACATATGCAGACACATACTAAAGATAGGCCATGTGTCTGTAGTGTTTGTAACAAAGCATTTGCTTCCAAGGATAGCCTTAAAGTACACTTTAGACTTCATACTGGTGAACTTAAATTTCAGTGTCCGATTTGTCAAAGAAGATTTAATGAAAAACGCAACATGGAAGTACATGTATATTCACATAGATAAATCAAAATTACGTTTAACAGGTGTCCAACTTGTAGCTTAGAGACTAAAAGATCTTGATATTGAGTTCTTAAAGATCTTGATATTGAGTTATGTTTAGTTGTCTGATTAACTCTAATTTGAAAATCAAGTAAACATGATGTTGATTAGGCCAGGTGGTCTCATGTAAGTTCTTCGGCTGTCTTTCTCTCTTTGGTGAATGTTTTTAATTTTTCTCATATTTGAGACACACAAAAACGTACTTGATATTTTATATTTATCAAGTTTATCATTTTAAATATAAGATTCTTTATTCTGAATAAAATAATGTTTTTTATTTTGAATTATTTGAAATTATTAAAATTTTATTGTGAAATATTTTTAAGCTAAAGCTGAATTTTTTTTTATTTTTTTTTATTTTAATGACCTTATTTGTTTAGAAAGCACCCTTGACATCAAAGTATATGTATTTAAAATCACCAGATTAATTTGCATAATTACAAAAATCTCATACACTTTTTCTTAAGGAATTAAACTAAAGTGGTATAAACAAAATGAAATGAAATTTTCAAAATGGTATTCATTACAATTATTCTGTGTCTTACAACCTGTATTCAGATTTTTAATTTTTCTACGCCTTTTATGGTACAAATCCTGTCATTGAATCTTTTGTTGCCTTAACTTGCTTATAATGAAAATTTCTATATGATACCATGTAGTTATTAATTAATTTGAAAATAAATGGACTTCATGTGTTGAAACAAGTAAAATATCATATTTGAAGTCTTGAGTTATGAAATAAACATCTTGCTTAAAATGATGATTTAACTTATTTTTTTATCTTCATGTTTTGTTAATTATTTTCTTGCCTTAATGCTAACTATACTCCTACTAACTTACCTTATTGTTTCTTAGACAACTTTGTTACAGCGACACATAATTTATATATATATATATATATATTAATGTTCTAGATTAGGACATGTAAGTATACCGAAATTTTTTTGTCTTTGTTATATATGAAATGTATCGTACTTGCTAATTAACAGGATGTCCAATACATATTTTGCCAGTACTGGACCAACAGGTTTAATAACTCCCTCTGGGCATCTTCTGTAACTATGGTTTAATACAGTTACATGCTTATGTTTGACTTTTCAATTAACTATGCATTATGATTTATACTTAGCAACTATATATTATGATTTATTTTTAACTAGACTTTTTTGTAAAATCAGTAAATGTTTACTTTTATTCTTAACTGATGTACTTACTTGTTATTTAAATTGTGTTTATGTGCCTTGCCTCTTTGTCCCATGTGTGAAAAATTTAAAGATTTAATTTTGTCAACAGGTATCAACAGTGAGGAGTTATTCCAAGTGCTCAAGTCCCCTGAAGGAAAGAATATATATTCCTGTCGATTGTGTACATATGCAAAGTTTTCATTTGCAGATGTCAAAAAGCATGTACGAACTCATACAGGAGAACGTCCTTTCAAATGCAATGTCTGTCCGAAACGATTTAGTGATAAAAGTAACCTCAAGGTTCATTTAAGAATCCACACTTGTGCATAGGGCCTAAATACTGCACTTACAAACAGGGCCTCATTCAGTCAAGTATCCACTTTTAGTTGTTAGCTAAAATTTTTATTTATGCATAACTGTAGGGATTCGAATACAAGTTTCAGAGATGCCAATTTAAAAATGCCACTAGATTTTGCTGACATAAAAATACAATCGAAATCCTTATAGATTGAATATGCCTGTATTACAGGGAGTATTCACCTGTTTGAAACTTCTACAATCAGGGTTCTCAGGGTCATTGATAGTCATTATAAATGCTTAATATTTTTTAACTTGTTTTCAAGGCCTTAAAAGTATTAGAAAGTACTTAAAGGTCGTTAAATATCCTTAATTTTTATCATTTATCTACGCTACACCAAAATGTTCTGATATGTTTTTACTGTGCATGCATCAACTTGTACATCGTTTGGTTTGTGTTTGCTGATTGGTGGAGTGGAAAACGAAGGATTTTAGTTACTATAATTCTGTGACGAATACGTGAGATAAGTACGTTTTGTAAGCCAAAAGAACAAAGACCATCATTATTATAAGGCAAAATGCAAATTGGGCATGAAAGATTTTGATTTTAACACTCTGTACAAAGCAGCTGTAAAGTCACATATATATTAAAGACCTGATGTATGAAAGTAAAATTTCAAATGTCCTTAAAAAATATTATTTAGGTCCTTAAAAGTCGTTGATTTTCATTCTGTGATTTCAGGGGGAACTCTGACACTTCACAATTTCAGTTCTAAACTGTTTTAAAAATATAAATTTTTAGCAAAATTTCTCAAAACTGCTCTATTTTTTCAGTAAAAATGATCACATTTTGTAAAAAATATCTATATATTTCAAAATTTATATCAACCAAAAGTAGGCAAAATTTTGATCTTTTGTTATTTTGTGTCTTTAGATAGCATTTTCCCATGTTTTATAAGCATACCAAATTTTATATATGTATGCTCATTAGAACAAGATCTAAACATGTGCGATTTAATAATGGCAACCCTTCATTTTAGTACACTAATGGACTGGACATCTTTATTTGTTTAACAAAGGGATGTTAGAAGGAGGGAAGGGTTTCAGTTTAGGATATGATAGGAGAAAACCACATGGAAAAGATAAAGGTTTTGGTGCAGATTTAATGAATGTAACATTTTATTTTTTCTGTAAATAATGCTGAAATATTTTCAAAATCTCCATTTTGTGATCCTAAAATTAGCCATTTATCTCAAAGAACGAGCACTCTGAAGGTAGAGGCGTAGTTGTCTTATTGATATTTGGCATAAAATGGCTTTTTGTTTAAAGTTAATTATTTTAGTCTAAAAATTTAATTAATGGATTAAACATTGATATTGATACAATTTACAATCATATGAGAATTTACTGAAACAAAAAAATTCTTCAATTTCAACTTATTTGGAAAAGAATTTTTTTCCTAAAATTACCTAATAATTTCAATTTGAAGATTGTAAATAAGTATTATTTTTGAACTACCTTATTTTTTGACTTTATTATTTACCTTATTATTGACATTAAAATTCATCAACTTAATTGTGAATTGTTTATCTTAATCATTTGTTTTTCAAATGTGTCTTATGCAAATGTAATTGCTTTATTATCCATGCCTCAATCCTTACAGTAAGAAATTACCATTTTAAATGTCTTTGCAGTGGCAAAATAGTCCTTTGCAGTGTTTTCTTATAACATTGAATAGCTTTCATGCTTTGAAATTTGTACTTGTTTATGTTTGCTTAAAAATGTTCACTACTCGTATGAGGGGTTTAAAGCCAGAGTGGTGTAAGTCACATTCTTAACTATTCTGACTTGCTTCCAAAATTACATACTGGAAGGACTAAACTGTTAAAAGTAAAAGTAATATGAACCTTTAAACAAAACAAAAAATTCTTCTTTTTTTTTTAAGAGTAACACTTTGTGATTTGCAAAATGAAGATCAGTTGACTTATATTACTCTGGCTTTAACCAGCTCCTATATAAGTCAATTTTTAATCAAGTGAATATTTATGGTGCTGCTGTTGTTATTGTATATTTATAGTTTTAAGAATTTTTTGTTATTTTAGCAATCAGATTTTTTTTTTTACTGAAATCTGACATTTTAATTTATATTATTGAAATGAATATAATCCAATTATGTTATTCATCGTGCTGATTTATATTATTTAACTAAATCTAGTAGGCTTTTATCCTAAAAAGATTTTATATTGCATAGATTCCTTGTAAATATTCAATGTCTTATAGTTTTTATTTCTAAGGTTCCATGATTTCTATATCCATTATAATAGGATTTTCTTAACGTGTTAAAACTTTTCAGTATTTTTTATAATTTTCAGTTTGAAATGTTGTATATAACTTTATCTTTGAATAAACAATCCAATTGTTGTGCTTTTGTTGTATGATTCTAAAATGAGTTATTACATTTACTTTAAAAGTTTGTTTCATCATTGCATTTTTGCTGTTTCTGTTGATAACAATATTTTATATTTGTTAACGTCTGCCAAATTCAAAACTAAATATTTACTATTATTCATAGGTGATGACTTCAGTGACTTATTACTAGTGCATTTAAGAGATGATGGAATGAAAATGTTTGCCTGTACTCTGTGTTTATATACGAAGATGTCAATTGAGAATCTTAGGAGGTATCTAAGGAAACATACTGGAAAGCGTCCTTTTCGCTGTAATGTGTGCCAAAAGCAGTTCAGTAAGAAAGAAAATCTTATAAAACATAAGGAAATTTACTAGGGTAAATGACCTTTTCAATGCCATGTGTACTATAAACAATTTATAAATTAGCTACAAGGGGAAAAAATAACCTCTTTCTACCTAAAAATGACAATTTGTTTAAGACTTCATTCTGGGCCCTTGATATTTTTGCATTCTGTTTCCAGTAAATGATTTAATAGGGCAGCGTAGCTCAGTCGGGAGAGCATCAGTCTTGCAACCAGAAGGTTGCGAGTTCGAGCCTGAGACTGACTAAAGACCACTGTGTTTGCGAATGGTGACTCGGGCACGTTAAATCAGTCGTGGTCTCAAAGTCGCCCAAGTTCCCTTACAAATCAATACCTTTTTGGGTGGCAAAACCAAGTCTTCTGCTCGGTAATGCCTCTAAATTAAGAAGTTCCACATACGGTCAGTAGTGCTGCCATCTACCATGTAGCTACCTAAAAGAGGTAGAAATGAACTCTTCGGTGGTTATAGGTAGACTTGTGCACTCCCTCTCATGAGCGAGTGTGTGCTTACATCCTGTGCATTACTGCCCTCTACCGATCTGACTGGATATGGAGTTGATACACAATGCTTGAAAGAAGCAGAGGTGCCTTAGTCCCCATAGTCCTTGATAAGAAGAAGAAATGATTTAATTGTATTATTCATATAAAAACGCTCCTACATAAGCACCACTAAGTTTAAATTACTGCATGCCAATCATAATGACCATTAAGTGCAATTTCATGAGTTAATTCAGCAGAATGACAAATTTTTTTATAACGTTTTGTTCATCTACCTAATCAACTTTTATTTTGCGGTTACAGCAAAGTCCTAAATTTCCATACAGTATCCTTTGTGAAAGTTACTCTAGTAATTTATGCTTTTTGAAACTTAGTAAATTCAAGGTGCGGCTATTAACTTTCAGGACTGATCTAATAACTTCAGAAAATATTACTTAAACTCAATACCAATTTAATATGCTTCTAAATAGTTTCCATCTGCCAAAATACTCTTCTGTGTTTGGCTGTAAAAGTTTCAGATGCAGTGAGGATTTTAACTGTTGTTTCTTTTTTTTTCTTAACTAATCATTTTCCCATGGTTTCAGTAGTATGTAAACAAAATTTTATGAAAATGTGTTGATTTCTACAGGCACCAGATGGCTCTATAGGTAACTTTAAATAAGGATATTTTGTGCATATAACTTGTTGCTTTGTTATTGTATGGAGCTGTTCTTTTATTTATTTTGACTTTCAACATAATTGTGATATCTAAACTTTTGTGTCGGAGGGTTTTAAATATTAGATATTATTGTTTTTTTTAATTATGATTGTTTTATTTGGGCCTTCCCATTCCAAAATAAATACTGTATAAAAAATGTATATAGGAATTCCTTGTGTCAAACACCTGAGTTAGAAATAAAAGTGTTTAAAAATTCACAATTACGCTACATCGTTATTTATTAACATGTCTAACTCAAAGGTTGTTATATGTATAATGAAAATCATTTTTGTATACATTTCTTTTTCATTGCTAAATACATAGTACCTTCATAGCTTCATTAAATGATTAAAATATTTATTATGGAGCATTTGCATTATTAGTTTGAATTGTCTTTTATTACGTAAATCAAGATTTGTGGTGTTTTTTTTTTGTTTTTTTTAGATAATATCCTAGTGCATTTTTATACAGAAGTTAAACTATTTCAATCAATGTCTTTTTAACAAGAATCTAAAAAATTGTTATTTAATCATTAGCTAATCCCAGGAGCTTAGTCTTGCTACCTAAAAATGGTAGTTTAGCATCCCCCCCAAGGCCATATAATTACAAACTATACTTATCAACCAAAGTAATGATTCTTGCTTTGTAGCATTGATCATGATAAAAATGGGATTAATTTTGTTACCTAAACAGGATTTAAAATTATTGAATGCATTCTCAAATTCTACCATTTCTGTGCTATTGGGTTGTTCGGAAAGTAATTTCGTTTTTTTGAGGAACATGAAAGACAATTTTCTTATAATGAATAAATATTTTATTAAATTATATATTGGCCATTCTGGTTCAACACCTTTTGCCATCTTTCTGGCAGTAACATGATTCCCCGCTCATAAAAGTTTTGGTCCTTGCTGGCAAAAAACTGATTCAGGTGGTTTTTGACATCTTCATTTGAAGTAAAGGTTTTACCATCCAAAAAATTTTGCAGTGACCGGAACAAATAATAATTGCAGGGCTGCCACAGGCGACTAAAAAGGCTACTAAAGCGACTATTTTTGTGGCCAGGCAACTATTTCAATGAAAAAAGGGCCCAAAGCGACTATTTTGAGCAAAACCTTCAACTATTTTTGGGCTCAGGCGACTATTTTTTTAAAAATTGGATATTGTCCGATAGTAGGACGGGGAAAAAACTGCACTAAGGTACTAACAATTTTATCAAAATGGTGATTTTTTTAAGGGGGTTACCACTCTACCAGCGAAACTGTTCATATTCGCTGGTAGAGTGGTCACTTTGTTAGTCCGACGATAGTAACTTCACGCAAGATTGTTGTTTTTGGCGGCAACCGCGGTCATTTTCGCCTACCTGTTAGGTTTCAATATTTTATCTTTCGCCGTGCAAGGCAACAGCATACACAATTATATTCTCAAATATCAAATTATTTCGCTTTATTTACTCTAAACAAAAATGAATTTGTGGAATTTGCCCTAAATGCGGGAAGAAAGTGACATAGTATGGACATTATTGCTGTTATTAGACGTTATGTCCGAGATTTGTGCCTTTGTGATGAATGATTTCGCCGTGTAGGTCAATCAATGCAGAATGATTAGAATTTCAATGTTGTAGCTAAATTTATGAATAATTAAATAATTTAAATTTTTAAGCAATTTATTTAATTACTTTGAATGTAGCTTAAACAGGGTGGCGACAGAACCGGGAGATCAGGGAAATGTCAAGGAATTTCGTAAAATTACTCTTTAATCAGGGAATTTTTAAATTTTCGAGTTTCTCTTCTCGCGTACCCCGTGTAGGTGCGGACATCTGTCCCGTCTCGCGTCACATATATATATATATATTTTTTGGTTAACTTTTGGTTCCGAACTTTTTCTACTCTTGGCAGCTAAGCCAAACCAGCCAATCCCCCCTCCTCGGCCTACAACCACAAGTTCATGTTCCGCTTTTTTTCCCCTTTTTTTTTTTTTTTTTACTTTCTGAAATCATTGTTATGTTTGGAACTTACACATTATTTCTGTTATTTTTAGTTATCCTATAACTTCGCGTCCGCCAGTGTCTTATTGTTAAAAAAATCTGCAAACTTCAATCTGCTTGCATCCTTTACAGACATGATTTTTTTCCTTCTTGCCTTGCGTTTTTTATCAACAGAATATATTAGAACCCTAATTATTTACGTATTATTTCGGTTAGATTTTTAGTAATCCTATTATTTAGAAGCGCGACCACCAGTAGATTTATTGTTTAAAAAAATCCTCCAACTTAAATCTGACTGCATCCTTTACAGACATGATTATTTTTCCTTTTATCTTGTGTTTTTTATCATTAGAATATATTGGAACCCTAAATTCCTTAATATTTCAAATTGATTCCATCATATTTTTCGTTTTTATTAACCCTTTACAGCACTGTGTTATAGATGTGCAACAAATCTATAGGCATTCATAAGCAAAATGGGTTAGATCCTGTACTTTTTTTTTGTTCCTAAATTTTGAAATTTTATTTAACGTAATTAATTGAAAGTGATATGTGTTTTTGATTTATATGTTTAATGTAAATCAAACAAAGAATGGAAGTATCCTCCTCCCCGTCCAAAAAATTAAAAAAGAATCTGAATGCTCTACTGCATACATTCAGACAAAGGGTCATGGAATTTTTTAAAAAAATCCTTACATCCCCCCCCCCCCCCCCTACGCCAAATACTGTGCTTGTCATGTTTTATGAAAACGATTTTTTGCCTCATTTAATATGTACTTTTGTGGTTAAGATGTGTTATAACTTCAAAATCCAAAACACATAATTTTTCATAGAATATATGTACCTAGTGAAATTTGTGACTGAATAGCAAAATGCTGATTATTTAAGTTTCATGCTCATTCATGCCCAAGTTTAGTAAATATTTAGGACACTGTTTAAAATTTATGTTATTAACAGGATACAGCCTATAACATATATTAAAGAAAATAAAAAAAAAATTTTTAAATTAAAAAGAAAAAATATTGTACTACTTTTGCTTTTCTTGAAGATAGCAAGTATGGGTGTAGTTTTGTAAATTGGTTTATGTGAATTTAGTATTTTTTTCTTGATGTTTTCCATTCTTTTTCGTGCTCTAAAGATGCTTGTTTCGATTTTTAGCCTAAACTTAAATTTTGTTGCAATTATATTTTGATATGTAAATGTAATTCTATATAGTCAAATGTATATATTTTTAAATTGCCCATTATTATTATTATTATTATTATTTTTTTAAATGATAACTTCGACAGAGATGCACATCAGGGAATTTTCTAGAAATCAGAGAATTTTGTTTCGCAAATTTTGTAGCCATTCAGTTAAAAATTTAAAAACTGGCCCTAAAGAAATTCGATTGCCATTGCCAATATATAGTATAATTGTTTAAACATGGTACTTGTTTTTCTAAAAAAAGTTGCTTGACTTTGGAAGTTAAAAAAAAGTTATCTTGTTTTTTCAATTGATCTTTACCTTCGCTTTTGCGTGAAGTTTAGTTTTTTTTTTATCTCAGGTGCTGTCTGGGAGTAAGGTTGAGTTGCCAACTTCCATCGCAATATATAAATATGACAGCGCCTCCCCTAAGACACATGCCTTTTACCGTATGGAATGTAATGTTTTAGACACTATTTTGAATCGAAAGAAGAGTGTTTCTGGGTTTTCGTGTTTCATGTAAATCAAGTTTTATTCCGATCTTCTGAAAAGTGAGGCTACTATTTTCAACGTCTGAGACTACTATTTTCAATGTGTGAGACTACTATTTTGGCTACTATTTTTAACATCTGAGGCTACTAAAGCAACTATTTTCAAAGCTTACAGTCAGTGGCAGCCCTGTAATTGGAAGGGCGCCAGATCTGGAGAATATGGTGGGTGTTGCAGTATGTCCCATTCAAGCTGTAAAAGCTTTTGGCGAGTGACCAAACTTGTATGAGGCCTCGCGTTGTCTTGGTGGAACACTACACCCTTCCTGTTGGTTAATTCTGGCCTCTTCTGTTTAAGCGCATCATTCAATTTGTCCAGCTGATGACAATAGACTTCCAAATTAATAGTTGTATTGTCCGGTAAAAGCTAAAAAAAAACGATTCCTTTGAAATCCCACCAAACGGACAGCATCTCCTTTTTTTGGTGAATGTTGGCTTTTGAAACGCTTTGAGCTGGTTCATCTTTTCTGCTCCATGACCTCTTGCATTTCACATTGTTGTATACGACCCATTTTTCGTCCCCAGTAATAATCCGCTTCAAAAATGGATCATTTTCCTGACGTTTGAGGAGTGAATCACACACGTCAACGCGACGACACAAATTTCGCTCCATAAGAACATGGGGCGCCCACACATCAAGCTTCGAGGTTAAGCCCAGGCCTTTCAAGTGGCCATAAACAGTCAAATTCGACAAATTTAACCTCTCACCGATCTCTCGTTTGGTTATTCGCCGATTTGCATCAACTAGTGCCTTTATCTTGTCTTTATCAGCTTCAACTAGCCTTCCCGAACGTGGTACATCTTCGACATCAAAATTGCCGGATCGAAACTTTGCAAACCAGTTTTGGCACTGACGTACTGTTAACACGCCTTCTCCATACACATCCGTCAATTTTTTTCTGGCTTGGACAGCATTTTTACCTTTTCTATAGTAAAAAAGTAAAATATGACGAAAATGCTACTTATTGCTCTCCATATTTAAAAGGGCACCAACCAAAAACTACTGCGTAGAATTAATAGAACTTTTTCACACACAAGCCTTGCAATATCAGCTCTCAAGACATATAATGGTTATGCGGCTTAAGTGTGAAGTTGGTTTCGAAAAATTTTAATTAAGTCCTCTGACGGGAAAGAACAAAATTACTTTCCAAACAACCCAATATATTAAAAGTCCAACCATTATTCATTATATTAATGTATTTTCATTAAATGTGTATTACTCACACCAGTAAAGAAATCTTTATAAATATTTTACATTGATTTTAAATAAAACGAAGGAAGTTAATAATCAAACAATTATACTTATGAGAAGGATGGCTCGAAGCCGACCAAACGGTACAGTGGTTAGCGTGCTGGCTTCTAGACCGCGAGGTTGCGAGTTCGAGTCCCGTGTTAGGCATGGGTGTTTGTAAATGTATGTTGGTTTGTTAAATGACGAAATGTTTCGGTGCATTATAGCCCTCGTGTTGCTGACGGCGCCAGATAATCTGTGAATCCAGATAATCTGGCGCCAGATAATCTGTGATCGTGTGAATACAACCAACCAAGGATGGCTCGAAAGTTTCCTTTTTTTCGTCATATGGTACTTATTTGTAATACAACAAATATTTAGGTTATACGATTTCCTGATTGATTGAAACCACTACAAAAACACACATTTTTAGTACCCTAGCATGTATTAATTGGCACAGAAATGGAAAATTAAGTATCAAAATGGGAGCTAGTAATGCATGTAACAAAAAAGCTGTAGTTATTCTATCTGTGATTTTTAATTTTTCATATTTTATTTAGAATTTCTTATATATGAATTTTTTTAGACTTCCTTGTACATCATTTTACTACCAAATAACTAAAATATTTTCAGTAAAAATGCAGCAATAAATTGTTCAATTTTTATGAGCACTATTTTTGTATTACTTGAACCGTAAAATAATTGCTTCCAGCAATTTTCCAAATAATAAATATGTTAATCTATATTTTCTTAGGTTTCTTATGGCTATGTAATTTCTACTTTTTGGGAATTTTTCTATATAACTTAATATAAGAATTAAATTACTGACTTCAAATAGTTTTTTTTTTAATTACATTTAAATGTATTTATTTCAACTACTTTTCTCCTAAACTTTTTATTTTGTATATGTTTCACGTTAGTATGCTCTATGACTTAATTCTATTGAAAAAATTATTCAACATTAATAGACTATTGTTTTTAAATATGCATTTGACATTGTAAATATATACTTGTAAAATTTACTATACCTTTAAAATGACCTAAAATAAATATAATTTTTTTTTTTTTTTTTATTGTTCAATCTATTTTGGCATGTGTTTGATAATTTAAAAATGGTATTCCAATGTCTAGTAATCCATCTTTAAATTATATCAACTTGTGCATATGTTTCACACTTAAATAATATGTTCAATACTTATGTTTCTAAAATCTCACAATTTCAGGGCATTTAAAAAAGTTTATTTTGATACTAGGTTTCCAGTTTGGGTCTCAAGTAAGAAAAGAGAAGTATTCATGTTCATTGTGTGCTTATGAGACTTCTGCAAAATTCCACTTTATTAACCACAGGAGAACTCATACTGGGGAGAGACCATACAGTTGTTCTATTTGTCAAAAGAAGTTTACTGTAAAAGCAAACCTCAAAGTTCATTTCCGACTTCACACTGGAGAACTTCCGTTTCAGTGTCCAGTTTGCAAGAAAAGATTCAATGAAAAGAGGAACATGATCGCACACCTTACTTCTCATTCTTAATAATCGATCATATTTTTCTTACATAGCTTAAAAAAATGACTGGATTTTGAAATTATGTTTTTGCTTTTATAGTTTCAAGTAGACATTGAAACCATAAGACAAGAACCTCCAATGTCAGTCTATTCAATTTTGAAAAACAAGCCCCAAAATGTGAACATCATTTGCATCTCTGCTAAATGATTTGCAAGATTCTAAAGGTCTCTGAAAATAATGTATTTGTTGTTATTTTTAGAGTTCCTTATCGCAAGGTTAGTAACGGAAGAATTGTAGAATAATTTCAATGTGTGTTCCAAACAGTAAACGTTTAAATAACAAGGAAACCAGTTAGGCGATTTAAATAAAATGTGATACTGAGCTAGTTTACACTTACCTAAATATTCACAAATTACAGAAAACTTGCCGTTGTTATTTAAGTTTGAAAAAACTTTTTTTAAACACTACGATACCTAATGAAAGATAATGTCAAGAATGTGCAATGTGTGGCATGTTATAATTTTTGTCGAAAAACATCTAATGAACTATCGAAAAATGCAAGTCCCAGCCTCCTTTCAAAACTTACAAACCGAAAAATGTTTTTTAAAAATTCAAACGGTTGATTGTGGACCAGAAAAAACAGTTCATTTCAAATGTGTCTTAGATTCAAAGAAATGCTTAATATTTTAGTTATTTATCAATTGTAGAGATCTAAAGAATAAAGTTTATTAATTTTTTATTAACAATTAGATGGTAGTGTATTGGGCTACTATTCAAGTGGCTCAAGTTTGAAACCTACTTTAACTGTTTCTGGAACAGTGGTATTATTCAAATTTGCTTTCAGTTTTTTAATCTAAAATTTTAAAACTTTAAATATGTTTTGAAAACTGTTTTTAGAATCAAGTTAAGTAAGCTCTTTAGAAACATTATTTCATGATTATGTGGAAAATAATTACTGATAAACAAACTTGCATTCAAATACTTTTGTGAGTCAAGAAAGAATTACTGCTAAAAATAGTTTCTTCAACAGCCTACAAATCTGTTTAAATTTTTTTTTAAAAGTAATGAGCGAGTTCTTACATGCACATTGAGTGTATGTGGACACAGCGTGTGAGTATTTGAATTCAACTATTTTGTTATTTTTTTTTCAGTAGCATTAAAAACTTTCAGAGTGTTCTCTATCCATATTCATAAGTCATTCTGAAAAATTGTTTGAAATTTGCTCGTCTTTTATTTCAAGCAACAGATATTTAGTTATTACCATTTTTATTTATTTGTGTAATCCATAATATTTGTGCATTTTTGTAAATTATAAAATAATTTAAGTTTAAGTATTTATATATTTAAAGGTTCCATCACTATTTGTATGAATTGAAAGATTTTATTTTTCTCATTTAATTACAAAAGAGTAGATTATTATAGGTAATGAAAAAAAAAAATCACTGACCTTCATGAAACGTCATGCTGAGTGCATATCATAAAAAAATTGTGTAAATGTATGCTTCATAAATTTAATAAAAGTTGTGTGGCTTGTATATTCGTAGTTTATAGTATGTGCTTTCTTTTCAGGGTATTAATGTGATTTTTTTAAATAGAAATGGTACTTTTTATAAATACCGAACTAGAATGTTTGTAATATATAAACAAATTTACTTCTTTTTTTAAATATATTTTTGAAAGTATATCTGTGAAGTGCTGTTTGCATATTAATGTGAAC